>OZ023139.1:26517616-26536050 GCA_963675895.2 Styela plicata | reverse complement strand
ATGCAGTTCCTTACGTTTTCCGATGAAACAGTACGGGTTGCTATGCAAGCTAATGCAGAGTGCTCATTTCGTTTTTGTCTTTGAACGCTTGTGAACACGATTAACCCAAAACAATGCCGGCGTGCATTGTCGTTTTTATTTTATTACCCGAAGCCTAATTCAACCCATTGGTAAGGCAACTTCACGTGTATTGGGGTCTTAAGCGAAAATATCTTGAGCAAAATCGAACCGCTTGAGTAAAGTGCAGTGAGCGGCATCTGTGCCGGGCGATAGTAAAACTATACAACCGCTCACCTTCACTCATTCTAAACCTTGCACCGACAAGATAAAATTTTGAATATTTGAATCCACTTTAAAAACGACGGAAGAAACCACGTCCCACTAATAATACCAATGACGTGGCATCGGTGTCCCGGCAAGTCCGGCTCGCGAAACGGCTTTGTTGATGAGATTTATGCCAAGTATGGTCTGTTGATGGACGCACCTTGGCGGTGCGTTCCATCAACACCCCATAATTGGCCAGAAGAGTCTATTTTGAATTATTTTCAATACCGCCAGGTAAAATTACTGTCAAAGACCAGTTATTTTGTTGCATTTTTGTTACAGTGTGGTCATTGTTAGTGCATTCGCTCTAAATCTTTCATAGCAGAAACAAGTTTGCAGAAATTGTTTTCGTTGAAATATGATAAATCCATATTGACCAAACAAAGTCAATTTTGTAACTTCATTTCAGTATCACCCAGGGAAGTTACTTTCAAAAATTTGATTTTACTGCGCGTGTTACTGAGTACACTGTAGCAAAAATGCAACAAAATCACTGGTTTTCAACTGTAATTTCACTTGGCGGTATCGAAAAAAAAATTCTAAATTTACCGTTTGGCCAAATGCCCACCCATGTGGCAAACGGCTAGAACTGTTTTTATTTAAATTATGATTTTGCAACAAAACTGGGCAAATACTTTTATCAGATTTTATCAGTACTTTTACCCATGCTGAAATTTTGAAATCAAATTCTATAAAAACTAGATTGAATTTGAATATTTTTTTAAAGTCCGCTCTCTCATATTTCGTGTATCTATTTTTTCAATCCTAAAACGTGCCCAGACAATTATTAATTGGTTGGCACCTTGTCAAGAAATTGTTACAAAACAAGAAACGTCAATCAAGTTATTCCACGAGGAAAAATCTTGCAACTTGCTGCAATACGTAAAAAGCAGTGAATTTCAAATCATCACGAACACAGTCATCAGGGCATCAATTATTTAACCCTAGAATGATCAGTGGAAATGGTTTTATCGGTTGACTTCACTGGAAGCCGAATCCCAGAGCCTGAGCTGGTAATGTCAACGTGTTGACATCTGGCCATGGCGCACGAGATGTTATAGACACACGTGTGTTGAACAACAAAACGCACCCCACAGGTCATCGCCGCTACGATTTTTCATCGGTACCATCGGCTCAGGACTCAGTTGGGTAAACGAAATGATATTGTCCCGAAAACCGGGCGTCGATGATTAATAGTTTTTACACCGAGCGTTCGCTCCAGCAACGAACTTCACGGGTAGCTACATTACACAGTTTCTACAAAGATCTGTGCTATGCAGTGTTTAGAATAAGCCCCTCTTTCGGTACGATACTACAAAATCCCCGCTAAAAAGATATACGTCGATGTATACGTTCGCTTTAACCTAATAATTTTTTTTCTGTTTTCAGATCTACGTTGCTACTCATGCGAAGGTGCGTTCTCTGTGGACACTTGCACCGATTTGAAGGAATGTTCTCCGAATGAACGTCAATGCTACACCAGGCTACGGTACGGAAGTATCACTGGACGAATGTACCTTTTCAAAGGTTGCAAAGTTACAACCGATGTCTGTACTCCGAATAAGGTGAGGAACCATCCTATATTATTCTACCTCATATATAAAGTGCGAATGAAGTATTTTACATATGAAAATGATCCGTTTGCGGTTCATGATACTGACACCATAATAAGACGAGTTGAAATTTCGAACCTTCGACCAAATCGCGTGAAAAATTACACTCGGCTTCGAGACGTAAGTACCAATAGTCGCACCTTTCCAGCGGTTAACAGATACAGTGTAACAAATATGCAACAAAATCCCTGGTCTTTGACAGTAATTTTCCTTGGGGGTATTGAAAACATTCAAAATTGCCTTTTTTGGTCAAATGTGGGGTGCTGACGAGACGCGCCGCGAAAGTGCATAAGTCTCATCAACATGGCGTTTTTTTTAATTTGGAAATATGCAATTTCTGCTAATGACCAATAAATTTACTTTTGCTGCAGTGTAGAAGAGACTATTAAATTGAAGATTTACATCATTTCTTATTCGAATTCGACATAAGAGTTTCTAACTGAAAAAATTGCCTCATATGTAAAGATTTGTCGAATATTTCAAACGTTCCAAACCAATATACCAAAAAATAGATATTCACTTGAGAACATTTTCTAGACGATTAGTTTCGGAAAAATTCTATTTGAGAAATTTTAAAAATAAAGGTATCTAGAAGGGAAGCACTAGTTAATGTTTAGTATATTTGTTGGTGCGACATTTTGTCGTGCTCAATCAGATATTTTATTTTGTCAAGCATGGGCCATAGATGGACCGCTTCTGCTTGACGCGATCCATCAGTGACCCACGCTCAACAAAACAAAGAAAAAATAAAAGATTATAACTTAACCGTCAGTGGCGGTTGGTACAGTGCCCGGCTAAGAGTGATTCTGTTAAATTAGTGACTAAAAATTGAAATTAAAAATTACAAAAAAACCTAAAAAATTAAGAAAATTGAGTTTTATTTCAAACCTCTGTTTACAAGAACAACTCGTTAAAATAAGATTTTATCATTTTATCAAGCTTGATTCACAAATGGACCGCGTCTGTTCGACGCGTTCCATCTGTGAATCGAGCTTGACAGAACATACCTGGTCCATAGTCTTCTGAATGAAAAAAATCTTTGCAAATTAAGTGCCTGTTGGTTCGTACATTTTTTTTTCATTGAAGTTCACTCTGGGCAAGGCCGAAGCAGCTCCCAAAAGGGACCAACGACCACTCGATTGTGTGGGCGCGATGGCCTAGTGGTTAAGCATGTTGGCGTCGCAGGTTGAAGATTTCAGGTTCGAGCGCCGGCAAGTCCAGCTCGCTCATCCATGCCCACCACTCAACCCAGGGTAGACTTGGGTAGACTAAGCCGAACAGGAAAAGATCATATCTTTCCAGCAATTGTAACCCTGTCCGTCTATAAGTGGCCGCCGTTGCAGGGCCTTGGACAGGGTGATCCACTCTGAGAAGCGGCAATGAAAAAAGGGGACTGAACTTAGTAGCAAAGAGCTACTATCCAGAGATCCATTTTAAACGCTCGTGTTATTTTTTATAGGAACGAATGAACCTTACAAGAGTGGCGAATAAAAAGATTGGTGATTTATCAAATGCTCAAGTGCTTGCCACAATGCCTGGATTGAGATTCGTAAGTTGATTCTGACTAAGTATGGGTTTTATTATTCGAATCGATTCGAAAACCTAAATCTAATTCAAATATTCATTCAGTGATTCTGTGCCTTGTGAAATGCCTGATACAATAAACACTAAATCAAATAACCGTGCCCGTCTATATGTGGCCTTTGGTAGGGCTTGTCCAGGGTGATCCACTCCAAGAAGTGGCGATAAAAAAGTCTGGTAAACAACTCATCAATAATGAATGAAAATACTAATTTTATTTGCTTCCTTCCTTACATCGAGCCCAAATAGGTTCTGTGAATTCGGATTTTCAGTACACTAATGGTGATGATTAGTGTTGAGCAATTCGATTCGGTGACTCGAATCGAATCACGAATTATTCGAATCCGTCTTGAATCGTTCATAGGAACAAAAGCATGCTACATGTAGTTTTATTTTTTATTTTTAACGACAAAAGGCAATCGATTTTGGTCAATTTTGGCCAAAATTGGTTGTTTTTGTCGCTAAAATGAAAATACATCGCTCTTAAGTCAGTTTATGCTAAGAGTTGTAATTCGTAGCTGTATATTTCCTAATCATCATAATGAAAACTATAGAAGAGATAGCCAAATGGAATATTTGTTATATTTATTATATATATTTTTAACGATTCGATTCGAAATAAATATTAGGATCAGATTCGAATTCCAAATGGTTCGGTTTTGCCAGGCCCTAGTGATGATACTGTAGTTTGATTGATATAGAATTATGTTTGAAAATTTCAGATCAACGAAACTTTAGCTCTTTGTATGTAATATTCTGATAACTCGATTTTGTTTTATACTCAGTTCGGCGACGTCCAGAAACTTCTTGCAAGATCTCCATCTATATTGAAACAAGTTAAGAAGAAGTTTGGTGAAAACAGGAAGAAAGAATTGGAGGTTTGTTTTAAATGTGCACAATATGGGCATCATGTGGTCAACACGCGATTCTGTTTTTCAGACATAGGAGTATATCAAGTTTGCCTTGTTTTAATTGAACGCGATGTGATCTGCATGTGATCCATACGTGATTCTGCTTTCAGTCATCAAAGTTAAAGAGTTTCATGTGCACGGGATGTGTTCACCATGTGTTCACATGGTTTCCATGATTGCTTCTCCAGACAAAGGCATTTTCTAAAAGCTTGGATTCAGCTCGTGGGCGCAATAGCTTAACGGTGTGCGCGATGGCCTAGGGGTTTAACTTGTTGGCGTCGCAGGTTGAAGATAACGGGTCCGAGTCCCGGCGTGTCCGGCTCGTTAATTCATGCCCTCCATTCAGCCCGGGGTGTAATAACTTCCGTAAGGTATCATACCTTTTCAGCAATTCTAACCCTGTCCGTCTATAAGTGGTCGCTGGTACAGGGCCTTGGGTAGGGTGGTCCACTCAAAAAAGCGGCTGTAAAAAAAGGGAATTCATACCGGAGCATCTATGTCCTTGCGGCTCTCAAATACTTTGAAACCTTATAAATTTATTCCAAAAACACAACTAGAGCAGATACCACGCACTGCACTTTACCATGGCGGTTCAGTTCCGTTTCGGGTCTTTTTTCGTTTAGAGTGCAGTTGCTGGTACTACATCTTTTAGTAGCTCTTTGCTATTGAGTGGCCGTTGGTTGGTTTCCTTTGGTGCTTCCGGCCTTGCTTAGAGTGAATTTCAATAAAAAAAGCTTTTTTTAACCGAGGTGTGTTTTGATGAATGGCATGTTTCGTGATCACACGGAATAAAAACAAAAATCTGTATTCCGCACAACACGATTTTGCTGTTCCAGTCAGACAAAGTATGTCAAAAGATATTTTGTTAAGTATGAGTCACTGATGGATCGCGCCGTCGAGGCGCGGTCCATCTGTAGCTCATGCTTGACAAAATAGTGATTTGATTGGAATCACCTTACCATACCTTGACCGCCATGTTGTCAAACAAACTTTATTCTGAGTTATCCGCGTTTGAACTAATGTAATGTGCCCTCCAGCAATGTTATAGGCTTTTGCTTAAATAGGCGATGATTGTTTTATAGATTGTATTTATTATGAATTTGAAAAAAAAACAACAGCAGAACGACCGATTATTAAGTTTGATAAACCTAAAAGGTTCCTTAAAATCTTTAGAAAAAACGTTGGAATTTCGAAAAGAAACGAAAAAAGCGAAAAAAACGTTAGAAATGCGAAACTCAAAGCGTAATCCCAACGCTTTTTATCGAGCAAACAGAGTTACCCTTTTAGGGTGAAATTGGCGACTTCGAACCCAATACTAAATGATTCTATCACCACCCAGGGCAGTTACCATTAATTTTTTTAAATAGCCACTTCTTAGAGTGGATCACGCTGTAACAGCGGCCACTTATAGATGGACAGGGTTACAATTGCTGGAAAGATCTGATCTTTTCCTGTTCGGCTTAGCCTACCCAAGTTATTTATATAAATAATAGTAAATAGCGCAGACATCGCCCAGAGCAGATTGCTCTCACTGCACTCTCTATACAGCGGTTTTGTACGAACTGTGTACATAAATGTCTACGAACACTGCCCGGAGCAGATTGCTCTCACTGCACTCTCTATACAGCGGTTTTGTACGGACTGTGTACATAAATGTCCACGAACATCGCCCAGAGCAGATTGCTCTCACTGCACTCTCTATACAGCGGTTTTGTACGAACTGTGTACATAAATGTCTGCGAACATCGCCCAGAGCAGATCGCTCTCACTGCACTCTCTATACAGCGGTTTTGTACGGACTGTGTACATAAATGTCTGCAAACATCGCCCAGAGCAGATCGCTCTCACTGCACTCTCTATACAGCGGTTTTGTACGAACTGTGTACATAAATCTCCACGAACATCGCCCAGAGCAGATTGCTCTCACTGCACTATCTATACAGCGGTTTTGTACGGACTGTGTATATAAATGTCTACGAACATCGCCCAGAGCAAATCGCTCTCACTGCACTCTCTATACAGCGGTTTTGTACGGACTGTGTATATAACCGGTTACGAAGTTTGATGTACAATTAAAAGATAAAGATATATATTGCACATTTAAATAAATAGTAGCCCATGGTTATAACTACAAACATTGCCCAGAGCAGATACCTCTAATTGCACTCTAATATAACGACTTAGTACGGACCGTACGGACTTTTACTCACATGTTTCCGCTGAACAAGGTATGAAGTTTTTAAGAAGCACCCCAATAGAGCGAACTAACGTTTCCTAATGAGGTTAGATCTACATAAAACGTGCAGCCAACGACAACATCTTAAAAATAATTTCTGTAGAAATTGAAGAGCTGTAACAGAGTGCAGTAAGTGGTATCTGCCCTGGGATATAGTAAACCAATTATTTCGTTTATCAGCACGCACATGGCGCTTTAAAAATTTTGTGTAGCTTTTTGTCTCCTCGACATTTGGTTTGTTTTGATCACCTATTTCAACCTTTGCTAAAAGTAAATTTCAATTTAAAAAAGGAAACGAGTCCATCGATAGCTCATCCTTGTGCAAATAAAAAGTTTGAACCTATGACGTTGTTTAATAACATGTCTCGGAGATCTTTATTATTGATAATAACTTGAAAAACTTGTAATTTGACGTGATGCGATGCATTACATGGTTTACATATTAATGTCGAATAATTTATAACCTCATCATAAATATCACGTTTTACGCGCGTGTAACAGGAATTTATTTTCAATTTTATTTTCAATTTCTAACTTTGACAACAGTTTGGCAACAGATTAAAAGTTTTCTCGCCCGGGGGGGGGGGGGGGGGGGGGGGGGGGGGGGGGGGGGGGCGGGGGGGGGGGGGGGGGGGGGGGGGGGCATACCTAAAAAATCCTGGAAGATTAAAACAAAAACGGTTTGACGTAGACATGAGCAAGGTGCCTATTTTCCCTATGTTGTACAACTACCTTAACCAGGGGATAGAGGAGGGGGGGGGGGGGGGGGGGCTCAATTTAATTTGACGAGAAGATGCGATTAGGGCTGGGCCGAAGCGAGTAATTTGGAATTTGAATCTGATTCGAATAATTTCTCCAAATCCGACCAATTCGTTGATTTCATGAAAATAACAAATATCCTATTTTGCTATTATTATTATAGTCTCCATTATGATGATTAGGAAATATACAGTTACTAAGTATAAATATTAACATGAACTGAATCAAAAGCGTTGTATTTTCATTTTTACGACAAAATACAACCGATTTTGGTCAAATTTGACCAAAATCGATTGCAGTTTGTCGTTAAAAATGAAAAAGATGCACTTCCTTTAGCATTTTCCTGTTCTTATGACCGATTCACAATTGATTCAAATAGGCTGTACTTCGAATCGATCCGAATCACCGAATCGAATTGCCCAGCCCTACATGTGATACATGACACGGCGTACATATTAATATCACACGTTTCATCAGTTAATATATAAATATTTATATAAATATCAAAAATATAAAAATAAATAAATATCACATTTTACGCGATTGTAACAGGAAATAAAAATAATCCGTTTTATCAATGATGACCGATTACTAAACTTGCTAGATTGGTCATAAATTTACCCTTTTTTGACATTTTCGTACTTTACAAAAAAACCAGAAATATCGAAAAAAAATCTGTTCCTCACACAAGCAAGAAGCCCCTTTTTTCATTTGTTGAATAGCGGCATTAATCAGGAGGTGGTCCTAATTGAAATTTGATATAAACATGTTATTCATTCACACGATTCGTCAGTCCGCTATAAATATGAAATTTTACGCGATTGTAACAGAAAATAAAAATATCTTGTTTTACCAGTGATAAACTATTAAGCCTTTTTGATATTTTACAAAAATCCTGAAAGATTGAAAAAAAAATCTGTTTCATCTATACACATAGCGACCTTATCAGGGGTCTGATTTAATTGTATTTAGACTTGAACATGTGATGCATTACACGGCGTACATATTAATAACACGCGATTCATCAACCCGTGACAAGTATTATTTATCTACGCGTGTAGCTAGAAATAAAGTTACTTGTTTACCACTGATAAACCGATATCTTATCAAATTGATCACAGTATTATTCTTTTTCAATTTTTTCATACTTTAAAAAAATTGTTAAAGATTTAAAAAAAGCTGTTTATGTGAACACAAGCAAGACGCCTTTTTTCTCTACGTTGAAGGACTACCTTATTCAACGGACTAACATAATAGAAATTTGACGTTAGGATGATGGTATGCCTATTAATACCTCACGATTATGTTGTGACGAATACCACGTTTTAGCAGCGTGGAAATAAAAACATTATATTTTTGTAACATTGACCGCTTTCTTTGTTTGACAAAATGACGGCAGGTTAACTCTTTTCATACTGTTTTGAAAAAATTCATGTAAAAAATAATAAAAATTAATTTTTTTGAGAACAACTGAGTCTGGCGTTTGTTTTGGACAATAAATTCAGGATATGCATCGACAACCAGTAGAGGTGATCGATATTTTGCGCAAAAATTGAAAAAAAAATCGTTATTGACAAAAACTGATACACTGAATAAAATAAAGTACAGAAACTACATTCTAAAAGGAAAACGTTCTCAGGGAACTGAGGTACTTTATAGTCCTAGGTAATTGAATTGGCCCTAGCTGAATCTGAGAGATCGTTACCTCTTCTATCTATTAGTAAAATTCACTGCAAGCAGGGCCGTAAGTAGTAAGTGAAAAACACTCCTGCAGAACTTTTTTCACTCTTGAAATTCACTCTGAGCAAGCTCGGAAGTAGCGCCCGAAAGGAACCAACCACTTAATAGCGAATAGCTACTAAAAGATATAGCACCAGCAACTACACTTTTAACGGAAAACATCCCAAACGAAACTGAACCGCTCATAATATAGTGCAGTAAGCAATATTTACCCTGGGCGATGGTGAAACCCACTACCAGTCCAGAATCTTCCGTTAAACCGATATCTTATATATCTTTCATTTTTCATTTTTGACATTAAGTTTATGCACCATTTGCACTTTAAAATAAAATGCAGAGTTTTTAATAAATTTCCAAATTTCCAAAATTTACTAACGGCCTGAAGCAAGTGGTTTTGCGTTAACACTGAAAAAGTAATTACAGCAATAAAACATTTCTCCTATCCATTTTATTACCTACAATTTCCATCTGATTGCTGCCAGATTGGCTATTAGACAAGGTCGTTCAAAATGATATTGCTGTTTGTATGTGGTATGTTATAAACACTGTAAAAAAAGTACGGTAAATTTACTGGTCACTTGGAGTATTTGCGTATCCCCTGATTTAAAAAAAAACGCCATGTTGAGATTTATACCAAGTATGGGCGGTTGATGGACCGTACCTTCGCGGTGCGTTCCATCAACACCCCATATTTGGCCAAAAAAGTCATTGAATTTTTTTTATACCGCCAAGCAAAATTACTGTCAAAGACCAGTGATTTTGTTGCATTTTTTACAGTGTATAATGTAAGCAAATCAATCGTGAATACATATGGGTGCATGTATTTACGTAGTCTACGAAAATAAAATATATTTCTTGTGGAATTTAGCCTAAACCAGGTTACTTGAAAATTTTTTAAATAGTCACAAACAAAGCATTAATTAATCGTGTGGATCTGCAAGCTTTCAAGACTCGAATCTTAATACATGCGGGGTGACCCTGGGCGAGGCACTGAAACCCAGAACCTTGGGACTATGCTCAATAACTTCATCGGTTCCTCATATGTTCCACACGGGATGGAATGTCAAGACGCAAGATGAATCTCGTAACCAGATTGTATTGTAAAAATTGTTAATTGCAAAGTGTGGAATGAAGTTCATTTTATTTCATTTCATCAATACCAAGAGTATGCGCATTCGAATGGTCAGACAATTTCGGTTTTTGACAGTTGATTCATTTTGCAGTGAAATCATGATGTATGTCAAATTTCACGTTGTAAAAATGAATGAAAATGCAAAATGGGTGAAAATAGTCAAATATTAACAAAATCATTTATTTGAAATTTTGGAATATCATTCTATTTATATAGTAAATTTCAAATAAAGCCCCGTAGGTACGGGCTGTAGAATAGTCCTAACGTATTTCCTGCGTGCCATAAGACGCGACTAAAAGGGAGCAAATAGGTGGTAGATGGTTTTACCGTCGCCCAGGGCAGATACCTCTCACTGTACTTTATCATGGCGGTTCAGTTCAGTTTGGGACGTCTTCCGTTTAGAGGGCAGTTGATGATACTACTTCTTGCAGTTACTCTTTGCTATTGAATGGCCGTTGGTTGGTTCCTTTTATGCACTGCTTTCGGCCTTGCTCAAAGTGAATTTCAATGAAAGAGAATTCAATCAAATTCAATGAGATATTTCATTTTGTTAAGCATGAGCCACAGATGCGCCGCGTCTCTTCGACACGATCCATCAGTGACTCATACTTAACAAAAGATGCTTTGACAAAAACATTTGATGGGGTACCTTGAATAGAGAAGGTATTTTTAAATTCAATATTCGAAGTGGTTACTGATATGTTTCCCCTCTTGCTCGAGTGAATTTCAATTGAAAATAAAAATAAAAATGGGAAGTGCTACCCCACTTCCTCCCAGAAATGAAACGTTGTCTCGTTGAATTTTTCTATTCTCAAACTGATCAATTTATGATTTCAGGAAACTCTTCGTGAGAAATGTTCTTCCCGGGAAGACCCTGATAATTTCTGCCGGTGCTGCTGCTCGGCTGAACGATGCAACCATGCATTGCTGGACTGTGGAGTTACTCCTCCTCCCGATGGTAAGTCAGAAACAGGATCACTTCTAGTCCTAAGATTCGAATAGGCAGGTATAATACGAATTCTCTTCTCAATAATTTGACGAGGTTTCTATTTTTGTTTTATTGAAATTCACTCTGAATAAATTCGAAAGCTGTGCCTAAAAGGAACAACCCAACGAATATTTGATCGCAAAGCTACTACAAGATATAGTAACTGTACTCTAAGCGGAAAACATCCCGATCGGAACTGTACCGCTATGGTAAAGTGCAGTGAGTGGTGCCTGCCTGGGGCGATGTTGGAATCAACTACCGTTTTGAGTGAGATAGTCCTTATAGTTTGATTTAAACGGCGTTTTAAACTTGATATATATAGAATAGAAGTTTCAATATTTCAAATCATCGAAATTGGTGTTATTTGAAAACATTTAGTCCATTTATAGCAAAGTTCATACTTTATGTTACGTCACGTTTCAAAAAATTTTGCATGTATTTTGCATGGTTTCAAGATAAAGCGAATTAAGAATAACTTTTAATTTCAGAAGGCCAGACTGCTCAAAGCGATTGAGAGACATGTCTGATGCAATTGCTCATGCCAATAATTCAGTATGATTTTGTAAAGTTCATCACATATGATGCGATTTGATGCGTTTCGCCAATATAATGAAAAAAATTGATCCTTACTTCAGTAGCCTCATATTATCGTTTAATAAAGTCAAGACATTCATGTCTGGAAATATTCTTTCAATTCGGCTAGATATACAATTTGGATATTGTTTTCCTGGAATCATATTATGCTCTATTTGAAAAGATATTTTGGAAATATGAAATCTTCAAAATGTTTGTTCAACGGTTCAAGTTTTAAATGAACTTACTGCTTGTTGTCATTTGACAAATAAGACCTGATAGTGAATCTAATTGCTCAACCGGTGATGTGCAAACGGTATTATATATTTTGCCAACGTTTCGAATGTCTATACAGACGTTCTTCATCAGGGCAATGGGAAGGTTAAGTAATCGTCTTCATGGCATTGAAATGGCAATGTCCATTACCCTGATGAAGAACGTCTGTATAGACATTCGAAACGTTGGCAAAATATAAAATACCGTTTGCACATCACCGGTTGAGCAATTAGATTCACTATGAATTTCCCTGGTGGCAATCACTCAATCTTTAAATAAGACCTGATGTTGTCTATGATATTGGCGCACCCTGCCTACACTTACGCATTGTACATTATAAAACCAAATTTAGATTCAAACAAGGTTTCATATCTATACGGAAAAACAGTTTTAGCGAACTTGTCATGCTTATAAGTCATCGACCAGATTAAAATATACAAAAGATACATAGGGAATTTGCCTATGGGTATCTCGAAATATCTGAACATTACTTTGAATAGTTTTGCCATATTTTGAGCAAAATATTGGGCCTTTTGAAAAAAATCAAAATGGTGCTCTCAAAAATATTATTTTTTTTATAAAATTTATCCTGAGAATGGTCGTAAAGGGAACCCAAAAGTAACTGGCCGACGACCTCTAACTCTGACCAATTATTTTGTTCTGTGAATAATATGAATCTTTACGATGGTCGAAGTTTTAAACCCAGGACCGTATGTCTGACTTCATACCCCCCAATATCCGGAAACGTCATGCGCACAAAGATATGAGTCATAATGACAATGAACTAGTCTGTTTTAGCTCTCTAGCGACATGCTGCGATCTTACAATAAGTTATCATCATTTAATGTATGTTTCTTTGTCAAAGATTTTCATAGAGTGTAGAAAGAATACTTGAAAGGAATTTATTTCAGAATAATTTATGACGCCATCATCTGATGACGTCACAAACTGTGAATGACCTTAAAGCAAAGTTTACAGCACTCACCAACAAGTTGAATTAGATAGAATTTCTTTTTTATCCTTCCTGAGAGGAAAGCCGGTAGTACGGCTTAACTACATGGAGCACCAGGACCTCGTAACGCAACACTAATAACTAACGGTCGCCAATACGCAAAAAGGTACAGAATATAAAAACCACAACTGTAATGCTAAGAGGATACCATTCCAAAACGTAACTGAACCGTTATAATCAAGTGCAGTTGTATATCCACAGTTATGCACGACATCGCGAATGAAAAGTGGTAGATGGTTTTCCCATCGCCAAGAACCCCCGCGGGAAATACGTTAAAGCGAATCTGAAGCCAACTTAATCTATGAACATTATATTTTCCACAGAACGCGAAAACGAACCTTTACCACCGGATATTGCGACAACAAAACCGGAAGTGACGTTCCCGACCGTAGCACCGAAGAAAGTTGCCCCTGTATGTCAACGATTCAATGGGGGGTGTGACCATACTTGCATTCCGTTGAACAAAACTACCGTGAGATGCGAATGTTTTAAGGATTACACACTTCAGGCGGATGGGAAAACGTGTAAAAGTAAGAGATTTGGCTCAAAATCCATAGGATCGAATTTCATTTATATCCCGCGGGAGAGGAAACCTGAGAATACAGCTTAATCATATGGCGAACCACCATCGCGCAGATACCAGTTCCTAATTAGAGTGTTTGGGTTGACATATTTTCCCAATTTTTTCAACGATTTTTTCAACTGGTTGGCGGAGGAAACCGCAAGCAGTGCTTACGTGAACCACCAGGCACCGACGAGGCGTCCAGCAGACCTCTCGCATATAATCATTCCTCACGGGATCCGAACCCAGCTCGAAGCATATTTCAAAGGCTTTACCGATTGAGCTAGCCGGGCACCCAATAGACATGCATGTCCAATTCAAATGCTCTTTAGGTTCGTATAAATTGATGGTCGCATGGTACGGCCCTTCGTTGATCACCGTTTTACTCCTGATTAGTGCTGGGCAAAACGAAATCATTTAGAATTCGAATTTCGTGAAAATCAAGAAATTTATAGTTTATATTATATATTCAATTCACACTCCATGTCTAAATACAACAATTTTCATATTTTAACGATAAAATATAATCGATTTTGGTCAAATTCGGCCAAAAGCGATAATATTTTGTCGTTTAAATTGAAAATTCTACTCCATTCAGTAAGTATTTATTCCTATGAATGATTCACGATTGATTCGAGTATATTCTACTTCGAATCGATTCGAATCATCGAATCGAATTGCCCAGACTTACTCCTGATACTTGGAATGGCGAAAAAAGACAGTGTAAAATAAACTCCACTACAAAAGACGAATATCGGTTTTTATTATGGGCGTTTCATTAGGGATGGGAAATTCGATTCGGTAATTCAAATCGTTCCGAAGCTCAATTGCTTCGACCATAGAGACGTAAACTTGAAATGAAGTGGAATTTTTATTTTAACGACAAAATACAATCGATTTTGGTCAAATTTGACCAAAATCGATTGTATTATGTCATTAAGATATGTAACTTTTTGCTGCCAGACATGGAGTGTGAATTAAAAATACATCGCCTTTTAGTCTGTTTATGTGAATAATATTAATTAACAACTTTTTAAATTTTGTTATTAATTCGTATTTACAAGTTTCTTGACAAATTTTAATCGTAAAATTGGCATATTTCGTATTGATATGAAATTGTTGAATCGATCCGATTCCAAAAGTTATCCGAATCAAATTCGAATTTTAAAAGATTCGGCTTTGCCCATTTATTTTTAGGTAGGAGCCTCAACAAGTCAGTCGTAAAGCTAATCGTAAAAAAGCTTGAAATTCTAAACAGTTTCTAAATATTTTCAGCTCATCTGAAACGCGCCATTGCTGACGCCGGGCCAGATATAGAAGTAACGTTACCACAAGACAGCGTCACATTGAGTGCCAACAACACATTAGGATCAGTGAAGAGATACAGATGGTGGGATCCTATCGCCAGTGGAGACGGGGCCGGACTCACAGTTTCGGTAAGATCCTGGGCAAGATGGTGATCAAACATGTTGGCATTGCAGGATGAAAATCTCGATGTCGAACTATCGACTCTTGTTTAATAAACAAACAAAGAGCTTTTCTCAGAAAATAGTTTATGACGTTAAAATACCTTCTGTCTGAAAATGCACACTTTTTCAAACTTGTTGTTTTTAAATCTCTGAAAAAATCAAATCGAATAATTCCCGAATCTCAAATCGAATCGAATAATTGTGACAGCCCTAATAAGGGAATTACAAAGTAATTATTTTAAAACCCAAGTGGCTTTGCTCGACATTTACGTCCATGTTTCCATTTTTGTGGATCTTGAAAAGTGAGATTTTAAAGATCGGATTAACAAAGGCAATAAATCTGCTGCAACCCGCAACTACCCTATGAATGTACCGAATAAGTTTGGGCGATTCGGTTCGGTGATTCGAATCTATTCTGTGCACAATTTATTCGAATCATTTATGAATCGTTCATGGAAACGAAAGTTGCTAAGTAAGCTAGATTTTTTATTTTCAACAACAAAATCCCCATCGATTTTGGTCAAATTGGACCAAAATCGATTTTATTTTGTTGTTAAAATAATATGAAAATTGTTTATCTAATATATATAAATTGAAATAACACGGTAAACTATGAATATCTTGATTTTTTACAATGGAAATGAGTTGTAATAGTAAAAATAATGTTGGTTATTTACATAAAATTAGTGATTCAATCCGATTCGAAAAAATTATTCGAATAAGATTCGAATTCCAAACAATTCGAAATTGCCCAGCCTAGCATCGACTGTTATAATCACGTTTTTATTGATAATAGGACTCAAAGTTAGTCATTACCGATGCTGACACTTTGTCAGAACTAAGTAAAATTGATCTTGAGCCGTGATTCACAGATGCAAACATATCGCAAATAAAAATTCGACTTTTTTCAGGATTCCCGGGAGTCGGATATTCTTGTTACGAATCTCAAACCAGGAAAATACAAGTTTATATTGATGGTAACAGGGATGGACGGACGTAGGACATCTGATATGATGATATTAACTGTAAACCCAAACGTAAGTGGCATTTCTTAGGTTTTTTAGCATTATCCGTGCCTTCGGCGCCATTGTGGTTATTTTTGTGAGTATTTGATCAATATTCTGTGACGTATGTGTCCGCGGAGAATCGTTCCTAGCATTTCTAATGAACGATAGCAGAACACCTGACGGCATTAATGATGATAATAACTGTAAATCCAAACGTACGTGGCATTCTGTAGGTTTTTTTTTTAGGAATTGTCCGTGCTTTCGGCGCAATTGTCGGTTATTTTTTGTGAGTATTAGATCAATATTTTGTGACGTACGTGTCAGCGAAGGATCGTTCTTAAAATTTTTAGAAATGTTCGCTCATTCGGCGCAATTTTTGGAATTTTTGTCAGTATTAGATCAATATTTTAACAAACAAGGGTCAGCGGCAGACTGGCTACTCTGCTACTTAAACGAATGGGTCATATTTGATGATAAATTTTTTATGGCCAGAAGATTTAAAATGTCGGTTTTTGAGTGTTGGTAGCTACCAATCTGCAGAAAAAGATTCAGAAAACTGAAATCGCAGTGTTGTTGATTGTTTCCGAACTTTTTGACCATCCAAAGAAAATGAAATTAACAAATCTCAGTCCACCCGAAGAAAAACAAGATTTTGCTGTCGTCCTGATTCTGTCGTCCATGCGTAGCGCGTCTTGGACAAAATATCACTTTTATTTGAGTTTAAAACATGAAATGAAAGTGATAAAATTCGAAATTTTTACATCGAGTTAACTCAGACTTGCTTCTGAATAAGGGCTGGGCAAAACCGAATTATTGGAATTCGAATCTGATTCGAACATTATTATAACAATTAAAGGAGCGAAAATTTTCATTTTCATACGATAAAATACAATCGCTTTCGGTCAAATATGACCATAATCGATAGCATTTAGTCGTCAAAATCTATTTTATCAGCAAGTATCTTTTTCTATAAACAATTAATTCAAATAATTTGGGATTCAGATAGATGCGGAACACCGCATTGAATTGTCCAGCCCTATTGCTCTTCGCTATTTAGTAGCCGTTAGTCGGTTCTTTTTGGACACTGCTTCCAACCTTGCTCAGAGTAAATTTCAATAGGAAAAACCTATTTCATGCATGTCGTGAGAACCGACTAGGGAGAAAACAAATAAGTGGTAGATGGTTTTATCATCGGCCAGTACAAAAGATGATTACTGTACAGAGATTTAAATATTCCAATTTTGATTCAAACGTTTTCGTTGCTGTTTTCCTGTCAGATAAGAATATCATTAAACTTTGAAGACCTCATCGTGAGTTGTTTTTAATGATCTTTAACACTGTGTTATCAATTTTTTTTATCAGCCTGCTTCCATAAATGCAACAGCTGAAGCTGCAAAGAAAAAGTTTAAGCCACGTCGACCCCGTGTTGAGAGCGTTCGGTCAGAGTAGATTCCGTTCAACCAGGCATCGTAAACAGTGGAAGAAATATGTCGAAGTCCATGGCGTTAATTTTACTACAACTACGCCAGAGCCACGCCTTAGATTTTACAACCACGAAGTCATCGTTTAACGTCATCAAAACGCACTGGTGGACTCAAACCACGAAAGCCAAAACCAACGACGCCCCGCACCGACAACTAAATCCCGAACAGCCTGAGCCGCGCAAACCCGTTAAAGCAGGTCCAAAGAAACCAGGAAAACAGGGGAATAAAACGTCCCGGAACTGGAACAAAAACGCCCCGGAAACTGGAACAAAACGCCCGGGAACGGAAAAAAGGGCCCTGGAACCAGTCTGAAGCGCCCACTGAACGAAAGGAAAAGGAACCAGGAAGCCAGTCACCGGAGGCAAGAAGCCAACTAAACGATTACCACAGAAAGGGAAAACTGGAGCACGTGTTGCAAGACCAAGATCTGCCGGAAAACAACCACCAGGTATGTCTTTTTCAATTCAAATTATTCAAATCAATCGTTATTGTTCATAGAAAAATAATTTACAAAATAAATTCATTTTTTTCAAATTTGACCAAAAACGATTGCATTTTGTCGTTAAAATATGAAAATTGCTGCCTTTTATACATGGAGTGTGAATTGAGAATACACTATGAACTAAAAATTTGATTCTCACAATGGAAACAAGTTGTTATAGTAGAAATGGGATATTTTTTTATATAAGAAATTCGTGATCCGATCCGATTCGATCAAATTATTCGAACGTGATTCGAATCGTAAATTATTCGATTTTGCAACCCTA
>OZ023139.1:26501320-26514743 GCA_963675895.2 Styela plicata | reverse complement strand
GAATTTAAACAACGTAATGCACATATTATTTAAAACATTGTACACGGCCCCTTTACTACTCTTCTATGTGCCGTTATCATTCTAATTATGTTATTGTCGATTACAATGAAGATATTGCTTAGTTTGCCACGACCAATCACGTCAGTTCGATCTTCACTTCGCGCACCATTAATAAAAACAATCTGTAACATTGCAATAATGTGCGGATTGAGTTATTTGAATGCTTTTTACAAATATATATATATATATATATATATTAATTAGGTAATGATATCGAGAAAGAAATAAGAACGTTTATTTTTTTTGTAAACGTGTGCAACTGGAACCGAAAAGCTCATCTCACCTATTCGAAAATATGGACGTAATCGCAACGGCATTCTTGCAGAGGCAAATGGTGAAGGAGGACCGTGGGCGAACGCTGTTTAGCATGGAGTAAATGGAATGGAAACCCAGTAAGTCATGCTAGGTAACGTCACGGAATGACGTTGGGCTTAGCAGTTCACTGAAGTTTATGGGCTGTCTTTGTCCCCATCATAGAAGTTTATTTTTGTCACATAAAAATAATCTCAGAACTCACGTAAAATAGACAGCCTCGTTCACGTAGAAATATTTTTCTGCTCCGACAAATTACATTTTACTTGTAGACATATAATAATTTCGTAAATAATAAAAGCATATAAAAATATGTCTATTTTTATTTTCTTAAACAGAAATCCAAAGAAAAAGTAAGTCCAGAATTTCATACATAATTTGAACTAATTCCAACCAGTTATCAACATTGTGTTCCTAATACGCACTACTTATCTTATAACATACATGTTCGAGTATACGCATATTTTTGACAAGGAAATTCATATTAGACAAATCAATTTTCCGAGAGTTTTTTTTCCATCTGGTCTAATATGCGTTGATTATAAGTTTCAACCAAAGCAACTCTAAAGCCTTTCAAATATTCTCGTTGTGGTTCTACAATGTGAATATTCTTTTATTGCAGTTAGATACTCCAAGATCGGATGCTTCAAGAACATTACAGGAAAAAGAGCAATACCTCCAAGCAGATGTCGTATTCCAACGCTGAGAGGAAATTTATCAACGCGTAAAAATGCGATTCGGAAAATGATGCAAGAATTTGCAGCAAATAGGAAGATACAAAGTATTTTGCAATTCAAAATGGAGGTTTGGCAAGAGGCAAAGCAGTCAGAATAGCATAAAACAACGCGATCGTTCAAAATATTTATTCGTCGGCATGGTGAAAGCCACATCACTCGCTGCATTGTCGAAACCTATATAAACCTACGTGATCTTTAGGACATTTGCTATTCATTTTTCAATAGTATTTGGACGAGACAAATAAAACTCATAATATTATACAGGTGCCGCAAGCTGGGGCTGAAAGCTCAATCTTACCTATCGAAAGATATGGACGCTCAAAAGCTGCAGAGTAATGGTAAAGGAGGTCCGATGGGCAAACGCCGTTTAAGGACTGAATGGATGGAAAACCCAGTAAGTTAAATTATTAAACTCACTTTAGTACTCTGCTACTGCGTGCTGTTCTCTACCCAAGGCGCGATCGTGATACTTCGAGAGGTCGTTTTTAGATCAAGCCCCCCCCGGGGGGGCGTGGCACCCCAGGATAATGCCAACCTGACTTCTCTTTAGAGCGTGTGCAGTGGCATCAACAAGTAATGAACATATCTAAAAAAAAAAGTGATTTCGCTTTGAATAAGCTGAGCTACGAGCAAATTGCTACCGCGGAGTGAATAAATCACTATGAGTAGAACGCACCTCCATCAGATGGCCACTCACAAGACAAACCAAAAATAGGGATTATTGGAACAGATATATCTTTCCGTTTCGACTAGAGTCAAAATCGCAATCGCGAGATAGCCGGTTTTGCCGTAAATCGAACGCTAAAATCTTTATCGTGCGATGTCAACACCATAACAAATAGGTGATTGCACCCAAACTTTTGCTCTCAAATAACTTGGAAATAGAAAAATATTCTGCTATCTACAGAAAAGCCCAAGAAAGGTAAGTACAAAATTCTCGTTTAATTAATTCTGAACTTAGATTAATATTGTGGCAAAAATCGACGCGGGGTGTGCGCTAATCATGGGGGGAGTAGTTGCATGCGTTGCTTGGATAATAGGAAGGCGTCGTTGTTGATAGATGCACAGCACAACAGCGCGGAAAGGGTAGCACTGCACGCGGATGAGGGAAGAGCTATAGCGGAGCCGCTCTCTCTAACTTATGCCACCTTGTGGTGAATAACATACGTATATCTGGCGATAGTTATATGTGAAGATATTGATGTCTGAAGTGACGCGCGAACTCTTTATGTATCCTTATAGTGTACCTCTTATAGAGCGAGGAGCGCACACACCGGTCTCAGGGTCATTACAAGTGAAGGACAGACATTCCTCATGACACAGCTTGAGATATGATCTCAAACAACCGCCTTCACATGAGTACAACAGAAGACTCAACTCTAAATGGACACGAATAGGACAGTAGTACTTTTCTGCTCGTCGACAATATTACTCTTAGCTTGAGGACCATTAAAATAAAAACAACCCACGTACCCTTCGTCTTTACGGTTAACTGGTCAACAACGAGTTACTTTTCTTCGTCACTTCAGAAAATTATTTTTTGGTCAACTCTAGATATATTGAAACATTTTTAACTGAAGTTCTGAATTTAAGATGTCTTTTTACTATGCAGTAAAATTTTTTTTTCACCAAGAACGGATGCTTTCAGGGTTACAGGAAACACGAGCAATACCTCAGATGCAGATTGTCGTTTTCCCAACATTGAGAGGAAATTATCAACGCCGTACGAATGCGATTCGGAAATGTGCAAGAATTTGCGGCAAAACAAAGTTACAAAGTATTTGCAGTTCAAAACGGTCAGTCCACCATATCTTTAATTGAGGGCTTTGAAATGCTGCATTCGAGTTTAAATAAACATGACCATTGAACGTAGAAGATTGAATATGCAAAGTAGAATTATTTACAGTATGACGTAACAAAGAACCCAAAATTACTCACGGCCTGCATGCTCTCTCCCTATTAGTGCTCATTCTCAGATCGTTTCCAAATATAATCTCATTATTCATGTAAAATCACAAATAAACGTCTTTTTGGTGTCATCACTTGCTCACAATTGATGAAAATTTGTAACATTGAATGAATGTGTGTTGTTTACGCGTTTCATATTTTCTTTGAGGTTAGGGATATCCCTATTACATTGGAAATACCGAGAAAGAAAATACGTACGCTAATTTTACAGGTGTGCAACTGGACCGAAAGCTCATCTTACCTATCAAAAGTATGGACGTTCAAACGCTTGCAGAGGCAATGGTAAAGGAGGACCATGGGCAAACGCTGTTTATGGAGTAAATGGATGGCGACCTAGTAAGTGATGATAGATCTTCCGTCAGGTCATAGAATGAAATTTTAAATCATAAACCATATGCCATTATATCACCAGTAAAATTTATATAGGAGATCGCATTCTCTCACAGCAGAAATAGTGAAAAAACGGGCTATGCTTGTGTTCATAAATGGTATATTTGAGACCTCACATAGGATATAATCTTGGAACTACGTAAATGGAGTGTTTTTCCATTGTTAGTTGCATTTTACCCGATAAACGAAATATTACGGTTTAAAAATATTACATGGAATAAATAATGTTGTTTTCTTTTTACAGAGATTGTCAAGAAAAGTAAGTACAGAATTTCCTTTTACATTTCAAACTTATTTACGATACTAAACATACTAGATAATACTAACTACTATATGCATACGCAGTTGTAGACTTTTTTAAATAGTAAATTAAAATATAACTACATTTTTAGACGAAAGAGACGATCTCTGCTAATGTACAGTGATTTCACCGATAATGATTTAATTACAATATATGTTTTTTCCGTATAAATTAATGACTTAGCCTCATCAGGGCCCCATTCGCGAAAATCCGTTAAGCAATAGTCTTCGCGAATAGCAATACGCGCCCTGGTACTACGGATATTTCGAGGTGAATTTTCGAGCTCCTGAATGCGTTTATCACCGATTTTTCGAGGGCAGTAGATGCTATAATCTATCTTGCTTATAGCGAAATTCATCTGACAAAATGTATTTTGGGGAATTTGACAAAAACAAGTTCGAGAGAAGTCAATCGGCGCTGTTGGTCGATTGGTTATTCCATTATGTTGCATCACTTTTTTGCAGTAGCATGTATTTCAAAAAATATCGCTTGTAGTTATACATTGTAAATATTCTTTTCTTGCAGTCAAATACTCCAAGATCGGATGCTTCAGGGATACAGGAAACAGAGCAATACCCCAAGCAGATGGTCGTTTCCCAACATTGAAAGGAAATTATCAACGGCGTAGAAATGCGATTCAGAAATGTGCAAGAATTGCAGCAAATAGAAGATACAAAGTATTTGCTGTTCAAAACGGAGGCTGGTGAGATTCATTTAGCATCCTACCGTAATCGGAGATTTAAAATGAAACATTTAAAATTTCCCTGATTAAGAATTTAAACAACGTAATGCACATATTATTCAAAAGATTGTACACGGCCTTACTACTCTTTATGCCGTTATCAGTTCTAATTTTGTTCGTCGATTACCATGAAGATATTGCTAGTTTGCACGACCAATCAGCGTCAGTTCGATTCTTCACTCGCGCACCATTAATGAAAATCTGTAACATTGCAATAATGTGCGTTGAGTATGTGAATGCTTACGAATATATATATATATATATATTAGATTAGTAATGACGAGAAAGAAATAAGAACGTTATTTTTGTAAAGGTGTGCAACTGGACCGAAAGCTCATCTCACCTATCGAAAATATGGACGTTCGAAAGCTTGCAGAGGCAATGGTAAAGGAGGACCGTGGGCGAACGCTGTTTATGGAGTAAATGGATGGAAACCCAGTAAGTAATGCTAGGTAACGTCGCGGAATGACGTTGGGCTTAGCAGTTCACTTGAGTTTATGGGCTGTGCTTGTCCCCATCATAGAAGTTTATTTTTGTCACATAAAATATAATCTCAGAACTACGTAAATAGACAGCCTCGTTCAATAGAATATTTTCTGCTCCGAAAATTACATTTTACTTGTAGACATATAATATTTCGTAAATAATAAAATCAATAAAAATATGTTATTTTTATTTTCTTAACAGAAATTCCAAAGAAAAGTAAGTACAGAATTTTCATTCATAATTTGAACTATTCCAACAAGTTATCAAAATGTGTTCCTAATACGCACTATTATTCTTATAACATAACATGTTCGAGTATACGCATATTTTTGACAAGGAAATTCATATTAGACAAATCAATTTCCGAGTTTTTTCATCTGGTCTATATGCGTTGTTTAAGGTTCAACAAAGCATCTTCTAAAGCCTTTCAAATATTTCCGTTGTGGTTCTACAATGTGAATATTCTTTTATTGCAGTTAGCAGATGGTCGTTTCCCAACGCTGAGAGTGAAATTTATCAGACGCGTAGAAATACGATTCGGAAATGTGGCAAGAATCTTGCATGCAACATAGAAAGTATTACAAAGTATTCTAGCAATTCAAGAATGGAGGAGGTACAGAAGCAAAGCATTCAGAATAGCATACAATATCGTAAAATAATTTCACATACGTGCATGGTGAAGCCGACACACTCCCAGCATGTCGAACCGATAAACCTACGACGATCTGTTGAGACATTTGTTATTCATTTTTCAAATATATTAGGACGAGAAAAATAAAAACTCATAATAATATATACAGGATGCGCAACTGGGCCGGCAAGCAACATCTTACCTTCGAAGTATAAGAGCTCAAAAGGCTTGCAGACAGTGTACATTGGTACAGGAGGTCAACGTGGGCAAACGCCTTTTATGGACTGTCAAGGATGGAAAACAGTCACAGTAAGTGAATATTATTAAACTCACTTTAGTAACTCAGCACTGCTTGCTGTTCTCTCCCACATGTGCGCGAGCGTGATACTTCGAGAGGTTGTTTATTTCAGCCAGGATAATCACTGTCTACTCTTATAGGTCGATTGTGGCAAGTGGCACCAAACAAAAGTGAAAATATTAAAAAAAAATATTCGCTTTGATAACTTGAGCAACCAATGCTACCGCCCGGAGTGAATAAATCTGAGTAATGCACTCCTGCTATCAGCGATGCCAACTCAAAGACAAACCAAAACTAGGGTTAGTGGACAAGAATATATTCTTTCCGTTTCGACCGAAGTCAAATCGCAATGATGAGCCGGGTTATGCCGTAAATCGAACGCTAGATCAACATTATCGTATGCGATGTACACACCAATAACAAAATAGGTTAATTGCACCCAACATCTATGCTCTCAAAAACATTCGTCAAATAAAATACAAAATTCTTGTCTTATTTACAGAAAAGCCCCAAGAAAGGTAAGTACAAAATTCTCTCGTTTTTACTTCTGAACTTTCAGGATACAAAATTAAGGCAAATCGACCGCCTAATCACAACTTTGACATGGATGGGGGGGGGGGGGTGGGGTGTGGGTGGCATGTGGGGGGGGTCTTGTAATGAAAACTGTTATAATTATCAAAACAACAAATAATCACAATATTGCGGCGACACAAAACTTTCCACCGAGGTATTCTAAAAAGATTTGTTGGTGCTTCATATGACTTAGTCTGTTCGTCAACCGGTAGTTGTAGAGTTACTCTGACAATATGGTTAGTCATCGAGCACACCTTCTGCGTCAGGAAGTAATAAATGGACGAGAATGTTTGTGCTGTCACACTGATCTTTCTTGCTTGCCATTTACAAACTTAAAAACCATCTCGATTTACGGATATTTCAGTCAACAACGGCAGTTACTTTCGTCCTTCTAAGAAAATTCATTTTTGCATAGCGTAAATATATTTGAACAATTTTACGGAAGTTCTGAATTTTGAATGTCTTTTAATTGCAGTATAAATCACCAAGATCGGAATGCTTCAGGATACAGGAAACAGAGCAATACCTCAGGCAATGGTCGTTTCCAACATTTGAGAGGAAATTATACAACGCCGTTCGAAATGCGACATTCGGTAAAATGCCAAGAGATGGACAGGCAAACATAGAAGATACAAAGTATTTGCAGTTCAAAACGGAGAGGCTGGTAGAGATTTCAGAGATCCACCATATCTTTAATTGATGGGCTTTTTGAAATGCTTGCTTTCGAAGTTTTAAATAAAACATTGACCATTGAAAGTACAACGAATTGCATATGCAAAGTAGAAATTACTTACAGTATGACGTATCACCAAGAACCCAAAATTACTCACGGCCTGTCATGCTCTCTCCCCTATTAGTGCTCCTCATCTCTGATCGTTTTCAAATAAAGATCTCATTATTCGATAAAATACACAGAATCAAACGTCTCTTGGTTGTCGATCACTTGCTCACAATTTGATGAAAAGTTGTAACAATGATGATGTGTGTTGTTTACGCGTTTCAATATTTTCTTGAGGTACGGGATATTCCCCTATTAACATTGGAAATACCAGAAAGAGAAAAAACTGTACTCTAATTTTAGCAGGTTGTGCAACTGACCGAAGACTCATCGTACCTATCAAAAGTCTGGACTACAAACGCTCTCTGCAGAGGCAATGGAAAAGGAGAGAGGCCATGGATGCAAACGCCAGTTTATGGAGTAAATGATTGGAGCGACTAGTAAGTGATTCATAGATCTTCCGTCAGGTCAAAGAATGAAATTTTAAAGCATAAACAAAATGCCTTATCTCACCAGTAAAATTTATATAGGAATCGTAACAAAAAAAAAAAAAAAAAAAAAGATGGGGGGGGGGGGGGGGGGGGGTGGGGGGGGGACTTCTTCATCACAGCAGAAATAGTGAAAAACGGCTATGCTTGGTTCATAAATTGTATATTTGAGACCTCCACATAGGACTTATAAAATCTTGAACTACGTAAATGAGTTAGTTCTTTTCCATTGAGTTATTTGCATTTTACCCGATAAACTGCATAATACGGTTTAAAAATATTTACATTTGGGGAATAAATAATGTGTGTTTTGCTTTTTACAGAGATTGTCAAGAAAAGGTAAGTACAGAATTTTCCTTTTACATTCAAACACTTATTTACGATACTAAACTATAGACTAGAATAATTCTTAACTACAATAAGCATACGCCGTCTGTAGACTTTTATTAAATATAAATTAAAATAACAACTACAATTATTTTTTATTTAAGACGAAAAGACGATCTCTGCTAACGTACTAGTGATATCATCACCGATAAATGAAATTAAGTACAACATACTATGACTAGACATTATCCGTAATAAAATTAAAGACTTAGCCTCATCAGGTACGTCCCCATTCGCGAAAATCCGTTAAGCAAAAGTCTTTCGAGAATAGCAATACGCGCCCTGGTACTACGGAATATTCGAGGTGAATTTTCGAGCTCCTGAATGCTTATCCACCGATTTTTCGAGGGCAGTATGATGACATAATCATATCGCTCTTTTGCTGTCTATAGCGAAATTCATCTGACAAAATAGTATTTTGGGGAAATTGACAAAAAAAGCATATCGAAGAGAAGGTCAATCGCGAGCTGTTGGTCCGATGGTTATTCCATTAAGTGCATCACTTTTTTGCAGTATCATGTATTACCAAAAAATATCGCATGTAGACTTTATATACATGTAAAATATTCTTATCTTGCAGTCAAATACTCCAAGATCGGATGCTTTCAGTGGAGACTACAGGAAACAGACGCGCAAAACCTGCCCAGCAGAAGGACGTTTCCCAACAATTGAAAGGAAATTATCAACGGCGTAGAAATGCGATTCCAGAAATTTGCAAGAATTAGCAGCAAATAAGATACAAAGTAAGTCAGCTGTATCAATAACGGAGGCGGTGAGATTCATTTAACGCAATCCTCCGTCTAACCGAGATTTAACATGAAACATTTAAAATTCCCTGATTAAGAATTATAAACTAACGTAATGCACATATTATTCAAAAATAGGAACACGGCCTACTACTCTTTAATGCCGTTATCAGATTTCTAATATTGTACGTCGATTACCAAGAAGAAATATTGCTAGTTTGCCATGGACCAAACAGCGTCAGTTCGATTCTTCACTCGCGCACATAATGAAAATCTGAAACATTGCAAGAATGTGCGTTGAAGTAAGTGATGCTTACGAAAATATATATATATATATAGATATTATAAAAATATATTAGAATAGTAAATGACGAAAGAAATACAGAACGTTATCTGTTGTACAAGATGTGAGTGCAACGGACCGAACAGCATCATCTCACCTATCGAAAATACTGACGTTCGAAAGCTTTGTGCAGAGGCAATGTGTAAAGGCAAGGACCGATGTGGGCTAACGCAGGTTTATGGAGTAAATGGAAGGAAACCACAGTAAGTAATGCTAGGTAAAACGCGTCGAATGACTATGGGCATATCAGTTCACTATTGAGTTTATAGAGGCTGGCATGTCCCCATCTATAGAAAGATTGTAATTTTTCATCACATAAATATAATCACTCAGGAATCAAACTGTAACAAAGACAGCCTCGTTCAAATAGAAATTTCTGCTCCGAAAATTACATTATACATGTAACATCTAATATTTCGTAAATAAAAAAAAACCCATAACAGAATACCGAGTTATTATTTTCTAATTTTAGCTTAACAGAAATTACTCAAAGAAAAGTAAGTACAGGAATTTTTCTCAATTCATACAATTTGAATCTATTCCAACAAGTTATTACAGAAATTGGTTTCCTTCAATGGCACGCAACTCAATTTCATTTGCTTATAAAACATAACAGGTTCGAGTAACGCATATTTTTTGACAAGGAAATAATATTGTAATCAAAATCAATTTCCGAGATTTTTTCATCTGGTCTATCTATTGGCGTTGTTTCAAGCGGTTTCACAACAAAGCAAAGCTTCTAAAGATCCTTTCAAAATATATTGCCGTTTATGTGGTTTTCTACAATGTAGATATATCTTTTATTGCAGTTAGATACTCCATAGATCGGATGCTTCTAAGATACAAGGAAAAAGAAGCAATACCCCAAGCAGATGGTCGTTTCCGACCAACGCTGACGAGTAGAAATTATCACCGGCGTAGAAATGCGAATTCGAGGAAAAGTGCACGAAATGGCAGCAAATTAGAAGATACAAAGTATTTCAAATCAAAAACATGGAGAGGCGATGGTAAGATCAAAAGCAGTTCCAGGAATCAGCATTACAATTATCGAGAAAATATTTATTTCGTGGCAATGTTAAGCCACATCGACTCGCTGCATGTCCGAAACCTAAAAACTACAGTAGATCTTGTATTGACATTTGCAATCATATTTCATAGTATTGGACGATCGAAAATAAAACCATAATAATATAAACAGTGCGTCAACTGGGCCGAAAGCTCATCTTACCTATCGAAAGTAATGGTACGCTCAAAAAGCTTGCAAGAGGAAATGTCTACAGGAGGTCCGAGAGGCAACGCCGTTTATGGACTGATGGATGGAAACTCCAGAAAGTAAAGGTATTATTAAACTCACTTATAGTACTACTGCAACTGTGCTGTTCACTCCCCAGGGCGTCGAGCGTGATAAGTTCGACGAGTTGTTTTTTCTCAACCAGGATAATGCACTAGTCTTCTCTTCAGAGCAGTGTGTCGAGCTGGCACCAACACGAATATGAAATATTAAAAAACAATATTCGTCTTTTAGATAAGCTTGAGCTACGCAATGCTACCGCCGGAGTGGAAATAAATCTGAGTAAAGCACTCCATCAATGCCACTCACCGACAAACAAAAATGCTAGGGTTATCTGTATGGAAAGATAAATTCTTTCCGTATCGACCGAGAGTCAAACGCCATGATGAGCGGTTTTTGTTATTTTATGCCGGAAATCGACACGCTAGGATCTTTTCGTTCGATGTCCAACACCATAACAAATAGGTTATTGCGCATCCCAACTTTGTGCTCTCAAAAACATAACTTGACTAAAAATAAATATTCTGTTATTTACAGGAAAAGCCCAAGAGAAGGTCAGTACAAACATTTCTCGTTTTATTCTGAAACTTTAGGATTAATAATTTGGCATAATCGCCCGTCCTAAATCAACATAGTGCAACATCGAACTTGAGTAAAATTTGAAAACCAATTTTATAATTACAAAAACAACAAAAATTAATCCCCAAGAATAACGCGGCGACAACAAATCTTTCCACCTGGGTATATAAAATGGATTTTGGTGCTTCATATGACTTCGACTGTTCGACAACCGGTAGTTCGTAGAGTTTTCTCTGACAATGGTTTTTTCATCGACATCCGTTCTGAGCTGGAAGTACTAAAATGGGACGAGAGTTATTCTCTGTCACATATACTATACTTGCCATTGCCATTAAAATGATAAAACCACTCGAGTATTTACGGAGTTATCTTGAACAACAACGCGTTTACTTTCGTCTTCAAAAATTCATACTCGCATCTATAATATATTGAACTTAATACTGGACGTTTCTGAATTTTGAATTGTGTATTTTATGCCGTGAAAAACACCAAGATCGGATGCTTTTCAGGGAAAATCACACAAACAAGCACATACCTCTAGCAGATGGTCCTTTTCACTCCAACATTGAGAGGAAATTATCACCGCCGTAACGTGCAAGCGATTCGGTAAATGTGCAAGAATTGCGGCAAATTGAATTAACCAAAGTATTTTTGCAGATCAAAACGAGGCTGGTGAGATTACATTCCCCATAACTTTAATTGACGGGATTTTGAAATGCCGCATTCGAGTTTTACATAAAACATGACCACACATAGAACCTAAGAAGATATAGGATATATGCAATTCAGAACTTATTTACAGTAACAACTGTAACAAAGAACCCAAAATTCTCAAGCCTGCATGCTCTCTCCCTAGTATGCTCAATGGACTCAGATCGATATTCCAAATATAACTCATATTGCATGAACAATCAACAATATAAATACGTTCTTTTATGGAGTCAACACTTGCACACATAATGATGAAAATTTGTTTAATGTTTGAATAGATATTGTCTGCTTGTTTTACAGCCTAAACATATTGTTCTTTGAGGTTAGGGATATGCCTATTACATTGGAAATCCCGAGAGAGAAAACTACGACGCCATTTATTACGGTGGCAAACTGGGCCGAAAGCTCAATCATATACCTTATCAAAAAGTTCTGGACGTTCAGAGACCGCTTCTGCGAGGCAATGGTAAAGGAGAACATATGGGCAAACGCTATGATTTCTATTGGAGTAATGGATGGCGACGCCAGTAAGTGATGATAGATCCTCCGTCAGGTCAAAGAATGAAATACAATAAATCATAAACAATAAGACCATTATATCACACATGTAAAATTTTTATTAGGAGATCGCATTCTCTCCAAAAACAGACTAGAAATAGTGAAAAAACGGGCTAGATGCTCTTGCTATGTTCATAAAAGGGTATATTTGAAGTACCGTCACATATGGCTAATTCACCTAAATGTAACTTAGCGTTAAGATGGAAGTGTTTTTTTTCCATGTTAGTATGCATTTTAAGCGCCAGCTAAAACAAATATAAACGGTTTAAAAATATTACATGGATAAATAATGTGATTACCTTTTAACAGAGATTGTCAAAACAAATAAGAAAGTACAGAATTTCCTTTTACAATTTCAAACTTATTTACGATACTAACAAACTAGATAATGGACTAACTAACTTAAAGTAATTAGCATCCGCAAGTTGTAAACTTTTTGTATTTAAATAGTGAAATTAAAATATAACAACATTTTTTAGAATGAAAGAAGACGATCTTTGCTAATGTACAGATGATTTCACTGATAATGATTTATATTAAAAAATAGTGTTTTTTTCCGATAAAATGAATGACTTAGCCTCATCAGGCTCTCCAGTGACGACGAAAATCCGTTCTCTATCGGTCATATAGTCTTACGCGAAAAGCAATACGTCTGCCCAAGTACTACGGATATTATCGAGGTGCAAATTTTTCGAGCACCTGAATGCGTTTATCAGCCAGAATAATTATCTGAGCGATAGTAGATCTATACTAGTCTTATGGACTTTGCTTAGTAGCGAAAATCATCTGACAAAATTTATTGTTCAGGGGGAATTTTGACAAAAACACGATTCGAGAGAAGTCAATCGGCGCTGTTTGGTCGATATTGGATTATATCCCATGTTGTTGCAATCACATATGGATTCAGTGCAGTATCATGTATTTCCAAAAAACTATCGCTTGTTAGTTATACCATTGTCTAAATATTCTTTCTTGCAGTCCGACTTACTCCAATGTCGTGGAAAAAAAAATGCTTCAGGGGGATACAGGAAACAGAGCAATACC
>OZ023139.1:26149520-26501220 GCA_963675895.2 Styela plicata | reverse complement strand
AGAAAAAGTTCACCTGGTTGCGTAAATATATTTATGTTATCTTAAAAAATTTAATTGTAAAGACATCAAGCATCCAATAAAATCAATTCTCATAACTTGACTTCCAACGGAAATTACGACAATATTTTACTAAATACGCTACGATTTCCACAAATATCCGTATCAACCACAGCTCAATAAACTTTCACTTTCATTCACACAGCAAGACACAGCAAATATAAAGGTCTAAAGATAAATAAATATTACTGCACATAATAAACTGTTAAGCGAAAGCTTTTATTGAACACGAGTCATCCTTGTTCCACCGCGTCTTGTCGCCGTCACCCATGAATGTCCCACACTTGATAATATGATGCGGTGAACAAATATTGACATAAAAGAGATTTATAGTGAATTCCAAGCAGAAATACAAATATATTTTTAACCATTTTATTCAGGAATCAGCTGTTAGAAAAGATAATTTTACTAAATTTTGCGCTAAATAAATGAATGATTAAAGGAAGGTAAAATACCTATTTTTGTCGATTTATTAAAGAGCGAAGGTATTCTCATATAAATTAGTGGTCTGGAACGGGAAAAAATCGTCTATAACATAACTTTTAGCAGGTAAATCAGACCCATAGGGCTGGGGCTGAGATAATTCAATTTAAGGGTTCGAATCGATCCGAATTCCAAGTTATATAATTTGGCAGTGAATTGGTCATAGGAGCGGTGTAGTTGGGAATCATGGAATTCAATATTCATAGCCTAATGACAAAAGCAATATTAGTGGTCTCGGGGATGAAGTGTGAATTGAAAATCCACTGTCTCTAATAGTTCGTTTACATTAATACTAGAGATTCGTAGCTGTATATTTCTTCGTTTTAAAATTGATAAAGACGGTAAATTGCAATGATAAATGGGGGGACATTTGAAAAGTGATAGTTTGTTAACATCTATAAATATTCATAGAAATCATTACGTATTCAGGTAAATATTGACGTAATTTAGTTGTTTATTTAATTATCAAAGATCAACAAATGAGCTTTAAAACCTGCCATATCGGGATATCAAATACTCGGATACCTATTCTGTTATGTACTGTTTGAAGTTTAGAAGTTAATAATGGTTTTATCATCACCCAATTTTTTTATAGGAGTTCGCTATGACCAAGGTCGAATATAGTGTCTGAAGAGGCCAACTATTGGCCACTCGGATGACAAAGAGTTACCACAAGGTAAATGCCAGCATTTGCAATCTAAGCGGAAACAAACTATACAGAACTAAACCACTATGATAAAGTACAGTGAGTAATATCTACCCTGGGCGATAATAAAACCATCTACCACTTTTTTGCTTCCTTCTAGTCGCCTCATACGACACGCAGGAAATACGCTGTACTATTTTAAAGCCCACTCACTGCCTGTCTTATGGCGGTTCAGTTCTGTTTGAGATGTTTTCCACTTGAGCATAGTTGCTGACTTTGTACACTAGCGGATAGTAGGTGCCTAATTTTTGCGACTTGAACATTAATTAACGGATTTGCCAATCAAAAGTTTTATTTTTTCATGCGTGAGCCCCAGTCAGACCGCACGTCGGCAACAAAATTCATCATTAACAACTCATGCTTGGCAAACGATGCTTTGACAAATATTCTTTCTTCCGGGGATTTCTTTCGCTCAGTCACTCCGTCCAAGCTCGGGTCATCTTTGGACTCAAATGTTTATGTTTGTATTAGAATATAGATCAAACATAATTTACTTACGAATGCCTACGATTGATGATCATTTATGTGAATTTTTGTTATGAAACACTGGCCTTTCAACTGATTGGCACCTGGACGACCTCATTATTCAAGGTTTACCTATGTTCAAGTAATTATTGACCTACTGGCTCTGATTGAGCAAAGCAAAAGTACACATGGTTGTTTAAATATATTGTTTGTTCTGTAATAAAAGCAGTTTCATATTCAATATTTAATACCAGTAAATGTTGAAGATCAATGAATTTAGAGAAGAGAGTTTAGAGAAGGGATATAGCAATATGATTTTTACTCTTGTCAAGAAGATTATTTTATTCAGTTTGTCATAAACCAGCGACTGACCTTTATTTGGAGCGTTGAATAAGTAAAATTTTAAAATTGGGGGGAGGGACATTAAAAAATAAAATTCTTTTGACTAAAAAGCGTGCTAAAATCCCCAAAATTTGTGAGCTTATTACATGTTAAACCTTACATTTAGAGGCAAAACTAAAAAAAACATTTGGGGAATGCTATTGCGCACCGAGCCAGTGAGAAAATTTCCTTTATTCTTTTATAAAATTGGACCTGGTACTTTACTGAGTTGGGATTGTCGTAAATGTAAATGCCCTTCACCGTATAAACTGGGGACACACGTAAAAATTAAGATTGTTGTACAGACACTTTATTTTTATAAAACAAAAATAACATCACTGCGTCAACCCAAACTGAATGTGTTGAAATATATATCATTGATTCTGGGTCAATCATAAACGTGAGAACTGCATAAGTTGCTTTGTAGGTGGAATGCATTTTTGTTGCATGATGCACACATATTATTTTCGGGTTTTGTGAAAGTTCAGTACTGGTTTCACGAAAATACATTTTTGTTTTTGATTAATACAGGTAAGGAGTGTTATGAAAATTGTTATGAAATTGTAAGACATATAAGGTTTACTATCTAAGAGCTGATGGCGTACAGAAAAGTGTAGTATCCGGCCTATATTACTTAACTACATTATGTGTTTTTGAAATTTGTCGGGAAACAGAATTTAGCGCAAAGTCTAAAATATAGTTGATTAGCATTCTCTGAGAGCTTATATGTAGATACTAAAATAGGCCTTCATAGACGCCTTCACACGCGACCTGAATACTCCCCGTAAGTTGTGTCAGATTATTCGATTTGTTAAATGAAATTCACTTTCATCAAAGCCGGAAGCAGTGCCTAAAAGAAAGTAACTAACGGCCACTTAATGAGCTACTAAAAGACGTAGTACCAGCGACTGCATTCTAAACGAAAAACATCCCAAACGAAAGTAAACAGCCATGATAAAGTGAAGTAATTGGTACCATCATGGTAGAACCATCCACCAATTTTTGCCTTCTTTTAGTCAGAACTATTTTAAAGCCCGTACTGACCCAACCCGATAATGGAATATTGGATGGATAAGATCATCCCAAGTCCTCGATTAACTCAGCTATTGGAATATTATAAAAGTTATGTAAGTGCGCGATATAGTATTATGCGCTATATACCCGATATTTTCGCAGCCCAAACTTCAGATGGTCACTAGAGCAAAATACATCAAAAAGAAGCGCGATTTCCACCCCACTCATACCAAAGAAGGTATTTTTGTTTTGAAAACTGCACCACACATCAGTTCACCATTCACCTTCCGAGAATTAAACATTACACAACTCGAAAGATAGCAAAAAGTTCTCCGGCCCAACATAAAGTTATAAAGAGTTCAGAAAGAGAAAAAATCTTTTGCGAAAATGAATATTTTGTTGCAAAAAAATCAATACTTTCTCACAATCGTTCATTTTGCAAAAAGATTAGTGGGTTCGCTCGTATCTCCCCATATTTTTGCATCTTATGATTTGCTGGGACTCGAGCCTCAGACCTTCGATGTATGAATTTAACCCCTAGAACATCGCACACGACATTTTTATAAACACTCCTCTGAGCGGATCACCCAGTCCAGGCACTGTAACAGCCACTTATAGACGGGTATGTAAATGTATATAAAAATGGCAAGCTTAATCTTAATATTACTAACAGCAAACGAAGAGTGATGTTATCAAACATATACAAAATCAACTTCGAGGTTGAAACCAACATGTACTGTAAACAGATAGACAAGTGAGAAATTTTATTTTGTCAAGCATGACCCATGGACGGGCCGCGCTTCACACGCGCAATCCATCAGCAACGCATACTTAATAAACGATGCTTTGACAATATTCTTTCTGACTGAGATTTTCTTCGCTCAGTCAATCCAACCAAGCGCGGGTAATCTTTAGCCACAGATTGGCGACTCCATTGTTTCTGAATTAGAATATAGATCAAACATACTCTACGCGAATAATTATTCAATAAGTCCTTTTGCTATAAATATCAATAATAAGAAGCAAATGACGAATCTAATTCTTGCTGAAGTGAATTGACAAAGCGAAAGTACATATGGTTGTTTAAATATGTTTGTTCTGTAGTAAAAACAGTTCAATAATCAAAACTTTAAACCAGTAAATGTTGACGGTCAATGAGTTGACGGTTGAAGAGTTCAGAAAAGGGCTACAGTAATGTTATTGTCACTGTTGTCAAGAAGATTATTTTATCCGTTTATTTTATGTTTCGGAAATTGTCGTAGTCCTGCGAATGACTTTTGTTTAGAGCTTTAGTGGGGCGAAGGATTTCAAATCGGGGAAGGGGAACTGAAAATTTAAATTCTGTTGACTAAAAAACGCGTGGAATTTTTTGGCTTCATTGTTTAGGAAATATACCATTTTCGGGGCAAAACAATAGGAACGTGTCGGTTTTGCTTTGGCGGACGCAAAGCGCGAAAAAGCTATTTATTCAATTTGAAGATTTCTTGTATGAAATTCCGAAATCCTATGGAGTGAGGGGGGGGGGGGGGGGGGGGGGGGGGGGGGGGGGGGGGGGGGCTGTCTGAAAAGTTGCAGAAGACATGTCTCCTCTATTCCCCTACGCACTGTTGAAATGTACAAAATTGTAATTAAGAAATTCATTTCGTGAAATTGTGATGATGACTTTTGTTGTGATGTTGTGACGGATGACCAAAGGTATTTTTCAGCATGGCCTGTTGAGTCTTGAGCACTGGACCTGAAACAATGCAAAGTTTTGAACACAATTAAAAATTGAAGGTTGTCGTACAGAGGTTTCCTTTGTTTTTATTTGAAACAAAAATAGCATCATTACCTCGACCAGTGTGACTACGTTGTGTTATATATCCTTGATTGTGGACAGTTCAAGTCGGCAATTCGAATTTCGAACAATTTATTCGAATAAATTGTGAATCGTTCGTGGGAACAAAAACTTGCCAAATTTACTAGAATTTTCATTTTAAACGACAAAAATGCAATCGATTTTGGTCAAATTTGACTAAAATCGATAATAATATAAATAAAAATGGAAATTTTTGCTCGCAAATATGGAGGAAGAATTGAAAATATGCTATAAATTTCTCGATTTTCAAGATGGAGACAAGTTGTATTATTAATAATAGGATATTTGTTATTCACATGGAATTAGTGATTTGATCCAATTCGATCCAAATATTCGACTCAGATTCGAATTCAAATGATTCGGGTTCCCCAACCTTAATTGTGGGTCAATCAGTGATTGTAGCTAATCATGAATCGAACCATTTAGACCTAGGATATATGTGACCTCTCCCAGTCAAAGAAATGTTGTCCTAATTAGGATTGACTAAACGAATTTTTTTCATAGAACAACGAATAAAATTCATTCAAGCATTAGGATCCAGTGATAAAGAGGTAATATATACCCTGTATGTGTTTCATACTCGACGAGTTGTCAGTAACATACTTGTTCACGAAACCAACTGCATACGTTGATTAGTGGGTGGATCGCATGATTGGTTACATGATACACACATATTATTTCCGGGTTATATGGAGGTTCAGTACTGATTTCACAAAGGTATAGGAAGGTTTGTTTATGAATATTACAGGTAAGACATGAAAGGTTTGTTATCTAAGAGCTGATGACGCACAGAAAAGTCCAGGTTCCGGCCTATATTACTTGAATATCATATGTGTGTTTTGACATTTGTTTTGCGCATGTTTTGAGATATGTAGTTAGTTAATTTTCCCCGAGGTAGATACTAGATTCCGTCGTCCTTGAAGCCTTTACACGCGGCATGAATGCGATACGTCGGTTGTTTAGACGAATTGATGACGGCTATACGGCCAGGATTAGTTTAAGCTCTCGTGTGAAACATTTATCGGGGGTATTATCATGTATTTATCGTATTTGCCATATTTTTGCACCCCAAACCTCAGTTCTTCACTGGGGTTAAAGATGGGGTAAATAGTACTTTTTTGAGCATGGCTTTTACACCAAAGGCCACATTTAGTAAGAAGGACCATGCTTGGTGGAAGAGAATTTGCCGGAACTTTAACTTCAGACCTTTAACCTTCAATATTAACCGCTAGGCAATCTCGTCCAACTTTACTTCGTAATAGATATTATGCAAATCACGTGAAGAAACAATTGTTACAAGGCTTTGTTTGAAGTGTGTGTTAAAGTGAAGTTGTTTTTACTGTATATTTACAATGTTCTTGTAAAGAGGCGTACAGATGATATATGTGTTTGCTTACGATAAATAGTTAAATGGGTAATATTATTAAATTAAAGTGGTCTTATTATTAGACTCATCACAAATATTCGCCACTAGTAACATTTTCGTGTTCATATTCGTGCATTTTCGCGATCGTAAAAACCTATAAATTTCATAATTCTATATATATTTTGTTGTACAGACAATGCCTATGTGTGTTCGACTTCGCGACTAATCTTTGATTAAGTACCTTTCTGAAGAAACAGGCTAATTTTTGTTACAAGTAAAATTAATTTTCTACTACGTTTTTACTGTTTTTGAAATATTGTGTATTTCTGTATTTGATTGATCGCTTGAGACGTTCGCTGTGTGCGTCTATTAGTTGATTAGGAAGTCTTTTAGTCTTCGTGTGGAGATATTAGATGTTGATTGCATCACACAAGACTGGATCCACAATTCGAAATACAAAAATTACACCTAGCTTTTACCCTATATAATTTTGGCCTGAGATAGGTTTATTAGTCTAATCTTAATGAGTAAACGCATATTTGCTCGTACTCACAATATTTACTTTAAAGCTTCAACGTTTATTTTAAAACAACCACGGCGACAATCAACCTCGTGTTGCAGTCGTGAGATACACAGAAACAAAATATGTAGCAAGAATCGCTTTCCTATTGTTCTATGAGTATCATGAAAACAATGGGGTTTTATATTTAAAGCAAAATATAATTTTAAACGTGATATTAGATTAGCAGGAATATTTTTCTACCAAATTTTGTGAAAAATTCCTTATATTGATAGCGAGTTTAAGTATAACCTATAGAGCCTATTTATGAAGTTTTACCGACGGCCAGGGCAAATACTTTTCACGACTTCGATTTGAGCTGTTCAGAACTATTTGTGATACTCATTGAGTGCTCTTGCTGGTACTATATATGTTGTAATATTTTTTTACCATATTTGGTTGTTGGATACTTTCAGACGTCTCTTTTTGCTTTGGAAAAATTTTAGAATAAAAACTGAAGTGCATTGTTGCGCGCGCAAACCAAATAGACGTTTTGTTATGAAATTCAGCGTATTTTTTATGGTTGAATAGTGTTAACCTATGATTCATGCTTAGGAAGGTAATATTTCTGGCTCGGGAGCATATTGACATAAAAGTCTCACTATAATCCGACTCACTATAGGGCTTTTGTTATCCGAATGATAAATTGCTCTAAAATTTTGATCAAAAGTAATTTTGTTTATCTATTATTTTTGAATTTTGCTGTGAAATCATTCCACATAAATCATGACAACGGGCCGATACATTATCAAATATTTCGTGTATCTGGCATGTTAAGCATTGTTCGCTTCACATAGTGGATTTCAAATATTGTTTTAACAAATTATAATGTACATTGCTATGGGGCTCAGGAATGCGACAGTGGATATTTTATATTGACAGAATACCAACATTTTTGGACATATTTAGTTCCACAATCAGGAACAAATTCTGCCTTAGCCTTTTTTGTTAAGTATGAGTCACTGAAGGATCCATCTGAGGCTCATGCTTGACAAAATATAATTTATGAACGGATCGGTATAGAATATTTTTTGCTTGGTGCGCAGTTGCAGGTTTTACATTATTGTGGTTCTTAGTCGGATAAATGAGTGGTCGGTAGTTGGTTCCTTCTACGAGCTGCTTTTGACCTTTTTTGAGAAAAATTCATTCCCTTAAAAATGAGGAAAACACCTTTTGCAAAAAATAATCGTCTGTAATTATTACTTTTATATTCAGGGTTTGATTTCAAAATCGGATATATTTCAGTTTCGATTGGTCCAAAAGGAATCAGTTACCAAATAGTTTTAATATCACAGAGCAACTACAAACTGCAGTACACACTGCACTCTGAGCAAAAACGCCACAAATTAATTGAATAAAGAATTTTTAGTGGTATCCGCTCTGAGTGATTATAGTTTGTTGTTGTGTTTTCTTATTCATCTCTTTCGTTAATCAAGAAATACGTTGAACTACATTTTTGTCGCTGTCAAAATAATGTAGCTTCAATATGACAATCGAAATAAAGGCACAGGCAAAAAAATGAACTTTTTACCTGTCGGTTGATCATACTCGTAATAAGTCATAGCTTTTGTTGTGAATATAAATTTGTAGCAATTTTCCCCGAACATATTGACGTACACTGTGCCAAAACTGTGCTAAGATTACCGTTCTTTGACGGTAGTTTCATTCGTTGATGTTGAAAAACTATAAAATCGACCTTTTGGTCATTTTCTTGTCAATTTTAGAGATATGCAATTACAGCAAATGAACAGTAAATTTGATGAAATTCTTTCACAGCGTAGCGTGTGATTTAGTTCTAGTAAACCTTCCAGTGCATTTTAATCATTCCAGATACCTTACTCAGTTAAAATTGTTTCCTTCTCCGTTTTTTCACGTTTTTTCAACGAGGAATGGGACTATGAATGAAATTATACACAACTTGCTGTTGACGGTGATATTCGGAGCATTTATTGCTACGGCTCAGCGTACGTAGATATTTTATATTTGATTCTGGCAAAATTTCCTGATTTTATTTCATTATTTCAAGACAAAATCATCGCCGGAGAATATTTGTTTTTTCTGAGATTTTTCTTGCCGGAATACCCAGAATGGCAGAATCATGGATGGTAACAAACAATTTACGCTGGGCGATGTTTATTGTTCAGTTTTCTACATTGGTTTTGAAAATCTTCGAGTAAAATAATTTTCAAAAACCATCATCCCTTGATGTAATACTGTTGACTAGAGATGCCAATTTAAGATTCAAGATTTAAATCTATTCTGATGTAGATGGAAAAGACAAGTTTCAACGAGTAAATAATATCTTTCTGAAACTAACTATTCTCTCACTAACGACGTTGGACTGTAGAATCTAACGAAGGCTAATAACAAACTCATTTCCAGTGCCGTAAGAAAATTATTTTTGAGTTTCATTTCAAAATCTTCGTTGTCTGTAACATCACAGTTTTTACATTTTGAGTTTCTTAAGCAAAATCCCACATGAGCGTCTGGCCGATTTTGTTACAATTCACTAAATATATACCGGCCGTTTTATCCACATACATCAGCATTTATTATCAGCAAGCGATTTCATATATTTGTTTTGAAAACAATAAAATTACATATTATCGACCTTCATTTCTTTCAAGCAAGCACTTTACATACTTCAGGCCAAATCCCAGCAAAGACGATAATACTTGACGATGACACCATACTTCAAAGATTTGATGATAAAGTCAGTGGAAAAAGTGTTGCTGTAGAAGATTGCGGCTACCGAAATGCTTCCATTGTTACGATAAAGGACAGCACCAGACAGACGGACGTTGAGGGTTTGTTAATGTAAGTTTTTGACATGGTGTCCATTTTAGAAAAAAATTACACAATAGTTTGTATTTTATTCCAAATTACGAATGATACAACAATGTTTGTTTCATAAGTGAAAATGAATGAATCTTTTGTGAGTGCAAGTATTAAAATTACTCCATTTCGCGCGTGTTGTGAGAGCCAACTTGAAGGAAGAAAAAATGTGCTAGATGATTTGACTACATCGCCCACGGTAGCACTAACTGTACATACTCTTCTGTAGCAGTTCTTGGGGAGATGAAAAATGAAGGTCAAATATACTCGACAAACAAAAAAATTTTCGCTACGATCCGAAGCAAATTTTTTCCGTGATGGCAAATTGAATGCAAAATATAGTGTGATGTTTTAATAGGAGAGTACCGATATACCGATGTAAGTATACCAAAATCTTGCGACGAGCAACGTCTTTATCAAATGATTTGAAAGTCATATAACTCCAATATTTTTATTCAGCGCCGCAACTGGAAACAATGGAAATGACGACTATTATATTGGACTAAACTGGGTTGAAGGAGGATGGGAATGGAATGATGATACTCCACTAGGATCGTATGATAATTGGTGAGATATGCAGTAAATATTGAAGTTGACAGATGGCAGAATGAGTATTGGGCCATCAGTTATGACGTAATGGAATTTGCTGATTATTTCCAGGGCTGTCCAAAATATCCCATTGGATTCGCGAATAAATTATTCGATAAAATTTTTCTAGAGAATCGTAAGCAACAGACAGCAAAAAAAGGCAAGATAAATTTTCAGGAAAACTCTCTCAGTTTGTTTATCACATTAGCTTTTTGATTCGAATATCGATTCGATTCTGAATACAACGGATATTTAATTTCAGCCTCCTCTAATTACCCAAAGACCCTCAGTTTTGTTCATTGTCAGTTAGCAAGTATGTCCCGGATAGATATTCTGCAGATTGAATTTGCAAACACAACCCGTGACGTAGTTCAACAAACAAACAAAAACCTACTTATTATGAACACTTTTTCACAACTCGAACTTTCGCCACCTGTTATTTACCCCGTGTCAGTGATTACGCGCATTAACTTTATTGTCGTAAACTTTTTGTTGCGTTTTTTCTGACCCAGTTATTTCCATCTTCATTGTTGATTGATTGATTTATGCTTGTCGAACCGACAAGCATGTTGATATTTACGTACCACTCTCGCATGTGTGACCTCGCACAAGCATGTACCCTGCTTCATACACTGATATGGTTGTTGAAATAAATTGAAAACCATAACAACTGGGATACACTGTGTGGGTGTGTTTATCACTGTGCGGAAATAACAATTATTGATTAATTAACGATGCCACATGATTGCGCTACTGTCCTCGACGAAGACAGTCGCGTTTTCGAAAAATTACCCTAATCAGTGGTTCTCAACCGTAGGAGCCACGGTGCCACTATAGAAGGTCCGTGGGCTTCGGCCTTCCGTTCTAAAGTCAATGAATTATGGCACACATAAATTGACGAAAACATATATTTAAAAATGAAATGTAACATAACAAACGCTCGTATGAGTAGAAGCAAGCATTGTACGCCAACCATGGTTTGTATCATGCTTTTGCTCTAATCTCGTATATTTTCAAATCACATTGAGTTGTGACTCAGAAAATGTTGAGAACCTCAGCTCTAAACTCGCAAATTCACTGGCCCTGTATCAGCGCATGACGACTTTGAAATGCCTTTTGTCAAGTCAGACATTATTAGATAACTCCTGCAAAAACGTTTTAAGTACCCATAGCCCATCACTCACAATGACAATTTACCGCTACCAACCTGACTTGAAGGCAACTTTGACTCACACTGAACCTAAACTATCCAGGGCAGGTGGCGAAGGTGGTGGTGGTGCTAATCAAGAATGTGCTGCAATACAACGCATCGGCAATCATGAGTGGACAGATGTAACATGTAATGCAATGAGAAGATATATTTGCCAATCACAATGTAAGTAACGTCACCATACATTGGATTGGTATCATACTAATGCCATACTAATGTAGAATGCTTCAAAGTAGTATCGCACTGGGAATAAAAAATATATAACAAAGACCCTTTTCTCTGTCTTTGATAACCTGAAAAAACAAAATGGTTCAATCCGGATGATTAGCTATATCACCAAATATGTCCCACAATGACACATTGGTACACACGGATACACTGTGAGGGATCCATCATTTTAGACAATCTAGAGTGGTTCATGCAAATTTATATTTTTATCCTATGTCAGAAGTTAAATGATATCTGTATTTTAGATGGAAAGACCCAATAATACTTATGTGAAAAAGCGTGTTTAAATTACGTCGTCAATTATCATCTTTCGACTCGCTTTTTTGTATCATCCGCCCACATTATGGCATTACAATTTTCTAACCAAAAAATTTACAAGCAAGTTCTTGGAACATCATTTGGGTAAACTTATGTAACTGGTAGTTCGAGCCTCATCGTACATTGATTGAACAATTTTCGAAAGCATACTTATTGAAGGAATCAAATATCATTTTCTGAATTCCAGTACATTTGGCGAAAACAAAATACATGGATGACGGATATAAACTAGAGTTATATACCAACAAATTGCACCAATCTGGGGCTGATGCTTACTGCAAATCAAGGAGCGGTTTTCTAGTTAGAATTAAAAATGATGCAATGAAACAAGCAGTGAATGATTTGGTATCGTAAGTGAAAAAATGTATCTTACGACTTTACAAATCCAATAACAGTACGGCAATTATGTTTTTGTTTGTTGTGAACATAATTATTTTCTTTGCTTCTCACACATCTTACCTGCTAATGCAAAAAGCAAAAGACTGTAAAACAACGCCGCCGAATTACATTGAATAGTCATCCTTTCCAATACCCTACGAGTATTACCTTATTCTGGATTTGAGCTCTGTGCCTCTGCCTACCTGTGGGGCATATTTTTATAATGTGTTATCGATTTTTTTTCACGGAATTTCAATATCTTTTTTGGTATAATTGAATGATCTCTATGTTGAGTATAGAATTACCTTTCGTGTACGTATTTCCTGCGTGTCGTAAGATTCAATTAAAAGGGACGAAGGTCATATGTCGTTAACTAACGTTCAGGGCAGGCATTGAACATTGCACTTTATTATAGCGATTCAGTTTTCCGAAACTTTTCCGATCAGAGTGCAGCTGTTGGTTATACATTTTAAGTAGCTCTCTATAATGTGAGTGCAAAATTTTTTGTTTCATTTGGTGCAGTTTTCGGCCTTATTTAGAGTAAATTTCAATAATCAGTACACACTCATCTTTCTTCAGTGATCAAAGAAGCAGCTTCGCAGCATACATAGATCTGACTCGAACAAGTACTGCCGACGATTGGTATTGGGGAGATGGTGAAGAACTTGGACCTGAAGCAAATTGGTGAGGCGGATATTATTTCTCATTCTTCAAGTTCATCGATAATTCACTTTTCATCTATCATATATATTGTCTGAAATGCGAAGCGAAAACCTACTATTGACATTTTCTCTCTCAACAATATCTCTCATCTTTATTTTGTAGGGTATTGATGATTTTTCGTGGTATTGATGAATTATGAGCAGAGAAAATTTCAATCACAGATTCCCCAAAAGTAGAATAAAATTTCACGGAAAAATTGATTTTACAAATCTTCATTTTTAGCTTTATGACGAAGTGAGCATAAAATTCCAGATCAAAAGTCCAAATTTATATTTATAAACTTTTTTTGTTAATATGTTTCTTTAATAATATTTAATATTGATTAATTTTACAACAAAAAACTTAATCGATATTTGAATAACAAATATTTTATTTCCATATTCTCATACACCACAGACGCAAACACTTTGAACTTGTCTCAAAAATTTATCACGATGATGCCTTTAACACTTACGGTGAAAGTGAGTTTCGGATCCCACTTAAAAATGGAAAAAATACGATCTATTTGCGAATAAACGTTAAGTTAGGAGCGACTTTGGCCTTATCTTACCTTTCCAGAAAATATTATTTTCATCATATGTATTTTTCAGCCTAAAATTGCCCTTTTTTACAAAATGACACAACAAATTCTAGCACGTCTTCGATGCAGCGCATGTTTTCGTTGGAATAATGCCCTTGACAAACTTAGTCACGATCGAAAACCATTTAACAACCACAGTCATTTTTTTGTCAGTGTTATTGCTCTGCATGGATTTAAAACTCACGCCAATAGACATCTGTCAATATGGGAATACTTTTTTTCATAGCCACTTCTTAGAGTAGATCACCCTGCCCAAGGCCCTGCACTATTGACCACTTTTAGACGGACCGAGTTAGAATTGCTGGAAATATATGATCTTATTTCCCATTTCTGCATTTCATGTGGCTCTTTTCAATTTAGTGGTTTCAGGTGACTTTACAAGTATGATAGGTCTCTTGCAGCCTTGCTCGAAGCGAATTTTAATAACAAAATAATGATTAGCTTTTAAGCCAATTGACTAATTCCCGATAACCGGTTGTAGACATGTTACTAAAATATTAAGGAAGAAAAAAGTTTTACTCATAACCCGAGGAATTTCCACATGTTATTACCGTTCTTTAACAAATTATCATTTTCTCAATCCTCATTTTTCCGAAGATCAAAAATCGTAATGTAAACCACAACATCGTTGTTTCTCTTCTTAGTCTTCATATTTCTCAAGGACTGTCAGCGCATTGATACACGCTTTTATTATGTTATAGTTACACATAGTTTATTATAATCTCACCCTGATCCAATATATTAACATTTTTTTAAGATATTTTGTGAATATGGAACTTTTGTCTAATATCATTCTCTTCGAATTTAACAGGGCTAGTGGTGAAGGAGGTGATCAAACCTGTGCTTTGGTGAAGAAAAATGGCGAGTGGGTTGACTACAAATGCTGGGTCGCGTCAGGGTACATCTGCTATGCCGGTATTTCATATTTATTTTCTGGTTGATTGATGTTGTATTGCGACAGTAGGAAATTCCGTTGTTCACAATTTCGTTTCCACTTCGTCAGACAATTTAACAACAGTGGCGTAATTATAACAATGAAAAGGGTTGATATAATTAGATAAAATTTGGAAATCAAATTTTGACGCAATTTTGCGCATGATGAAACAGACAGAAATTCTGATTCAGGTTCTTAAATTATCTAAAGAAGTCAAATAGTAGAATTTTTCAAACATAAAAGGCCATTCTGCATTTTTTCAGTCGGCAACTGCGGCAATGGCTATAGCATATTTCCCAAAGTATTGAAAGTTAAGTACATACGGATGTTGTTTTCAATATAACTAGATATTTTAGGATTCTGAATTTACACGCAAAATATAATACGTAAAATTATAGGCTGCGAAATATCACTGGCTTACGTACTAAACACCATGCCAAATTGAGATAATGTTAATTGGAATGAACTCCGCTTTTGTACGACTAAACATACACTATTGCAATTTAACTAGAGAAGTTAAAAAACTTGTTTCAGACCTGCACACATTTTATTGCAGTGTCATTTTGTCTGATTTTACTGCATACGGATCTTCGAACACAAAGGCGTAGATGAAAAGTAGTTATCCCAACAACGGATCGCTTTGTGATTTTACCCAGACATGATTTTTTTTTCCAAACACGTTTTGTTACTCATTGAACATGACTTGTTCCTCATCTCATGCTTGACAAAATATTATTTCTGATTTGGAAATTGCTGAAGACTTCACCCTTGGTATTACCAGGAGCGTCGGAAGCAAGCTGTCTCCAGTCAGCGGCTCATGGGGACAATAGAAGGCAGCTAGAGTTGTTTTTATTGCATGACTGACAATATAGCTTTTCCAAGAATAGAATTCCATAATTTACGCCCGTCCCCAGCGCATGGCTATTTTTATGGATTTATCACATGCATTTTTCGTCGATTGCTGCCATAAGTACCATTCACACTTTACTTTACTTATTTGCAAATGTTAGTTAGTACGGTTAATTGGAACTATAATTCACGCCGTTCACTTTCCAAATTTATGTAAAAAATTGGGTCGTTTTGTCGAGAATACTCTTTCGACCTCCGCTTTCGACGGCCCTGACGAAGACAGTAATTTCAACGATGTCAAATGTTATTTTGTGCATCAACAATGAGTGGATATTATGTCTTCGAAGGAACAAATTTGGGACCGGGACGTAGATATACGATAAAAATTTCAGTTTTTAGCGCATTTTTTCTAAATACGTCACTGTGTTGCTGTTGGGGGTATTTCTAGCCCAAACTTTGACAGCCTATTCTAGGTCTCCCGCCTAATATAGTCAGGAGAAAAATTTCAGCATTAATAATTTAATGTAAACATAATAAATTGTGAATTGCAGCAATAAGTTCGTATCTGAAATAAACGCATTTATTCAAACCTATAAATATGTGGAAAGGATGACAGAAAACGAAAAAATCTTTTGGTGACTTAAGGTAATATAAAAATTCCTTTGGGTTCAGTTCTATATATAGTCATATATTCTGTTAAACATTAAATTTTCAGCTGTCACTCTATCAATTACTCCTCAAAACACTGATGTCGTTGTCAACTTGGGTGAAACAGCTTCGGTAACACTGACTATATCAACAAGTGAGGATACAGTGATAGTCAATGCCTACAAATCAACGAATCAGGCAACTAGTCTTGAAGAGAAAGTTGTGGAAAGTCCTCAAACAACAGTGACCTTTGAACTGGGGCCTATTGGTGATCAGGAGAAGGGTTCTTATACTTTCCTTGCGACGCCAGATAAAAGCACTTCGTACAGTCAACAGACAGACGTAAATATCAAAATAAGAGGCAAGTGATATCTTCAAATAATTTGAGTAAGAAGTATAGACTTGTTTGAATTATTTTTATATTAAAGTTTGCCCAGGCAAACCCGTAAGCAGCGCCCAAAGGGAACCAACCAACGACAACATAATAAGCAAAAATCTTCTACAGAATATGGTTTAATCAACAGCACTCTACGTGAGAAGCAACCCAGACAGAACTGAACCGCTAAGCGAAGTATTGTAACTACCTAGGTGATGGTAGAACTACTTAGATTACTTCGTTTTATTCTAATCGCCTCTTACGAAACGGAGGAAACATGATAGGAATAATTAACTACATTCGCAACTAATGCTTGCCTAAATATGGCTTGATTCTTATTGCTAGATTGCTAAGTCATAAGTAAAAAATAGGTAAAAATTTGCTATAGGATCAAATTTTGAACAAAAAACTTAGACCTGCGAGTTTCTTTTTCTCTCTGTTATATTGAATATACTCCGATGAAAATCTAAGTCCTGTAAGTCGACATTATGGGTGTCTGAAATACTCGATTATTAATTGCGGATTCCTGGATTCTTCAATTCGCTTCCGAACTATTATTCGACATCGATACTGTGGTAAATAACGTCTTTCCTTAAGATTGCTGTTACGTCAGAAACAAACGTTCTTCTTGTGAAAGAACGTTATAATTCATCAGGATAGATGACAAATAATCACACCGCGAACGATACAGAGGCTTTCTGGCAAACTTCCGAGGGTGACGGGATCCGACTCGTCGACGAAGCCCTGTGAAAAATTTCATTTTAAAAGACATGAACTACAGATAGACCGCGATTCACCAGTACCCCATAATCCATATAAAATTTTCGACAATATTTTTCTGACTGGAGGATTAGCAAGGATTGGCATTTTATAATTACGAAATACGCACAGAAAATTTCCGACTTTTACAAGACACGTAGCAGAAAAACATTTTCTAATAATATGATCTGATTATAAAACATATTTTTGCTAGTTTGTCCTAAACACCCTCATCCCTTCCGTCTGCCAACAGCGCAACGATATAAAAACTTCTTGTTTACAGACCCAGCCAGAGTTATCAAAACCAACAATGGATATTTATTAGAAAGTTTCTTAACATCCGTCACCGGTCAAACCACAGCAAAGAATGTTTGTATCGAAAGAAACGGATGGTTGGTCGATATAAAGGACACCACAATGCAAACTGCAGTTGAAACATATTTAAGGTATCAAAAATGATGAATTTGGCTACGGGAGTAACGTGGTCTTTTTCCCGAGAATATTTATAAAAAAACATCTCGGCCAATTAATCGAATTACTAGAATCCAACATAAGTTGGAATTTGGGTTTTACCCTATTTTAAATCCTAAAATTGGTTATAATCATTGTTTTGAATTTTCTTTACAAGTTAATGTTTTTGTTCAATTACACAGTGGTTTTATGTCTGGTGGGAACGAAGATTTCTATATTGGTTTGGAATATGAAGCGGGGATGTGGCATTGGAGTGATGGGACAGCTCTGACTTACAAAAACTGGTGAGTAACGAACGACAGATGATTTAGGACGACACGCACTTTTGTGTCTTGATTCGAGCGACTTTGAAAATTCCGGCAAATATCTATAAATGATTTCTGTCGCACTCAACATCCCTAGTTTTATTTTGCGCCAGAAATGAATGCGGATAAGAAATTATAATAGCTGTTGCTTTCTCGCATTTCGTATTTCAAACAAAGTATCGTTTTTTGGACGATGATCGCAGTTAGCAATGTAATGGGTATCCAATAACGATAGTTTTGTTTTGTGTGTGTTACCTGCTACGACGAATCTTGTCAAGCTTCATTTAATTGCATTCTCCTTCAAATTAAATTCGACCGCTGGTGAATGTTACGATGTCCAGGTGATTTCATTGTTGAGACTCTACGAAAAAATGGATACCAAATAGCAAAGCAAGCACCCACACAAAATAGGTGCCTGTTTCTTGACTTGACTGACAATTACCTCAGAACTATTTTTTGAACACATTGTCGGTTGTGAATTACAACTCCATCGCATGCAGATTGCTCAACCATCGTAAATTGTTGAATTCCAATTCGAAAAGAAATTTATCCTTAATTGTAAATGTTTTTTTTTTTTTAATTGCTGAGTACAACAACAGCTAGATCATCCGACGTATCCTCATTGGTTTTGCAAACAAATTTAATATAACCCTTGTATTACAGGGGCGGTGGAGAAGGTGGCGCCAGTGGAAGCCAACACTGTGCTTGCATCAATGCCTATAATGGAAAATGGGCAGATTTGGCCTGCAGTGGTTCAACTAGAAGATACGTTTGTCAATCAGGTAACTTCACTATTTTGTATTTTGTTCAGAGAAAAGCAGTTCTGCTACTCTAATTATCCATGAAATCACACTTCTATGACGTAACTAACTTGATAATAATACTCAACTTTCGAATTAAATTGTAAAATTTTTGTTGTAATGTCCATTCGATATTGCTAAAATATGCGTACTTTGAATTATTCAGTTACTCATGAATTATCTACTGATTTGCTATAACTAGTTAAAAATGAATTTTTATTATTGAGTTGGTATCGACAGTTTTTCATGACACCGATATCTGTTAATCCATGGAGTGGTAAATGGTTTTATCATCGCCCAAGAGAGACACCACTCATCGCGCTTTCCCATATTGGTTCATTTCTGAGTGATATGATTTCAGCTTATACTGCAGTTGCTGGGATTACATCTTGACGTAGCTAACAGCTTTTTGTGTTTTTGTACTTGTCTTTTTTATTTCTCTCGGTCTTGCTTAGAGCGATCTCCTATAAAAATATATCTTTTATATTCGTCTCACAGATAGGAGAAATTTTGCCCATTTAGCGATATATTGCCCAGTCTACCATGAATCCATTCATAAATCGTCCATGCTTGAATTTGGGTCAAATGTTCAAATGTCACACGATACATAGTGTCAGTCGTGTACATTAGAACCCAAAAATTTATTTACATTTTACAGGCATATGTATTTTGATAATTATTTGAAAGACAAAGTGCCCAATTGGTTGGTTGGTCCATGTCACTGAGCTCGACACTCGATTGGGTGTTCCGTCCAATTATGATTTCAATTAGCAAATTGTGTTTGATCTATTTGAATTGTTTTGTGACGAAAAAATAATCCATAATCTGGTCCGTCGTTCAATTTCTACAGGAAATGACCAAGCAAAATATGAACAACCAATATGGGGATGGTAACTAGGCAATTCAATGAAACTCTACATATTAGACTATATTTTATACCAAGTGATTATAATTATTTTACATCTTACATCACCTACCCTTACGCTTACCAACATAATTGTTACTGGTTAATTGCGCTGCCGTGGAGTGATCCAATTGCGCCAAGTGCGTGTCACACGAACACAAAATAATTTTTTTGGGGGGGTTCATTAAAGAGATTCATCACAACAGTTTTATTCTTTCAGATCTACTAACAATATCAACTGTCAATGAACAACAAGTTGTCATCCAAGGTGAATCTGCATCAATCACAATCAACATAGTCAGTCAAGATGGAGAAGTGAACATAGAAGTATTCAAACTACCAGATGAAACAATACCTGTTCACAGAGAAGAAAACATCGACGCAACATCTTACACTTATACTACTGACCCTGTAAATGATTCCCAGAACGTCACTTATAAGTTTGTCGTTTCTCCAACATCTAAGTCTTACTCCAGAGAAACATCGGTTGGGCTGTATATTTACGGTAAGTAACTTTAACTATGTGCAAACAGATTGAATTTAATCTCAATTTAGCAACAAAATGCAGCGATTTCATTGTTTGAAAAATATTTTACTGAGGGAACATTTCCACTATTTTTGCGTTATTAAATATGACAGAATAATAAAAATAAATTCATCTTATCTTTTTTTAGCAGCGTTGTCACGGTTTGCAATATATTCATGTCTCGCACGTTAGGAATGTGGTGGTAGATCATCTTCTGTATCAATGATTTTCGTGAAAAATATATTTGAAGCTTTTATTTTATGTATTTCATCACATAAGTTGTCTGTAAGGTAGTAGTTTTTCTCAGGCATCGGTGTATTCAGAATCCTGAAATAGAGGTGTGGAAAATTTTAAAAATGTTCTGTGAAATGTTAGATTGGCCCACACAGTAAATTATATATATTTGTTTTTTCAATATTCCAGTTTATGATCTAAACATTCTTCAAACTAAAATGTAACACTGATTCCGCAAAACTACAATTTCAGTTCCCGTCAACATTACTAATCTAACACCAGCGACAATTTCATCTCCTGTAACAATTGGTTCTGATCACGTGACATGCACAGCCTCTGGTGTTCCTCCAGCAAATGTAAAATGGTTCAGAAACGACATAGAAGTTTCAACAGATACTGGAAGCAGTGTATATCAAGTAAAAACCAACCAACAGTCGCTACTGTACATTGATAATGCATTATTGACTGATGATGGGATTTACACTTGTAAAGCTTCGAACTATATCGGCGAAGAAAGCATTGAAAGCAACAAGGAACAAAGTATAGTACTATCAGGTGAATATGCACGTCAATGGCAACGTAGAAAAATTGTTGAGATATTATTGAGAAACGTATCCTCCTTTGTACAATAGAGAATATTGAAGAGTCAAGTTAGAATGTCTTGTTCTTGATATTTGACACCTAAACTTGTTACCGACTGACGAATTTTTGTATTGAAAAAGCTTTGTCGATTTATTTTATTTACCTGTGTCCAGGGTATTGCAGGTTAATCATGTTATTCCCACGTCAAGTATTTTTAAAATTTATCAGCATTTAATAAGACAGCTTGGTCAAATGTGGGAAATATTTGAATTGTTGTCGCAATAATTATAGCGATTGCTTTAGAAACAATGCATTATTGTATATATATCAATAGCATTTCTATCGCACATTCCTTCAGTATATGGAACCCCGATCATTACTGAACAGAGAGTCGAGGAATGCAGTGTTGATGGACATGTCACAATTGACTGGAAACCGAATGATCAGACCATCGGAATTGTCCACAGGTATAAAGCCAGGTTATATGTGTATATGTTCATAATATCGCTCTAAGCAAGGTCATAAGCAGTGCGTAGTTGGAAGCTACTTTCAGAACTGAGCCCCCTTGCTCAAGTGCCGTGGGCTATATTTGCCCTGGTCATATCTATTTTGCGACTTTTTGTAGCAGATAACGTAACCATGAAACCATTTATTGGAGCGACGATATATGAAGTCAATATTGGCATATCATGAGTTTACTACAGATCTTATGTTAGGTATTTAAATCGAATAATGAGCCATTGATCAATTATTTCTACATTGTTATTAAAATGCGAAAATCATGTGGCAAGATCTCTTTTTTCAGGTTTGAAGCCATTAGTCAGAGTGACGGCGAAGCAAGTTACTTTAATAATATCGCAGCAAATATAGAAGAATTGACTACAATTAAAAACCTGGACACCTATAGCAATTACACCATCAGAGTGAGTACTTGACAGAATGATATAAAAATAAATTGATATACTTTCATACAGTCATACAAGACTTATCAAACTCAATATTATTTATACATATTGTCAATTTAATATATTTATTGTATCAGGGGTGCCCGTCAGTCCATCCATAGCTCTTTTTTGTATTTGTAACTCCTCAAATTTTATGCTCATGGCGTGTCATGGACTCCTTTAATTATTATTCAATGAAATATTTATTTTAGCAAAATCTGTAAATAATTCCAAGGCGTAGAAATATCAGCTACTTGCCCAATCTATAGACTGTAGATGAGAACAGTCGGTGCTACATCGACATTAATTTCAACGATTTTGTCCAAGTTTAGTTTTGCGAGAGTTTGACTGTAGGTTCCAGGCAACAAAACTGACTGTTGGATAGCTGATATATCTGTTGTCGGAACCGAACAAATTAGTCCTGAATCTTTTCAAACGAAATATTCAGAACATTGCAGACCATTACCAAAATACCACCGGGGAAGGCCTAGTACTGATAGTTTTCATGCAAGTGTGCATTATTTTTTTATCGTTGCAGATAACAGTTTGTCCAGATCAATGCATCGATAAACTTACTTCTGAGTCGCTTGTGGAGACAGGAGTTGGTGTGCCAGATCCGGTTACAGAAGCCAAAGTTATGCAATATCACACGGATGAGTTTTGCATATTAACTTGGTCTTGGTCTGATTCTATACCGAGGAGTAAAATGATGTTTGAGGTATGAAGATGAATTTTAATTGGATGTGTTCATTTGGATGCAGATAAGATCCTCAACAGAACGATATCAAACAGAACAAGGACCTGCAATATCACGCAGAAAATTTTGTAGTATTTGCTTTTAAGCGTCGCAAAAAATATTCTAAAGTCCGTTGCAATTTTATGATCTATTTTCTATTCTTTTATTTCTAATCACTTTCCAACCACTTAATGCAATACTTGACTTCGAATATGCTAAATAAATACTCTATTCACCAGTGATTTCTTCATCCCCCAGATTACTGAAGAATCTACTCTTGTCCAACTGTCTCCAAATATTGAACAACAAACTTATATCAGCCAACATACATATCAAGGAGACGCGTTCGTATATTTTCAAGTTCAAATTGAAACAAAACCAAATCGAAATTACATTTTCTATGTTAAAACATCAAGTTGTGCTGGTGAAAGTGAAACAGTTGATGCTATCGGAGAATGTTCCACAGATGTAGCAGGTAACGCAGCAATAAGATAATGTGTCACTAAAATAATGTTTTTTCGAAGACAATCTCAATGAATCATATTTTGTACGTCGATGTCCAACGTAAAAACAATATAGCTGCTTAGCGAGCAATGATCTTGAACTAACTTTCCGCATAAACTGAACTGTAAGTGGTTGATTTTATAAAGTCTTTGTCATGCTGCCAAACTCAAAATAAATTGTTTTGTATCACAAACTTCTAAATTACTTCTTTTGTTTATAATAACATCCAATTATATTCTCAGCTCCAGGAACGGTTCCTTCTCCTATTCCAGTTTCATCCAACAGCAACTCAAAAACAGTTGAGATTGAGGTTGCTCTCCCAGATGAATCATACGGACCATTAAGGTAAATAATCCACAACCTAATACTCGTTTTTATCTTAGTTTTATAATGTTTTCATTCGTGTTGAAATATTGGTGATTTATCAATGCCCAAATGAAGTTTATTTTAATGTACTTCAATGGTATAAAACCACCCGTTGATCTTTGCTTACAACCCATATTTGTTTAGATAACGCTTCACTTTATAATGCTTTAGTTCTGTTTGGCATGTTTTCCACTGAAGCGTACATTACGTAATTTTCAATTGTCTTTGCCTTTCAAGTGGCCGTTGATTGGTTTCTTAAGAATCTAACAATATAAATTACAATATAAAAAAAAACATTAATGATACGTTCTTGCGATGCTGACACATACACGTACACACATATCACACACACGCCATTCGTTATCTACCACATATAAAAATTTTCACCGATGCCTTCTTCCTTCTTTTTACATATCGCTATTTATACAAACATCTACTGAAATCTCTCTGTTTCTCTACAGCTGCATGTTTGTGATCGCCAAGTCAGGCGATTTTACACAAGATGTCGTTTTCACAATGAATGATCTTCTTGAATCATCCGAAGCTGCAACTAATGGTTCAAATGTTGGAGTGGAATATTTAGCGATTGCGAAGCCCAGGTAAGATAAAGCAGAGTTTACACCTGATCAATAACGCGGAATGCATCAGCGAACTCAATGGCGTATGTTCTGTAGAGATACAAAGTAATGAAAAAATGGAATAGATCATATCTTTTCAGCAGTTTTAACCCTGCTCGTCTACAAGTGGTCGCTGGTATAAGGGCATTGGGCGGGGTGATCCAAAAAATTGCCATAAAAAATTTAGTTGCAAAAGCCGCAAAACGTATAGTTAACGAAATACGTTTACTGGACACAAGGCATTTCATTGGTGTGAAAATACTTTAAATTGAAGCTTTAAATATATAAATATATATAAATTAATAAATAATTTATACTAAAATATTAGAAAGACTGAATAGTAATGCGGGTATCGCAGATTGTGAGGTTTTTTGTCAGGCTCTCGTTCATCACGAATTGTGTATTGTTGTAGGAGAACTTGATTACCCCCTATGTTAACCATATCTATGTTTTACATGACCAAAACTATCAACGATATTTATTATATTTCAGAAATATTATATTTGTGCTTTAATAGATGCTCCATTAGTAAACAAAGTACACATTATCATTCCTAGATCCGAAATACAAGGATCATCATTCCGACTCTCACTCGGTGACAAAACATCAAGTTTCTGCAACATCGCTTACATTCAAAGTAGTGACGTGTCTATAATGGAAACTCGGGAGGTTTATGCGAATAATTTACAACTGACAAATGGACTTAAGTACAAGTACGTTTTTATAGGACAAATGTTATGTCTTCCTTACTTACTGCCAACGCAACACATGTCATAAAAGTTGCATGTGTTCTACTTATTTGTCGAACGATTTGCGTAACCGAAACGCAATCGGACAGTCCGATCTTACGTCGTTCTTAATTTCGCTTCAACCTCTGCTTACACTATTATAAAACTGCAGTGTGGCGAGCAAAAAAGTACTTCACAAGGATTCACCATGCTCTATAAACTTATATGCAATGTTTTTCTGTTTGGGAAAGCGTGTTCGACAACGTATTTATGATCTGCGGTTTTGAAAATATTAAATCTAGCAAAGTATTTTGCTACTTCACATTTTCTGAGGTGTATTGTGGCCTGTGATTTGAACTAGACGGTATTTGAAGGCATAGACAACAATTAAGTGTCGTGCAGGCTGTCAAAAAGTTGCTTGCTTGAAATATGAAACTGTTGTTCTATTTGTATATATTCTTACATAACAAAGTCAGGACTGCGAGTTTTCTAGCTACTTTAAATTCTGTCATGTTTTTCGAATTATTTTTATCGAGTTCATGAACTTATCTGGCTCTTATACCACTGAATTCACTTCAATTTGAAACATAAAGAAAATCCATGATGCTAGAGATTTAAGTTTGTGTTGAAGTGGTTATTGTGACCACAACATTGGATTGTGGCGATTTCAGTGGGAAAAAAACTTTAATTTCAGCTACTACATAGTAACATCTACTCCGTCTGTTGCAAAAGAAGAAATATATTTTCAACAAAGTTTTCCGGCCTCGTTTGTTTACGAGTATACCGAAGGTAATTGCCTTTTGCACATATTTATGGAAAATGTAGGAGCTCTGAAATGCGAAATACGGTTGATTCGATTTGGAAAATTCGTATTTCCCTAATTTATCAATATTGGGAAAGCATATATTAGGTATTCGACTGAATTTTCACACTTTTGGTACGCGGTGGCGTGATGATACTGACAATAGCTGTAGAACGTAACACTTAACTAATTTTGCGGGTTCGAACACCAACCAAGTCTGGTGAAGGTCGACGGACGGAAAGACGTCAATGAGCAATACACAAGAGGTGTCCATGGGCTAGGCATTGTTACCCACAGCCTCAGGAATATGCTGGATAACCTCACCAGTTCCACACGGGATGGGATAGCAAGACGCAAGAAAAATGACCGGATAACCGGATCGTGACCGGATAAAATTGTAAACATTGTTAATTATATGATGTAAAATAGATTTCATTTCATTTTATTTTTTAGAATCAAGCTTGGTATGGATAGCTGGAGCTGTAATTGGGATCGCCGTGATGGCAGTTGTCATATTTCTGGTTGTGGCTCATGTTAGGAAAAGGTATGGAGGTATTGATACACAAACAACAGTTAGGTAATTTATGAAAATATCAGAAGCGAAAAGTTTTCAAAGATCTTAATACACCACTGGTTTGGCCATAAGTGGTTCTTATACATAATTAGAACAAATTATGTTTTGTTTCTATCCACAAATGATCCAATAAATCGGGTGAAGTGATTTATATATTAATGAAATAAAAACAAAATGTTATTTTTAAGACGAGAAATTGCGAAGGCAGAAGAGACTACATATGAAGAAACATCATATGCTGCGCCACCAGAGAATAGAACAAAAGGCAAGGGTGGATTTTTCTTTTGTTGTTTACATTGACTGATTTTTTGTAACCGCTGCATATTAGGAGTTATTAGCAGCATTGGGGATAGTTTCCCTGGTTTCAAGGGCTTATCCTATTGATACGGCACTTTATAATTTTATTCTACTGAAATCTAAATGGTAAGCGCTCTTTGGAGCTTCCCCTTCTTGTGCAACCCAAAAAATACTTCAAGTGAATCGAGTACTCTTGCTTTTAACCTACCATTTGTACTTAGATCCTCTCATAATCATTTTTTCTGCGAAAAATTTCCTCCCAAATCTCACAATCGCAGAGATGTTGTTCATATCGTATATATTTAATCCGTTTGGAGTCTTGTGTAAAATAGTTTCTAATCGATATTTCGAACGCGTCAACTTATCTGTAGTAGGTCTTAGTCCTTCAGTGATTTCCAGGATATTCAGAATAGAAACTTCAACATGTACAACGAATTAAACAACATTGGATTAATTTCTTATTTTTCAGTTCCAACTTCTTATGTCAATGTGCAACTTGCTGACCAGGATTACGACAATATTGATTCTACAAAACCTGACACTAAGACAACTAACAACCTTGTATATGAAGAAATCAAAGCCTGATATAATGTCTGTAGAAAGAATTTCGAGTTCTATTAATACTTTATCATTTTCATTTTGAAGAAAAAATGTGCACGGAAACACGAAAAGCGAAAAACTAATCTAATAGATCATATTGCTTATTATGGCTTGACAATGTTGTTCGCAACGTGTAAGAATTGTAGTTCCATATATTTTTGTACTTTTCAATCTGATATAGATATTTCAATGCCTTTCCAGCATATTCAATTGCTAAATAAAACATTTCGTTCAACGGTGTAGTTTTTTTTTTGTACCTCCTGCTGCTTTGTTTATATTGAGTTATGACCCGATTACAAATAACATAATTTCATGCTAATATTGATTTGATTGTTGTTTTAAAATCTGTCGAATAAATGAAATACCCCACAAAGCGTAGTATTTCAAATTTTAAATTGTGTTTGTTTATATCGGATATTCTTGGATACAAAAAGAGACCGTGAGTTCATACTTGCCTCTGAACTTTGTGGAGATATGTTTTTTTTTTTTCATTCGAGGGTGAAGTTTTTCTTTGTACCTTCTGCTTCTTTGTTTATATTGAGTTATAACTCGATCACAAAATAAATAATTTTATGCCAATATTGATTGTTGCTATTAAATCTGTAGAATAAATCAAGTGGCCGACGAAGCGTGGCATTTCAAATTTTGAATTGTGTTTGTTTATATCGAATATTCTTGGATACAAAAAAGACCGTGATTTCATACTTGCCTCTGACCAAACGGGGATTGATCTTGAAAATATTTTTGTTTATCTTAGCAAGACTTCCCATCGTCAGCGGTTAAAACTGGTAAATACCAATTCGCTAAAACTGGTAAATGCCAAACTTATGGGCCAATGGAAAACTTCATTGTACTAAAGACGTCCCGAGTTTGAAACACGCATTCATTTAGTTTTATTTGGCAATTTTAATAATTGAAATCTAATTACGAATTGAACAATAGTGGCCCAGTGGATAAAGTCGTCGCTAGAATTCAAGATCTTCGATACTCGCGACCGTCTAGTTTTCTCTGGTCAATTTTTATTCACATCTAATATTTGTGAGGTAGCTACCTGTCTGAACCACCAAGTTTCCATTCAAACAGATTGCTCAGTGGAAAACTTCCTCGCTCGAACATAGTAAGTCTCAAGTTCGAAAATCGTGCCCATCGAAGTTTTTTTGGTCGATTTTTATTCAAATCTAATTTTTTGTAAGGTACGTTAAGCCTTGTGTTCGAAACTTTCGTCCGTTGATTTCTTCGACCCATATTATATTCACAACAAATTTGCGAACGCACTAATTTGTGAAAATTGCTAAATCCGTATTCCAAAACATAGGTTGGTGGATAAGTTTGAACACTCGAATTCAAGATGTCTCAACTTCGAATTTCGCGTCTATCGAGTTTTCTTTCACCTATTTTATTCACATCTAATTTTTAGTACTGTAAGAATTACGAAATGCAAATGAAAAAGATGGATCAATGGAAAAACGATTTTTATTCACAACTATATTTGGTAAGAAAGCTGCCTGTCTAAATCACGAAGTTATCAATAAAAGTTATGGTGCAGTTGGTATAATCATCGCTCGAATGCAAGATGGTTCGAAACTAGCAACTGTCAATTTTTCCTCGATCGTATTTTATTCAAATCAAGTTTTTGGAAGATAGCGACCTGTCTAAGTAAAAATTATCAGGCTATTGAATGGCTCAGTGGATAAATTCATCACTCGAAAGCATGATGTAGCGTGTTCGAGACTCGTGTTTATACCCTTTTCTTTGATCGATTTTTATTGACATCTGTATTTTGTAAGATAGCTGCCAGTCTAAATCCCCTGATCATCAAGCAAACGGATGTCTCAGTGGAAGATTTATTCTCTCGAATGCATCATGTCACGATTTCGAGTCTCGCTTATGTCTACTTCTCATTTATCGACTTTTATTCACATCTAACTGTAACAAAGCTTCCAGTTTAAATCACCGCTTTATCAGGCGAATGGATTGCGCTGTGGATTTATTCGTTTTTTTTGAAGGCATAAAGTCATAAGTTCGAAACTTAAGCCTGTCAATGTTTTCCATTGATTATTATTCACATTTAATTTTTTGTAAGATAGCTACCTGCCTAAATCACTAAATTATTTGGCAAACGGATAGCTCAGTGGATAAAATTAATTCTCGAAAGCATGATGTCATGAGCTCGACACTTGCGTTGTCGAATTTTCTTTAATCGATTTTTATTCACACCAAATTTTTCTAAGATAGTTCCCCGTCTAAATCACCTAATTATCAGGTAAACGGATAATTAGAGGAAAAATTTCTCACTCGATAGCATGTTGCCACTAGGAATGTACCGATGCATTGGTGTCAGTATTGGCAAGTATCGGCTATTTTGGGAGTATCGGAATCGGTATCGGAAAAATAACTGATACCACCGATATTTTTAAATTTTTGGAATTTCGGGCAATTCACTCTGATCGAGGTCTAATTCAGTTTCTCAAAGATCCAACTAACGGCCACTTGAATGACAATAAGCTGCTACAAAAAAGGAAGCAACAGTCCGTTCAGTACAGTCTTCTACATATGGAACATTATGTAATGATGTCGATTAGTAGCTTACTTGGGGATGGATTATTAAGCTTGTTATGGATTGTTAAACTTATGTTCCTTTTCCACTACCTTCGGGTCTCTTTAATTTTAATCACTGAAAAAAGTATTACTGCGCCTAGGGATACAATTCTCAGATTCAAGGTGGAATTTATTTTGGCAATTTAGACTTCTGAATATAGATTTAAGAATTGCGCAACATATTTCAACAAAAAAAAATCAAATATATACTCGGCTTTGTGATTTGGTAAATTTTCCCCAATAAAGAATTTTTATTTTGTCGTAAACTAATTTGATTGAATGTTTTTCTCCATTGCTGGATGCCTTAATGCTCACTTTATTTAGATTTGTTTTTGAATATTTCTATTTGTATGAAGCTCCTCAATAATCTTTGTTCTGCAATTTCTTGTGTTGTTGCTTCAAGTACATTTCATCTATTATGGGTGCGTTTCTTTGCTATCAGTTCTTTTACAGAGAATTTTAGTGAAATATTTTGGAAAATTCTAACTTTGAGGATTTATTTTGAGCATATTTAAAGGCATTTGTAATGATTATCGGTATCGACCGGTATCGGTAATTTTGAGTATCGATGGCATCGGTACCCGCTCATTTTGCAGTATCGGTATCGGCAAAAAAGTGGAATCGGTACATCTCTAGTTGTCACGAGTTCAAAACTCGCATCTGTCGAATTTTCCTTTATCGTATGTTAGTCAAATCTAATTTTTGTAAGATCTGTCTAAATCAACAAATTAGCAGGCATCACTGGTTCAAGACTCGCTTTTTTAGAATTTTCTTTGCTCGATTTCTATTCACCGCTAATTTTTGTACGATCTAATTCATCAAATTAAATTCAACTCTCGAAGGCAAAAGGTCATGAGTTCGAGGCTCGTTTCCGTCGATTTTTCTTTGATTGCATTTATTCACTTCTATTTTAAATCGACAGCGCTTTCCTCTTAAAAACCAACATGTAGCGGTTCGCGCTTGCTCCAAACATAAATAAAACCAAACCTTCCTTTGCCACGTCTGAGCGCGCGTTGAAATATTAATGTCATGTATACTATCAGTGAAATGCGCCATGACGCCTTTTAAAAGGAATTATTTTTTATGTCAAATCGGGAATCTCTCAGCGTTGAAGACATTTTATTCCTCACTTGTTATCAAGTCACCCTAGCAGTTGATCACAGACGCTACATAAGACAGGATGTGCTATTTAGTCAAGGTAAAAATCTAGCCTGGGTGGAACAAAGAAATCTTGCATTTGAATAATTTCAACAGTCGAATCAAAGTATCAATATCATACAAATAATCTACAAAGATAAACATATCAATTGAGTATTGAATCAAATTATTAGAGTCCAGAAATATCGGAGTAACGGAGATAAACGGTAGCACTGCGACGTTCTCTTATTTTTTTCTCTGGACGCGCATAGCACGTGGGTTTGCGATCCTCAAAATCCACTCGTCCGCTATAAAAAATACGGAAAAAAAGCAGAATCGATTCTAAATAAAAAGGAAATGTGTGCTTCGCCACACATATTTCATGAATAACTTCATTTGGAGTTTCATTAGGCGCTCACCATAACATTTAGGCGGTCACCATGGGGTATTATAATGCCAATCGAAAACCAGTGTATATTCAGTCGCATTGCAATAAACAGGAGAGAAACTGGCCTCCTTATTACTTTTACTCTCACTCACTCAAATTTGCGAAATCAGATGTAAGGGAAACCTTGAAATTGTTCAAGTAATAAATAATAAGCCTGCTTATTGCTACGGAGTTGCAACTTGTTGCCGAAATTGCCAATCGAGACATAACACTGTCAAAAAATAAATAAAAATAGAACTCAAATTAAACTTGAGCTCAAATTTTTCAACATTTCGCCTTGTGCTTTATTTATAATATGAATAAAATTTTGCAAGAATTTCTGCGCGGGGCTTGATATTACTTTAACCTATTTGTTGTAAAAGACTGATAAAAGGAAATGAAGTAGTGGTTGGTCTTTTAACACCCGGGAGGATTAAGCCAAATGTGAATGTTTTCCGGGTGAGACGCCATTGCTGTTATTACATTTTGTAACAACTCCTCGCTATGAATTTGATCGCTAGGTGGTCCCTTACAAACGCTGCTTCTGGCCTTGCTTGAACTAATTTAGTAGGAACAATATATGCTGCCTAAATTCTTTGAACTCTTTTCCGCTTTGCTGTAAATTAACTATCCGCGACCGGGCAGGTTATTAAAAAGTTTCTTGCAAAGTTCAAATCAAATTTATCCGGATATCCTTTCGATTGTTTCCCGTCACCGCCATCTTCAAATATTACGAGTTTTGTGACGTAACCATGTCCATACAAATAACAATACAACTGAATTCTGGACTCAAAATTAGCCCATAGGCTAAATGTGGTAAGCGTTGTTGCCGGTACGCAGTTTTAGATCTTTAACAACCCGTAGTGGCCCAGTCTGGATAGTTTGTGACCGTATTATACATCAACTCTATATTCTGGATACAATGATTGTTCTTCTCCATGTCACGTGAGTTATATTTATTGATTGAACATAGGCCTATTCGGTTTCCAAAATGTAAAAAGTTCGGGTCTCATGAGTCTTAGTACCGTATGCCTGATTATCATGAAAATTTACCATGTTGGAAACGACTTATTTTAACAAGGTGGGCAATTTCATATCCTTTCAATATTTGCGCCGGTCTGGTTAGAATGAGAACATCCTGCTAGTTCAAATTCTAATGACATTCCGGAATACAGTACTTAACTTCACCAGTACACTAGACCCACGTAGGGCTAATTATTACCCACGTTTATTATAATTTTATATACTTAGTCTATTTTATGCCATCTTCCAGCTGTCCGTGTGATGCTGAGAGACAGGCTTCTTCCGTTTAATAAGGAGCTGCGGAGCTTGTGGAACTAGGCTAAACTTTGTTTCACGGCTTAGAGTTACAACCCCCTCTTCGGGTGTATACAGAATAAGGAAAGGAATAGCCTTGTGTGCTTTGTTGTGGTCTTCAAAAACCACGGTAGGCCTACTAATCATATAGGCTAAATCGACATCCTAAAACTGATCCTAACGGGCTAACCAAAGTCATTTTCGTAAACTTTATTACTCTTGTAGGACTACCAAATATGAGGAAAAATCCACATGTTGGAAAGTGCCAGGTCGGGCAAAAGCTTGTGCTATTATCGTCCTTTGGTTAGAATGAGAATATAATGAAAGTCTTTATTTGATATCATTGAGAAATGTGGTACTAAACCTCATTCAATTTGGCATTGGTTGGCACAAGATGTCGGGATGTGTCAGAATGAGTCGCTTCTAGCGTGGCAAATTTTGATGATTATCGGGATTATTGGTACTGAAGTTCATGAGACCCTTCTCCCTACATTAGCTGTGAGCATTAAGTAATATTATTGAAAAGCACTTAATGTTGATCATTTGCTTTCTCATTTTTGGTAAAAGTCGTTGCTCAGTATTGAAAGAACTGTTTCATGTTTTCCGAAACAAATTTTTCGATGGTTGAGCATATGTCAGAAAATAGAAATACCCAACCAGAAAAAAGTTGCCCGCGAATGTTTTGTTAAGTTAAAGTCACCGACTGATTGCGCCGCTGAGGCGTGGTCCATCTGTGACTTATGCTTAACAAAATAAAATATCTGTTTGGGTTGTCTAGAGGCATAATAAGTCAGGACAAGTTTGCAAAACATATTTAGTCGAATAGGGTTCACTACTGAATCACGCCGAGGACGCGCGGTCCATTTAAGATTCTTGTTTGATAAATTCAATATCTAGGAAAGTCTACGAGACAAACTCACTATCTGGTAGATGCTACCTTAAGTGAACGGTTTATTTTAATTTTAATATTTATATTCACTCTGGGCAAGGCTGGAAGCAGCGTCGGGAAGGAACCAGCCGTCGGCCACTCAATAGCAAAGGACTACTGAAAGATTTAGAACAAACAACTGCACTCTAAACGGAAAATACCCCAAACGGAACTGAACCGCCATGTTTAAGTGCACTGAGTGGTATCAGCCCTGGGAGATGGTGAAACAACCTACCACTTCAGTTTCTTTACTTCTTACTTATCAGGAATAGAAGGGTTTCAGACAAGAATTATCACAACCCTAGTTAAACATGGATTGAATGATTAATTTCCCAGGGACTTGGTGGATAGAGAATTAAAACCGATTATAGTATAGTTTATTACATATTTGTTGCGTTACATTATATTGAAAATGTTCTCAGAATGCCCGATTAACCAAATCCAAAATTTTTGACACTCGACCAATCGGAAAACTGAAATCTTTCTCTTGACACGAACCCAGGCATTGAGGGATTGTTGGTTAAAAACTTGATGATCGTAGATGATAAAACAAAGACTGTTTAAAGAAACTGGAGCTTGATAGCCAAATATAGATACATATGCGTTTTATTATGATGTATAGACCCTTGTAATCTCTGCAGTAAAAAGATAGAAAATTAAATGAGACACACAATTGGAGAGATTTTTTAAGTCACTAATATTAACATCTATTGTAAAGATAATGTAGGGCGATAATAAGTTTATCCTACGAGTCAGTTCAAATTGCCGAACATTGTCAAGTTTTGAACAAATCATGATTGGGTTTGACCGAAATCAAAGAAATCCTGACCTCAAGATAGAAATAGAAATTTTTTTGTATCAAACCTTTAAATCGAAAATATTTTACAAGATTCATAGTAACATTATTACAGTTTCCTATTTTTTGAAAAATACATACGTTTTCGACTTGAATTATTTCGAATGAATGTAGAGAGCGAATAACAAGTTTGATGCCTAATGCAGAGAGCCAATTAAGTTGGTGTGTTCGATGTTCGAGTAGGGCTGGGCAAAATGGAACCACTTGGAATAATTTTTCCGGATCGGATCGAATCATAAATTCCATGTAAATACCAAACATTCCATTTTTCTATTACAGCTTGTCTTCATAGTGAAAATCTAGATATTTATAGTTTTAGAATATTATAATATAAGCATAAATAGACTTGAAGGCAGTGTATTTTCAAATCACATCCCATGTTTACGAGCAACAACTTCCATATTTTAACGACAAAATGTAATCAAACTTGACCGACTGATCGACTGCATTTTGTCTTTAAAAAATTATATTTGTAGTTCATTTAGCAAATTTTGGTTCCAATGAACGATTTACGATTTATTCGAATAATTTGTGCGTCTAATCGATTCGAATTGCCCAGCCCTAGTTCGTAGTTGATTTTATTGATACGATTGCTCTCCATATGTGGAATTGAACATTTTTTAGCATATTTCAATGACAGTGCGACAAAATCGTAATTTATGTTGAAATTTATCAGAGTAAGAAGTTCAGAGCAAAAATTTAACTTCAAAATAAGTAAATTTAGGAATAAATTCTATTTATAGTTCTGGAATACCGTTTTTATCGGACCTATCTAAAATTTGAAAAATAAATAAACTAACTGAAATTTAAATTGAAATGAGCATGTTCAAAGATATTGCGAAAACTATTAATACGATTTAAATAATTAAATGCATAGTAATTAAAAAGCCTTTGCTGGAACGTAAAATAAAATAAAAATAATACAGAATTATGGAAAACTAGAAAATAAAGTATGACAATCAGTTCAAGAATAATCCCATATCGTTATGTATATGGGCTGCGGAACATCTTGATGGATTTTTTTTTTAATTTCTTTGCCTTCAGTCTCCGAATTGTACCGAAAATATTTTTGCGCTTTTGCTTTTTGAGAAAAAAAAACGATTCTATCAATTTCGCATATTTTATGTAAACCCAGAAAAAAAGACCAATTCCGCCCCCACTGATTTCTATCATACAGAGGAACATAAATACTGATTTTTGAGGCAGAATATTCAAAAACATCTTTCACCAGCTTTGCATTTCCGTTATAAATTTTGCTGCGTATTTTGAGCGGATTATATTCACGAAAAAGAAAAATCTAACATATTACACACTCTGATTAATAATTATTAATATTAATTATTATTCTAGAAAAAAATATTAGTGAACAGTGACATATATACAATTTTCCAGAAAAAAGTTCAATTTAAAGATCTCTGGCAAACTTGAACATTTGTTGTCTACAATACACAAAATTTAAATAACAAAACAATCTTTAGGCGACGGGACATAACACAAAATAAAAACATTTGAAGTAAACTCGGGCAATCAGAATATTCAGTTATTAGACAATAACATGGTTTCGAAATGTTTAATCGCAAATTTGATCCACAGTGTCGATTCAGGATTCAGTTTTTAATGGCTGTCTGATCTCAGTACAACAGTATTCAATCATATATGTGATAACATAGCGCCATCGGGGATTATGTAGGCTCGACCAAACTAGAAAGATGATGCCTCTCCAACAACACTATCCCTGTTCGTTCAACTACACTGTAAGAAAGGTGCAGTAAATTTACTGGTTATTTGCGGTAATTGCAGATTTAAAAAAAACACCATGTTGATGAGATTTATGCCAATTATGGGCTGTTGATGGACTGCACCTTAGCGTGATTTTGTTGCATTTTTTTACAATGCATGAGTGACTGTAAAACAAAAATACGGAAACAAATCCACGTGTCCTTTTAGTGACAAAATTTATGACATTAACAGTCGCTTTTTTATTCACATTTCATGTGGTTCGTTTTTTCAAGGCCAGCCAGACCGACAGAATACCAGCTATTCTGCTACCCAGACACCCGAAGAAAATAGGTGCCATCAAAAATAAATTCATCATATGGGCAATGTTTCTTGATATACCTCATACCGAAAGATTAAAATACCTCTTTCGAGTGTGTAGTGGCAACCAAACTGTAGAAAAAACTTTTGTTCATATTTATATTGCTACAAAATAGCAGTGTTGATGGTTTATGCGTCTCTTTTGTCTATTTTGCGATTTTTGTCCATTCGAAAAAATCACATGAACATTTCAGACACCCGAAAAAAAAAGACGAAAAAATTCTATCGTACCCTATTCTATCAAGTTTAGAGTAAATTTCAGTCACGGAATCCTCAGTCAATCCTCATAAGATAGAGTTAATAAAGATTTAATAGAAAAAAGCAAAAACAAGTTATTTTGATAATTTACAATTCAGTCAGACATGTTTTGATAGTGTAAGCCACCGATTGATCGCACCGACGAGGCGCGGCCCACCGGTGACGCATACTTGATAAAATAAATTTACTGGTTGGTGGTCAAAAACCAAACCCTTTGCACTTGGATAACAAAGTTCACGGCAGTAATCATATATAGAATTTATACAGATATTTGATGATTCTCATAAGCAGATTCCTGTCCATGCAGTTGCACTGTATTCTCGTATGTATTTTCTTCCGCAAGTTTGTCTTCATAGACGTTACCAGTCTTTAACCAATGCCCGATCGCTCGGTAACAGAACCGGTACTCGTCCTGTGAAATAATTATCAAGTTTAATTCGATTCATGTATTTTTTTTTTCGGGCAGCTCCCTTGTCGAGTACACAACCCCGATCATTCCTTTGTGCAAGCCACGGGGTTAGTGCTGTTGGAAAGATGTAAACTTCCGTGCTCGGTCGAACCTCCGCAATTATTACACTCTGACTGGGTGGTGAGCATGGTGCAGTATATTTACGATAGTTGTTATAGGTTCCACAGAAGGTGATATTTGAGTGTTAATATTGTTGGAAACCCCTACCATAGTTTCTGGGCGCGGTGGCCTACTAGTTGACAACTTGGGCAGGCTAGACCGAACCGGAAATTTGATATCTTCTTTACACATACACGCGGAGTTGTCTCGCCGATGCGTTGCATTACGTTTGGGGTAATAAAATAAAAACGGCAATACACGCCTGCATTGCTTTGCGTTAAACCTGTTCACATGCCTACAAAAAACAAACCTAAAAAAGAAACGAGCACTCTGCGTTAGCTTTCATAGTAAACTGTTCTGTTTCATTGGAAAACGTATGGAAATGCATGCAGAGCATTGCGCTTGCGTAAAACGCAAGGGTAAAATAAAACAAACCAAGGAAAAACGCAACCTACGCAAACGTTCAGCGCGACCTCAACCCTGCCCGTAAAAAAGAACTCAGGATTGCTTGGTGAGCGTGAATTTTATGAACCTAACTTGAAAAAGCATACCACAATTTTTTTCATACCGTGTTTCTGAACAATCCCGCCTCCACCTCATGGGGTCCCACAAGCCTGGCGGGAGGTTGTAACAAAATCACACTCACTGGGTTTCGAACTCGAAATAAATAATACGTAGTCAGATACCAGTCGCACAACAAATCTTTTCATTTGAATACTTCAAAGGAAAACTTTATATGTAGGTCAGTTGGAGTTGAAGTGCGAAAATGATACTTCTTTTTGACAGCGCGATCCATCAGTCGCTTATGCTCAATTCGCAAAATCAAATTTTCACTACTCACTAGTATACTATTATATAAGCAAGCAAAAGTTTACCAAAGTCTGAAGCATCCCTGGTCTACAATCTCTCAGATCTTTCACAACTTTGAAAACGTCAGCTTTGACCTCAACTTTCAATCGATCAACCAGGTTCATGATAGAACAGAACGCACCAGTCCTTCCCAGACCATCTCTGTAAACAAAGGGTGTTTTTAATTGATTTTAGACATGTCAGAATATTCTATCTTATGATTTGTTTTAAATAATATGCAATGAAATATGCCCATGACCCCATCGGGAGCGAATGAAAGGAAATGAAGAAGTTGCGCTTTATTTAACAGTGAGATTATGTTTTGCATGTTTTTGATTGAAGCTAGTCGTTCATTTGTAGTAGCTCTTCCATATAAATGACTGTTGTCTGTTATTTTTTAATTTAATATAAATCCATATAAATGACTGTTGTCTGTTATTTTTTAATTTAAATGAAACCGATGCACTGATAATTGTGTAGCGAAATCATGATATAGCAAACGTAATATTTCTGAATGAGTCCTAGTAGGACTGTCCAAAATAATCGATTCGTGATTTGCAAATCAAAAGTTATTCGATTTGATTTTTTTGAGTCGAAAATCATTCATTTCAGGAAAAATCAAACCTTACCTGCAATGCACAAGCACAGTAGAAACATCTCGCCTCTTGTTATTTGTTTGTATTTTATTGATGACGTCAATAACGGTAGTTGGGTCATCAGGACAGGCATTCGATCTCCAGCCAAGTATATGATATTGGGTGATGGCCTGTATAAAAACATGACATTTGTTTTGAAACTTGACGCAAACAGTGAATCAAACCTAACAACAAAAACATATTTAGTACACAAAATTTCAGAGCGTGTGACTATTTCACGGCGATTTCATGTGAATTTTTTTTATAAATTTTAAAATGTGAAATATCCAATAAAGTTCATATGTAAATCGTACCTTTTGTTCCACACCACGCGTCACCATGAAATGTCTTTCCACATATTGCCCAATTGAGCAAGACTTCATAAGATGAACTGATACTTGACCGAACATATCAGACTCTCCGTCATCGGATGGCCAGTATTGTATGTTATGAACCTTGGAAGTAAATATGAATACGATTACTTCTCGGCCCTTGGTCGATGAAAGCGCGGCCGAACAGTTTGGGATGCACTGGATCGATGCTTGATCGTTTCATCACTGAGTATACCCTTAAGCGAGGTACTGTACTTAAGCGAGGTACGTACCTTAGCCATTACTAGTAATATAGGATCTGATGCCCATTCTTGAGAAAATTTAAATTCTGATAAACTGGAGTAGTACAATATCCAGATTTCAAATGTAAAAATTTTTCGCTGCTTATAAGTTTGATTTACGTTGTGGAAATTCCAGTATTTTAGTCTGATGTATAGAGTGGATTTTTTATAGCTATGTTATAAATTTTCGCTGTTAATAAGTCTAGTTCGTATTGTCGAAAGATCAGTCGTGCAACGTTCTGGTATTTTCGAATTACTTTTAAGTATTATTATGCACTGTAACAAATCTGGAATACTTCAGTAAACTCTCTTTGGCTTTGGCCAAAAACCCGGCGACCATTTAATATTTGTCTCGCATTTCGTGGAACAAAAACTCACTAAATAAATTAGAATTTTAATTTTAACAACGAAATACAGTCGATTTCGGTCAAATTAGACCAAATCGATTTTATTTTGTAGTTAAAATATGAAAATTGTTGCTCTTAGACATGTAGTGTGAATTGAAATAAACACTATAAATTATAAATTTCTTGATTTTTACAATGGCGACAAGTTGTAATGGTAAAAATGGGATATTTGTTATTTACTTGAAAAATAGTGATTTGGTCCGATTCGGAAAAAATATTGGAATCAGATTCGATTTCCAAATGCTTCGGTTTTGCCCAGCCCTAATTGCAGCATATACTTTTTTTGCTGAACACCTGTGCAGAATATAATCCATGTGCTTCGACGCTGCATTTTTTTTATTTTTATTTTTTAAACACAGTCAAAGTAACTGTTTTTGACTCACGACTCTTGACTTTTTGTTCATCACTAATAACGTACTTATCCGGAATATGCAATATCCATGTATGTGAGGTGTACGCCACATGCTTATGCGGACGTGCTTCAACAGTGCGACGTACTACACATTCCACTTCTAAGCACACATTTCAATGATTTATTACAAAGATGAAACTAAAATTCTTTCAAAACTCACGTTTTGTTTAACAAGTTCATTGAGCATGACGATTGTAGTGACATCACTATCAATTACTGCTCTCCAGAAGTTTTCTACGTTTGCTAATGTTGGCCCTTCACATGCGATCATACGTAGTGATTCGTTGTAAGTCTGGAAATATATAATATGTGATATTAATCATTGAAAATAGAATGAGGTGTAAGAATATGATTTTATATTTGTGTGTTCAAATGCAAAATATTTTTGAACAAAATTAACGAAAGTGTTTTAGGGGAGTGTACATTTTGGGTCCATACCGTAAGTTACTAGTTATTTTGCCATTTTACATGAAAGGCTTTCGTGGTTACGACCAATAAATAGATTCGGGGTAAAATGATATTGTTACGGTATAGATGCGGGGTTTAGATTTCTCATAGCGTTTTACCTGTGTGTCGGAAAGCCGAATTGGAAAAAGTAAAATAATTTTACCATCGCTCATGGCAAATACTACTCATTTTACTATACCGTATCGTTTCAATTTAAGTGGTTTTGTCCAGGCTTTGCGTTTCGTAATACTTTTTCTCATACTAGTCGTTATTTGATTCATTTTTATTTTTCTACTGCTTTAAATCAGCTTTGAGTGAATTCAAACGATAACTCAACAGCGTCAAACTTGACCAAGTCATATGAAAAATATATGCTTATAAATACCTCAAGATGATTTGCGTTGAGTCTTGGTATTTCGTTTCCATCTCCCTGTTGCCACATTATAATCACTTTATATTTCTCGGCTGAAATTCAAAAAGAGTTTCAATGAGTGCGCGCAATGAATGATATTAGGCATTTCAAAAGATATACCGTTCTTCGAAATTTAGATTGATTTTCTCCGTCAATATAAATAAAGTTTATAAAATCGCTTAATCATGACAATATGGTTAACTTATCTTAAATCCCTCTTGTCTAGGCAATTCAAAACGTTTTAATTGTAAGTATTGCCAAGACAATGCAAGGGATGTCTCCAATATGCAAGCGAATACACAAATTGGTTTCATTTCAATAACCATTGAATCAAATGAAACTGTGTATCAATGAATATTTTGTATAAGATCTCTGAAAAAACCTCTTTTTGTTAAGGATTTCCAACTGTCTATTAGCTAACGACCAAGTCACCCATCGAGTAAGAGGTATTTGTATGATCGTTTGGTAATTTCTATAGTGAGATCTAGTTTTAGATGTAAAATATACTGAGCGTAGACTTGAGTATTACTGTTAAGTATGTGTCACCGATGGATCGCGCCATCGAGGCGGTTTATCCAGATGGTTTATACTTGATGAAATAATCTTTCTGTTTTGCGTCATAAGGAAATGTTACTAAAATCATACATATATTTACCGTGTTTTGCGCTGATCTTGCTGACGTTTGAAGCAGTTTGAATATTTTCAAATTCCTTTGTGATTCTGGATGTTCTGTGAGCGTAACTAAAAGTAGTAAAAAGTTTCATAATTTATTTTTTATTGCAAGCATTCATCCCTCGTAGCATGTTCAATAGATCGAAAATTCAATCTTCAACGACTTGTTTTCATGTACATAAAAGCTGTATTGATTTCTTGCATATTGCCAGGAAGTCATTCAAGTAAAAATAATCATTTGATTACCGTGGGTATCGATATGCACTTTGCAGTCATAGTTTCGTGTGACTTACGGTTGTAATCAGTGTCAGAGAAAGGTTTCAATTTTTGATAGAGGGTGGGGTACATTTTTAAAGACTTACTGAGTAACGTTGAAAGTTTTGAGGGGGCGTCAAAATCTTTGCTAGAAACATGTAGGGATCGTTTATAGGAACAAAAACTTGCTAAGTGAACTAGGATTTTCATTTTTAACGACGAAATGCATATTTCGTCGTTAAAATAGGAAAATTGTTGCTCTTAGTGTGAATTGAAAATACACTACAAAGTACAAATTTCTTTATTTTCACAATGGGACAAGTTATAATAGTAAAAAAATGGATATTTGTTATTTACAAAGAATTAGTGATTCGATCCGATTCGAGTAAATTATTCGAATCAGATTCGAGTTCCGAATGTTTCGGTTTTTTCACATCTCTACATATAGTTACGGACTTTAGAATCATCACAACGTATTTCATGCGTGTCGATAAAGGGGACTAAAAGGTAACAAAGACGTTGTAGACGTTTTACCATCACCCAGGGGAGATACCACTCACTTCACTTTAACTGTAAAGTTCCGTTCAGGATGTTTTCCGCTAAGAATGAAGTTGCTGATAGCACATTCCTTCCGCTTTTGCTATTATTGAAAATCAATAAAAAAACACCCACCCTTTATCTTCTTGGATCTTCACATTGATTTCAATTCCATCCGCATCAGTGTCTTTGAATAGATGATATTCGAACAGAAATTTGTGAAGTAGTTTGTATTGATCCTGGAATATTAATCGATATATAATAATGTTCTGATTATCATCTAAAAACGATCCAAATAGTAGGGTATCGAAATCTGTTTTTTTATAACTATTTATGAAAGAAAAATATAATTGATTTCAGTTCGGCAGGCGAAGAATTGAGCGCGTTAATGCAGAGTTGTCAAGAACAAAATATTGGTTGGTTGTCAACTTTTGCGTTCCCAAAAGTAATTTTAAGATACTAATATGCCAGAAGAACAACTAGAAACAACTTATACTTGTTACTTGGGAGAGATAGCACTCTATTCCTGGTTGTTCAGTTTTATTTTGACATTTACGCTCGGAGTGCAGTTGCTGGTGCCACATTTTGTAACAGCGTTTTATGCTATATAAACATCGGTTGGTCGGTTCCTTTTAGGCGACACATTAAATGCATGCATCATACTTCACACAACCGGACAACGCATCGACTACGTTGGCTGATATACATAAGCCCTAAGTTCCCATCACCTGTACGTAGCTATGCTTGATGATACTCACACAAGTCTGCACCATATCTATTCTTTGTTGTCTCATCTTGATAACACATTGATAAATATCGACATGTTTAGTACGAGCAGCTTCCTCAATCAAACAATCGTAGCCAATGAATGCCCCTGTACGACCTGCTCCAGCACTGAGAAGAAAAGAAAATTATGTTATGATTGACACTGTGACATTGCTCTTATCCGGGAATCAGATTTTTGCAATAGAAGTTGTCGTCATTTGTTTCCTTTTGTGCGCGGCTACCAGTCTTTGTGGGCGCCATGGCCCGGTGGTCAAACCTGTTGTCATCGCAGGTTGAAGATCTCGGGTTCGAGTTCCGGCGATTCCGGCTCGCTTATCCATGCCCACCACTCAACCCAAGAAATAATAAGTGGTAATAAAAAAGAGTGAATTTTAATAAAAACAATTCTAGAATTCTGACGAAAAAGATTTTCGATTTATCAAGATTTTTTATACTTTAAAATATAATATAGCTCAAGACAAGCGGACGTGCTATACTTTCTGAATATTTGCAATCCTGCGATTTTATAAAGCAATCTGACTGAGGCATAACATCGATAATACGCCATAAATTCTTCACCTGCAGTGTACAATAATAGGTTTATTTCTGGTCCCCTGACTCATCATGCAAGCCTCATAGAATCGATAAAAGTTAGATGTTGTCACTGGGACACCGTGATCAGGCCAGTTCAGGAAATGATATTGCTCAATCTGGTAGCTAGGCTGTAACAAAAAGTATATGTCGTGTTTTTTATAATGATACGATGAGTTTTATCAGATGATGGTTTCATCAAATGAAGGTCGGTTGCCTCCCACTGCACTTTCCAAGTTGGTTATGTAAGGGATGTTTTCCTCTTAGAGTGTAGTTGCTGCCACTATTATCTTGTAGCAGATCCTCGACATTTGATTGGCCGTAAGTTAGATTCTTTTAGGCACTGATATCGGGATTGCTCAAAGCGAACTTATATGAAAACAACAAACGAAAATTGCGCATCTACCCTAGTCGACCCAGGTTAATAGGTAGCACTCGTGTGGACGAAACTCAATGTTTTCTTGAACGCGTGGTGCGGTCCATTCGCGACTTGTTCCTAGAAAAATTACGAAGGTTGGAATGTTCTGAAGGGGTTAACAAGATAGGTCATAATAGCGCCTAACAAGTGTAGTTCAATCTGAGGTGAAGATCATCACATTACTTCGAACTATTCTGCTTAATTTTGTTGGAATTACACCGTTGAGAAAACTTCTGCAAACAACTTTAACTATATTCGGCCAATCTCACCGCATCGCTTGCATGGATTGTGAACGTTCTTCTCTTGTATCCACCAAAGTTTTCTTCGTTATCACACGATACTTTGATTTCTCCGTACTTTAGTGTCATTCCTAAATCAGGCCAATACTTTTCACATTTCCGCTGTAGAAAGAATGATATAAACTATCTTCATATGTGTTTTACCATATTAGCTGGTTTGGCCGAGAGCGCGGTGGTTTCAAATCTTCTAGAGGCATGAAGTGAGCTTGGAATAAGAAATCGATATTTTTCCAATCTTAGGTTGTGCGCCGAGCGCTACCTTCAGTGTTTGAATATCTTAGAACAAATCATTAAAAAATACACATTAATAACAAAAAGATCACACTGAGTTTGAAAAAGGCATTTGCGCCTTCTAATTATCATAATTTATGGATCCCTATTTGATCCATTCGATCATGAAACTTTCGCTGGAAAGCAACAGTCAACGCTCGATGACAAAAAAATTGGTTTTAATTTTACCTTCTGTGCTTCAACGCATTTCGTCAACATCACAATAACAATAGATTTTTGTTCAACAATCATTCTCCAGAAATCATTGATCGTGGAAGGGAGGGCTCCTTGTGTTGCGATGAATTTCTTAGATTTGCTGTAACCCTGGAATATTTACGAGTGTTTGATAAAGTTGCGAAAAAACATATGCACCACACGCAAATGGTTATTAGCTAAAAAAATATATTACATATTCATCTTTTTTACGTCAATTTGGTTTATTATTATCCTAGAGATTTGATAATGATTTGATAGGCTCAAGATCATAATTCCTTGAAAAACTTCTAACATAAGCGTGCACTGGATTCGCAAAAATGTATGTCCATATTTTCATGGTTATAGGCAGCTTTCGGAGAACAAAAAAAGGAAAAACATTAATTTTTTTGCAAATGAAGGTAAACAATGACCCATGTCACTGCTGTCGACTTGTAGTAAGCGACAGCAAAGACCACAATGTTGGAAGGGGAAAGCGTGTCGATACCTCAAAGTTCGCCGTAAACGAAAAGATACAAAATCTTACATGAACATAGCACGCATTGATGTAGGTTTCTTCGTGTTCACCTTTTAAATGTACTCTTGATAGATCAACTATAAAATAAATAAAAAAGTTTTAATATATGAGAAAGAGAAGCAATATCTAGCAAGGTCTGATCCAAGAGTTTATTTTGTTGAGCATGCGCCACAGATAAACCGCGTCTCGTCGCCGCCATCCATCACTGACTCATACTTCACAAAAGATGATTTCAAAATTCCTTTCCCATTGGGAGTGGTGAATGTGATCTAGAATGTTCCGTAATATAGCTGTCGCGTTCTTAGCTTTTAAACCTGTTTACGTTTCTTATTATTAAAATCAGCTAAAGCAAACTACAAACTGTGTTATCTACAACTAGAGCTAGACAAACCGAATAATTTGGAATTCGATTTTGATTCGAATATTTTTTCAAATAGGATCGAATGAATAATTCCACATAAACATTGATTATCGATTTTTTACGACTACAATTCATTTTCATCATAAAAAGCAAAAATTTCATAGTTACAAATTAATAAAATTAGCATAGACATACGTGAGGACAATATATTTTCTATTCACACTCCGTGACTAAGAGCGAAACTTTTCATCTTTAACGACAAAATGCGATCAACTTTGGTCAAAGTTCTATTTCATATGCTCAACCGTCAAAATAAAAACAATGTAATTTGCCGACGACTTTGGTCAAAGCTGACCGAAATCGCTTGCATTACGACATGGAATTTTTATTTTTGATAAAAAAAAATAAAAATTCCACTTAATTTAACAAGTTTTTTTCCATATGGCTGATTCACGTCTAATTCGAATAATTCATACTGCATATTCATAATTGATATTCAGCACCGAATCGAATTACCGAGCCTTACCCACAACAGTACTCTACGGAAAACACCTCAAAGAAACCGCGCAATCCATCTACAATCTACACATTTCTTTCAAGTTGCCACTTAAGACACGCGCTTAGGACAAGTTACGTTGTTAGCTATTAAAGAAGCATTATATTTTCAAAGTAGATTTTCACTATAACACAGGTGTAATGATATTCGTTGAATGCAAATTAGGTTGTTGCAAAAAGAGAATCAAACAAAAATTCTCACATGGAAGAATATTTTTGTATCTGTTCTTTGACTTCAATAATTCGTTCGATGCCATGTCAGTAGAAAATACAGTCACAGCTTCTCGTTTGAGGTTCTGAATACAAAAAAGATTGAGTCATGATTTCATGTTCACTTACTCCTCTCACAGTGAGTGAGTTTCTTGGAGTTCAAGATCTGATACAAAGTTGATAGAGTTTAAGCATATATTGTAGTAAATGCACTTTATTTTGGATACATTCGTTTCTTTTTTTAAATGATATCATTGCAAATTTATGATGTTCTAAATTATATTGCATTGCCACGATCATAACGCGTGGCTTATCAAAAACAAGTACGAACCAAATTATTTTAATGTGCCTCCAGGGCAAGTTTTCGTCAGTTCACAATGACCGTATAACTTGTTTCGAAAAATACACAGTCTAATAATATCTCAATAAATATGTTGAAAGACTTGGTTCTTGAAGAGCATCAATATGTTCTTTATCCTACTCGGTTATTGCTCGGCGGTATGACCTTTCACTGCTTCGTGCCAATTGACGCATAAATCGGAAATGCTTGGAAAAAAAGTTGGCATATTACGACAAATTCTCCGTGTATTGTTGGAAAAGTAGGTGTTGAAAACTTAGGCAAGCAAAGCCTTCAAAAGTTTAATAGTTCTGACAGCGTTTAGAGAGTGCAGCTTAGAATAGGAATCATGTATTGTGCCCTTTATGAGCGGTCTTAAGAATAGCCCCAACGTAATTCCCGTGTGTTTTAGAGGTGACTAAAAGAAACAAAAAAGTTGTTTTCCATCGCCCAGGGCAGATACCACTTACTGCAATAATATAATATAATACCTAGTAATCTCTCTTGATGTGCAGATTCTTGCACGTCATGTTGTACAATCTCGTAGGGCCATTTGAGCGGCCCTTAGTTGGATCTTTTAGACGCTACTTAGGACGTTGCTTAGGGCGAGTTTCAATAAAAAGATTATTTATCGAGAATATAGGACAGCTGTATATTGTTATCAATGCTACTCACCGTAAATTCTTCCATGAACTTTTTACCATTCTTCGCATTTTTATCTTCGAAAACATCGTACAAATCGTCCAAAGCTATTGAGGTTGTCGTACTGTCATCTGGCAGGGTCGCGCCTAAGTTTTCGTACACTGCATCTGAAAATATTGACATCGTCTGAACTAAATTTGTATTCAAATATTTCAAATATGAGTCAGCAATTGAAAAAAAAATATTTCCTTCGAAATTCTTCACGTCTATATTTCGTTTGTTCTAAAAATAACAAAATTAGGGCACTTCAGATTTGCTGATTTTCAATAGATGGAGGCTGATACATAGCATTTTGTTATGGAAATTTATTTTTCACGAAAATCCAGTTTGTTTCAATCCAAAATTCAATTTTTATTTTAATTTTGTCAAGCATGAGCCACAGATGAACCGCGTCTAGGCGGCGCGATTCATCAGTGACTCACACTTGACAAAAGATATGCGGATCTTATTATTACGACTAAACTTATTACGACTTGATCCTTCCGACCGTTTTAAAAGACTTTTTTCTTGATAATCACTCTGAGCTAGGCCGGAAACAGCGCATAAAAGAAACTATCCAAGTTTGACTTAAAAAGTATAGGGGGCAACTACACTCGGCAAGTGGGAACCACCCCATATAAAACATAATCGCTATAATAAAGTGCAGTGAGTGGTTTCTGACATGACTGATAATAAAGCTATCTACCACCCCTTGTCCTATATGGTATGCACGACATAACCAACATTTATATAAAAAAATATTTTTTTTCAGGAAATCATATTGTGAAATTGTGCATGGAAGATACCTTCGTCATAATTATCCTTCGTCGGAGGAAGCGGATACAAGTTGCTGTCAGGTTGATCTGTAGGATCGGCTGATTTTTGTTGATGTCTGAAAATATACGCAATCTGATTAATATTGCTAGACGTATCAGTTCCACTAACTATTAAAGAACTTAAATTCGTTGTTGCAAGAGACTGCAGCTGATTTGTCAACAGTTGGAAAAAAATCCGAAAATTTGTTTTTTGCTTAATTTGTCCGTTTTCATACTTTGGATCATACGCTGTTTGTTTCCCGACGAAGAGAAATTACAATTTTATTAAGTTACGGATCGTCATACCCTTCAGTGTACACTGTGCAGCGAAGCAAGATTTCTTATTTATCTTCATTCAGAAACAGCGCTTCTAGCGTTCATTAAATAGCTAAATATTACTAAAAATGTAGTACCAGCAACCGCACTCAAAGCCGAAAACAAGCCAGAACTGAACCACCAAAGTAAAGTACAGTGAGTGTTATCTGCTCTGGACGATGGGATGATAAAACCATATCACACTCCTTTATTTCGTTTTAGTCGCCGCGTACGAACGCAGAAAATACGTTAAGACAATTCTAAAGTTCTAATACACTTATAAAATGAATTTGGTTTTTAACTCATTAATAATATAATAACTCATAATAAATCAATACCTATTTTACTTACTTTCTTCGAATTGCTATAAGTAGCAGAACAATAGCCACTATCAATGCAAGACCTCCAACCAGACCAGCAATCCAAGCTAAGCTGGCATCTGAAAATATGGAATAGCTGTGATTATCGCCTGTTTTTCAAAAGTCATTCCAGTTTCGGTCAAATAAATGTTCTATATTTAAGTAAAGATTATTTCTTCAATTTTATTTCTACTATTTTCTATTTTTTTTATTATTATTTCAAATTTTTATAATTAGGAACTTGTCATGAATAGTTTAGAACAAAAATCCTTCATTAACTTTACACTAGATGTCACCAAATCTAAACTTGGGATTCTAAAAAATTGCCCCCGACCCCACTCTTCAAATAATCGTTCGCGAATGCTGGTATCCAATTTCAGCGTTACTCTAATATCACATATAACATATTATCGTTCCTATTGGCCGCGGTCTACTCCCATTTCTCTACCAAGCATACCTTCATTATAAATATGTTCAAATGATCCATCGGGACTTCGATTCAACGAAACATCATCTGATATTGTGGACGGGGTCGAACTAACGATTGAATAACTGTTAGAAAATAAAATATTTCGATTTTATGGGAAAAGGCAAAGGATTTTTTCACGTAATAGAGAGAGAAGTTTTTATCAACTAATTTGTCAAACTCAACGTCCTGGTCCCTATCACGTTAGTAACGAAGATCTCGGATTCAAGTTGACGTGAATTTGGACAAAATCCATTCCCACCGCTAAATCCATGCTAGAGTTTGAGTACGCTCTCCCAAAACACACATATCTCTCCAATAACACTAAATGTTACTGTTTGTGTGTACGTGTTTATCGATGTAATAATGTCTTGTTCCAGATTACCCAACCCAAACGAATCATTAGTAACAAAAATATTGATTAATGACGATGAGAAAATAATTTCGAGTGGAAGGTTCAAAAGCTAAGAGAGCAATTTCTCATTTTTCATGTCACCTCCCATGAGTTTCTTGAACCCATTATTGAACTAAGGAACGCTGTCTTTATATGTTTAGATATCTTTAGAAAGTATTGTTTCATAAATGAGTTAGCTTGTTTTATAAATGGGTTGGCAGTTGATACATGCCTGGCTCGGTTGCCTAGTCAGTTGATGGACGATCATGTTGACCAAGCACACGATGTTTAAATGACTGACCGTGTTTCCATTTAGATACCCTCCAGCAAGAGACTTCGTGGCAGTTAGAAATTCGTAACACATACATAGTCACTCAATTACTGATTTGAGTGGTCTATCTATTCAAATTAGAATATCTCTATAAATTCGCACGTGGAAAATATGTTAGAAAAGCAAATGTAGACGTACGTGTATGTGAGACCACTTTGTAATTCAAGATTTCTTCCAGTCATTGGTTGCGTAGTTGCACGTTTAGTTCTTGTTGAAACTGTTGGAGCAGAAATATCACAACTAGTTGATTCGCCACTACCAAGTGTTACTTGTTTTGATTGGCCAGATATTGTTGACCTGAAAATACAAAAGACGATAAAATGTGATCAAATGTTGATCTGCTGTGCGGAAATTAATTCCATAGCGACCTTATTTTAGTTTTAATAATTTTTGTTCATTTCGCTGTGAATTTCGGTCGTGTCTCAATTCCGAATTTTCAGCCAAGTTTTGCTTCAAATCTTTCCAAATGTAATTAGTACCAATCGTTGACTGACACTACACCACTGACTCAGTGGCGCACCCATGGGGGTTCCGGACCCCCTCCCCCCGTTTGGATGCTGACAAAAAACTCCTGCGTTACGATTAGCATTTTATTATCATAGTTAGTTGGATTGGAGGAATTCTTTTGTTTGATATGTGGTTTGCAATAGCAATCCAAAGAGTTCAAATTTGATATATTCGCGACAAATTGAAGAAATAGAATGCAAAAATGTTCGCGATCAAAATCCAACTTTGCCGTAAAAAAGAATGGTAAACAAATTTTACAGCGCCTGATGTTTATAAGAGATATTGAATCCAAAGAAACTAGATGTAGTCGCGACATATTACAAAACAAAGTTTTCGAAAAACGCGATTCAAGTCAAAATCTTGCGATAAATAAAACACTGTTATTCTTCTAATTCATAAAAGCAGTAACATCACAAATTTTATACCCTGAATGTTTACAAGAGATAAACAGTTAGACATTGTCACCAAAATAATTCAAAACTATTATATTCGCGACAAACTGCAAAAACAAACTGTTGAAAATATCGCGATTCAACTCAAATCTAGCGATAACTAAAACAATGTTATAGTTTCAATTCAAAAGATGTTATATGCCTGAAACCTTTGGTAGGACAATGAATTAAATATTGTCATAATATTTCGTGAAATAATAATAGTATTGAGATTATTTAGTAAAATACGTGCCAAGCTTATCATTTTTATAAAATGAGTGCCAAGCAAAATGAAATAGAATCGAAATTTACTGCCAGACACAACCGCTCCCTTATTTCTTTAAGTTAGCCGATAACGTCCGCACTCTCTCTATCTCTCGTGCTTCGATGTCTGGCACATACGAGAGAAAAGTATTTCTTAAAGAAACAGATACGCGCACGTGCGTCTGGAGCGGTATTTGATAAAATGGTTTTATTTCATCGTTGGAATCTTCGGGCCTAAATATTCACCTGTTAGCCGCTTACTCTTAATCAAGGATTTAATTGTAGTTTTTCTTACTGATAATGTGTGATTTAGATATAATTCATGACCTTTGTCTTTGTCGCTCCGATTCAATGGGCCGTACTCACAACAGAAAAGTAATTTCCATAGAAAAATAGGTGTAATTATCATTTTATGAAAAAGAACTTGGCCCTCTTTATAAATTTCTGGGTGCGCCACTGCGTTGACTTATCTCAGCAAAGTAAGACAACCGTCAAGTTGAAGCTGAGTAAACAACTGTTTTGAAGGGAATTGATTAAAACGATGCCACTTAAATGAACAATATATTGAATTATTTGTCTGGTCACACCTTTGATTGAATCACCCTGATCAAATTGGGCGATTGAATCACCCTGATCAAGGCGAGTGGGCGCGATGGCCTAGTGGTTTACCATGTTGGCATCAACAATCTCTGGTTTGAGTCTCGTTGAGTCGGGCTCGCTTATCTATGTCCACCCCTCAACCCAGGGTGTAATAACTTCGGTAGGCTAAGCCGAACAGAAAAATATTATATCTTCCCAGTAATTGTAACCCTGTCCGTCTATAAGTGGCCGCTGTTACAGGGCCTTGGACAGGGTGAGCCACTGTAGGAAGTGGCTATAAAAAAGACTCTGTATCAACGGCCACTTATAGACAAACATGGTTAGTTATATAGGAAATTATGAACTTTTCAGTACGGCCGTGCCTGCCCAATTTTGAGAGATGGGCATGGATTGACGAGCCGGATATGCCGGGATTCGAACTTGAAATTTTCAACCTGCGATGCCAGCACGATACACACAAGGCCATAGTGCCAACATAATACAGTTATATTAACCGACCTTGCTATGGCAACTGCCAGATACTCTTTATTTGCTTCAACGTTTGCTGCAGCTTGTGATGCTTCTGTGAGTTGATCTATTGTGATTTCACTTCTCTGCTGAGGAACAGTTTCGCTCGACGTCATCATGACGAACAAACAACTGTAATATATTAATAATGACATTTTAGCAGCAAAATTTTTGTTGGTAACAATTCATTCAGAAATTTCCTTTTGCTTTAGCCTGACTCAACAAAAGGTGCTTTTATGAGATTTATCTAGTAGTGAATGAGCGGTGCAGACACCAAAATTTTAAGCAGAATTCGAATTTTTTTTTTTTTTTTTTGAATAAATAGAACAGTTTGAATTTGCGAAATGAGAGTATTTTTATCAAACATGAACAAATATGGACAGCAGTTCGTAATACAATTTATTATTAATTGGGTTCAAACAAAATGGTGACCAACCTAAATTGAACAATTATATTAATATCGTGTTTAGTCGGATTGATAATTCACCACGGAGGTAATGTAAATAGAAATAAAATACATAATTCTGTCTAAAATGGGTCTCGATATATAAACAAATATTCATATAAAAAGATATTCCAATGGGCGTTCGACCACTTTCTCTTTAATATTTGCAACATAATCGCGATTGTTTAATTTGTCTGGAATTGGCTTGCCCTTGTCATCCCAGGAAGCCATATATTCACACGTCTATTAGGTATTTGTACAAGTCCATTAAATTTTATTTGTCTGCACTCTAGAACAACCAAATATGTTCTTTTCTATTCCTTACCTTATGGGTCCGTTCAATTCCTCTGGTACGACAACTTCTATCGATTGAGTTGGTAAGTTTTCTGTTGATGCAATGGGTTCTGGTGCTGGAACGCTTGCTGGTGCTGTGGAAAATACAAAAAATAAAACTGAAATGTACCGCCGTGTAATGGTGCAATTTGCAATGGCGTATGAGTTATTATATATTATAAGTAAAAAATTTTAGGGAACGGTACCTGAAATTTGAAAGATTGAAGAATAATTGGTAATTTTTCAAGTTTCTTAAAGCAAATTAAGACATTTTCACGGTTGGGATAATTAAAAACATATTGTCATTTAAAATGTACAAATGCTACAAAAATCAAAACAAAAAGTGGTGTGTTCGCTAGACATCACTAACATACAATTCTTTTTTTTCCTGACGGAGACTTCGCTTTAAAAATATTAAGGCGCCACAACACATCCGGCAGATTATTACTTAATGATGAAGGTCACCTGCTACATCCGTGATACATTCTCCGACGGCTTTCACTCCTTCACTCCCACCGGCGCAAGTTAATGATTTAACATAGAAAGTGTAATTTCTGTTTGCCTCTGATGGGATTTGAGCTTGGAAATATTCCAAAGTTTCCCCTGCGTATGAATGATTATTACTGGAGGATTGTTGTTCTGTAGTTGGAGAAAGTAGAGCAATTGTGGATTCCGCAGTTATCTGTATATAGATATGGTTACCCGGTTAGATCAGTTGGTGAAGGATTTAGGAACACGCTCCGAGCTACGCATCACTAACATCCTGGGTTCGAATCCCAGGGATATTTATATGCGAGAGGATTGCATGGTCCACATGGCCGATGGTTGCAGCTGGCAATGTATTTACATTCAAACTCCATATCTAAGAACGTAAGTTTACATTTTAATAACAAAATACTATCGATTTTGTCGTTAAAAATGAATATTCCGCGCAAGCTTTTTTCACAGCGAGCAATATCAAGATTAATTAGAATATTTTGGATTGGATTAAATTTGGTTCGATTCGAATCATCAAATCAAATTTCCCAGTCAGGTAAACATTCTACAGCGAAACAGAAACTATAGTATGATTGAGCTAGTGGTATCTGCCCTGGGCTAGGATAAACCAAACCGGTAAATACTAAGCATATGCCGGTCTGAAATTTTATTTTGTAAGGAATTTTCAACGGATGAATCGCGTCTTGTCGATGCGATCGATCCATCAGTGACCTAACTACTTAACAAAATACGTATGAACCAAAAAATCGCCTATTGGAATTAGAGCAAATTTGAAGTTGTATTTTTATATTGCAAGCAAAACTACTGTCAGTGAATGATCATTTTATTTCATTTTTCTTGCAGTGATTTCCTACAAAACTTACCACGAAATCCACCGTATTTCTAGGTATTGTATCCGACCATGACCATGATACGATACAAAATGTTGCGTTCGTGTCTGGGGTAGATTCAACGTCGGTAACCGGATCCGGTAACCCAACTCCTGTTATAATTTCAGACTCCGTGTACAGCTGTGAGATACAATTATCCGGACAAACCGTTATCTGTAAGACAAAAGTAAAATTTTACGTCAAGAAAATTCAAACCAATTTCTGTTTGATTGTTCCTCGGAAAAAGACGCCCGAGCATCATAGCCCTGTAGGTACGGGCTTTAAAGTAGCCTAGCGTGTTTCCTGCGTGACGTAAGGGGCGACTAAAAGGAAATAAAAAAGTGGTAGATGGTTTCACCATCTCCCAGGGCAAATGTCATTCACTGGACTTTACCATAGCAGTTTAGTTCCATTTGGAATGTTTTCCGCTTAGAGTGCAGTTGCTGTTATAACATCTTTTAGTAGCTCTTTGCTATTGAGTGGTCGTTAGTTGGTCCCTTTTAGGTACTGCCTTTGGTCTTGCTTTGAGAGAACTTTTATAAAAAAAAAGTAGTATTGATGTAGTCGCGAGCTTCAGAATAGTCCCAAGCCGTCAGGTTCATGCTCAGTTGAAACATACTCATCGATGCGCAATGTTAGTATTGCTTATCATAATATAATTTTACAATATACGAAGGAAAGAGTCACCTGAATGGTATAATTCGTATAGGTGTTTAGCTGTTTGATTTCTGTTTTTTGCTGTGTCTTCGATGTTATATTTTGTGAATAGCCGACAGTATCTCTCTCATTTATTGCTTCGATTCTAAAATACATCTCTCGTATTAGCTCAAAGATAAACCGGTATCTATGTCAAAATGCTGTTGAAAATATTAGATTCGTGAATCGCGAATTCATTAAGTATCCGATTCGATTTTTCCGGCTATTCGAAATCGACAGAATCGGAGAACGAAAATTCATTAAAATCGTTCTCTGACAGTTGTTTAGTCAAATAAAAATAAAAGTATAAAATCGATTTTTTTAGTAAATTATGAATTGAAACAGTTATTTTGCGTCATTTTTGTCAGAGTGTACCTGTTTTGAAGCAATTTATGCAAATTTTGATGTATTTGACAATTTTCAAAATATTCAGTTCCATTTAAAAATAAATTTTCCAATTCGATTTAGAAATCAAAATATATCCTAATTTAAATAATTTGGTCTTTAGTATATGTTTAGGAAGGGAAAAATGATTCAACGGTAAAGTGAAATGAAGGATGGTACTATGTATATATTGGCATTAATATTTTTACGCTTAAATGTTTATTTTATAACTATAGTTATTTATTTTTCTAACCTGTGAATTATGTTTGTGGTTTGATTATTAGGTTTCCATTCAACTATGACTTGTCCGTCCACACTGCATTTATTGGCCGTAGCTTGTATGATTTCTGGCGATCCATACACTGACAAAGTATAAGTGATGAGTACTTTGTTGTAAAGTCTAATATGTTGCACATGTTTCAACAAGAGCAACAACGGAATGTGAGACCGCGTATACTATGTTATGAAATAAATTTCCGTGCAGGGAAAGGGGGAATTAATTCTGTGTAAAACTGCAATAGAGTGTAATCTATTAAGAGAAGAAAATAGAAATGGGTGCGCTTCGATTGGGCTTTCATGAGTCACTCGTACTTGACATAAATGTTTGAGCAACGAATTACAACAAAATTACCCGATAACACTATTTCTTTCTCAGCTGTTTTTTCCTGACTTTCTTCTCCAACGTAATTTATTCCACGGCAAGTGTAAATTCCATTATCATTCAATACTGCATTATCAATGTACAGTAGCGACTGTTGGTTGGTTTTTACTTGATATACACTGTTTCCAGTATCTTTCGAAACTTGTTCGTTGTTTCTGAACCATTCAACAGTTGCTAGAGGAACACCAGAGGCTGTGCATGTCACGTGATTAGCACCAATTGTTACAGGGGATGAAATCGTAGTTGGTGTGAGGTTGGTGATGTTGACGGGGACTGAAAAGTCGTTTACATATTTAGGAAAATTTTGAAAATCACATTTCAATATTTGGAAAATATATTTTATCATGAGCAGAACACGAAAAATCTTAAGTTTATTGATGGATATTAAATTTTTTTGGTATATCTTAATATCCCATCAGAATAGGTCAACATGAGGGATCGAGATTGTGTTTATGGGTAAGATGAAAGGTTTTCAAGTATCTGTGTGCCTGGTTAAACTAATGTAACTTACTGTGAACATACAGCCCAACTGATGTTTCCCTGGTGTAAGACTTAGATGTTGGAGAAACGACAAACTTATAAGTGACGTTCTGATAATCATACACAGGGTCAGTAGTATAAGTGTAAGATGTTGCGTTGATGTTTTCTTCTCTGTGAACAGGGTTTGTTTCGTCTGGTAGTTTGAATACTTCTATGTTCACTGCTCCATCTTGACTGACTATGTTGATTGTGATCGATGTAGAATTTCCTAGTATGACAGCTTGTTCTTGCTTGACTGGTTTTATTGTCAAGAGGTCTTGAAAAGACGAAAACAAATCGTCTAGTTTTGGGTGTCAAAAATATAACCGAACCTTTGTGCGCTCAAAGTGAAATAGAAAAAAAGCAAAACATATCTAACGTAGGATTTCGTTTATGGCATGACTAATGTGCGTGAATATGGAATCGGACAAAAATAAAAATGGCACCAATTATTCAAAGTCAAAAACAGGACCGATGCAGGATGAAAATAGTGATTGACAAGGTGAAAACTGAAGGTAATAAAATTGAAGCTATATTATACGCATAATTTTATTGAAATGAATACATGGGCCGAATATTTCATGTCGCATTGTTACTTGAATAGAATCGAACACAGAAATTGTTGATCAAAATGTCTAAAATATGTGTAATTTTCGGCCATTCTAATGTATATCTATTTATTATACAGCTATAACTAACGGTTATATCGCATTCGATATTATTTATATATATATATATGTATAATAAGATGAGTCCAAGCAGATATTCAGATTCATTTTGTTGAAATTTCCTCCGAGTGAGACCGTAATTAGTACCTACAAAAAACCTTCTAACGGCGAATCATATGGTGAAGCGTTAAATATATATATAGACCAGCAACTCCACTCTAAGCGTGGAATATTTAAAATTAAACTGAATTAATATGAGTGTTGCAGTTCTTGGATTTGCACTAGGTGATAGGTGAATCATCTACCAATTCATTCGCTTCACCCTCTACATCACGAAATAATCCGCAAGTTCATTACGATGCCCGCGACTAGAGGAATTATACATTTATGAAGACTTATTGACGTAATGTCCTCCGACAACAAAAAGTATAATTCTCAAATTTTTAAACTAGTAGATTCCTAAAAGTAATACTGCGAATAAATGACAAATATAAAAAGTGAGAATAAATACCATATTGGCAGATGTACTCCCTCGCAACCCAACATGCGTAGTCGACCCACTTGCCATTTCTCTTGACAAAAGCACATTCTCGATCCTTCCCTTCGCCAGAGGCCCTGCAAAAAGTTGGAAAACAAACTTGAGCAAAGCATTCCATATTTCTCGGCGGCGGAAGATCTTCTACATTGGGGGAGATGGTGGTCAGACTCGCTAACAAAAAAGCAATTGACAGTCTACAAACAAAATGCGTACCGACGTTTCGGAATTTCATAAAAAAAAATGCAAAATTCTAGCAGAAAACTCTAATGATATAATTTGGTCGTAAAACACACGAAAAGGAAATTCGCGCCCGAGGTGCCCACACAATTTCTAATTCTCCGCAATTGGGTCATAATTTTTGCTGGTTTACGGGGTCGGATTCCCCAATATTTAGCTGCATATCCGCCCCCCTAGCTTCGCTTATGTATATCAATACGCAATGCACATCATATTGCAGGCAAATCTTCCTCTTATCATTGTTTTCACACTTCCTGTCGATACCGATTCACCAAACTATGCCCACACACTTTCCTAAAATCAAGGATTGTGACCGATATCAATCATAATGCTTTCAAAAGTGCTCAAATTTTAAAAGTGAAAATACACTAGTTCAGAGTGGCACAATAATTTCAGACAAATTAAATGTCACAGAGAGGTCATCATTGCCTTGTTAGGATAAAAGTAGTGCGCCACACTAAATCCTATTTCGCGTCTAAATCCCATTTCGTTATTTTTCACGAATACCAGGTCACAACAATACATTTCATTAAAGTGGGCTAAAGGAATGTCTAAGGGATTCTAAACTACACAGATTATCACAAGAACAGATTTAAAAATCTGCTGGGAAAACTGGTGCATTGATTAGAAGAATTGAATTCCTGTTCGGTTATTAATTTGAAAACCGGTATTAAGCTTTTCGTAATTTTACATTTAAAGTAATTACATGAAGTTTTCCCGAAGTTGCTTTTTAAATTTCTGCTTGTTAGTTGTTGCTTGCTAGACATGTGAAATTAAATCTCCCGAATCCCTTAGCTGTGACTTATTTCGTTTCAAAACGTACAAGACAAGTCATACAAATCATTTGATGGGTCAGAAGATAAGTAGTTGTAACAAATTCCATCATGCAGATGAAGAGCATGTCTGGCCCGAAGGACGCTGTAGTATCTTTCGCGTGTCTGATGAACATACTAGTTTTATAACCTAATTTTTTTAAACCAGATAAATAAAAAGTAATTTAATACAAAACCAAGTAACGTATTACAGGCAATCTAGTTTCATTTTCAAAACTAGGAAGTACTTTTATTAGAAAAAGAGATAAACTAGGTAGTCATCGTTTTGGCGGATTTAAGACCTTTTTGATAGGTTTGCTGATTACGATCGTCCAATTGACAATCCATAAGGTTTTTTTATATAATGAATATATGTTTTTTATTGGAAAAATTCGCCAAGCAAGGCCGAAAGCAGTGCCTAAAAGGAACCAACCTGCTGTTACTTGAATGGCAGACAGCTACTACAAAATGTAGCGGAAAACATTACAAACAGAACTAAACCGTAATGGTAAATAGGGTAAACCAGGTATGCTAGATAAACTCGATACTTTTTCAGCAATAGCAACATACCGACATTGAAAGCTCGTATTTCCACAATCAAAATCCTTGCTTCTTTTGGATTTATCTGGATATAATTATCATCGTTAAATAGCAATATAATATAACTGCGAAACACCGATGGGATTTAACGCTTTTGTCAAGGATTTCCCACTTTCAATGTGTAGGCCGGATGATAACTATACGCACAGATAATTCCAATTGTGAATTAGGATATACGTGTTGTGCTGATCCTTGTGCCTTCCTGTATTATTCAGTAACGTTAGCTGCTGCCGAGCGAGAATATTAACACGTTAAAATTAGGCTTCAATCCAATGTCGACCTTATTAGAAATGAGGTTCTAACCAATATTTGAAGGCGAAATGTCGATGCAAGTAAAGTAACACCAGCTCAACTTACCACTTCTTTTCAGAATCCTTCAGTTCTTCACCATCTCCCCAATACCAGTTGTCGGCAGTACTTGCTCGATTCAGACCGATGTTTGGTGTAATGCCGTTTTTTTGTTCGCTAAACAAAATTGATTACTGGATTACGATTTTTGCTGACGCACTGACATCGAGCTGTGCTGACTCGTTTGACCACCTTATAACTACAAGTACCAAAGTATGCAGAGAGTTATATGGGTGCAAGGATAAAACCGAAAGATTAAAGTATGCATTGACGGCTGTTTCAAAGTACGATCGGAAAAGCGGTATTAGGATAGTATGAGAGGAAGTCGTTCAAAAACAACTCATCTAGGACGAAGCGGCCCGGTTAGATTATTCGAAGCTTTGCGTCGCGCTATTTATACAAAAAAATTCTAACACATAGCATGGAAGCAATTATGAGTTTTTGCCAACCCGTCGAACCCCCCAACATTTTACAACTTTCGCATACTTTGGGCTTTGGTTACAATAGAACCCTAACATGGTATTTTATAGCCCTCTGTAATTTTTGCTATATATAACAGTTCTTTCTTGCGACGTCGTTATTTGGAAACTTCTACATGCTCCCTTACCCTTTTATAAGGATCTATAATATTTCTACAGGATTAATATACAGTGTCTGCGTAGGTAGGTCGAAGTTAGTTACTAACTAGTAAACACTTTGATGCCACCCATGCAATGAATTCTGCTATGCTAGGTCTAGTCGAAGTCCGAAAAGCAAAGATCTATGCAGAAAATACATCGTAAAAGGGTTCATGGCAGTGCTGTACAGTTCTGTTTTGCCTAATTTAAGGATATACAAAAAATGCATTTTTTATACTTACGATAACAGATCTTTAACTGCTTGTACCATAATATTATTCTTAATTCGAACAAGATAACCGTCCCCCGTTTCACAGGATTTATTAGCTCCAGCTTGGTTAAGTTTGTTATTGTATAACTTTAGTTTATATCCATCATCTGTGTATTTTGTTGTCGCCAAATTCACTAGAATTTGAAAAAAATATATTGAAATCCCCCCGTAAGGCAATTTGTGACAGTTTTATTTAAATTTCGATTTACGATTATTGAAAGAAAAAAGAGCATGTTACCATCAGTAAAAAATGAAATTCAGAAATACATTACATTCTGCTGTGGGTGTGAGATTCGCATTGCCAAAACAGACTGAATAATTAAATCGTGTACATACGTTATCTTCAGTATTTTTATATTTCACTGTTTTTTTTTTTTTTTTTTTTTTTTTTTTTTTTTTTTTTTTTATAGCCACTTCTTAGAGTGGATCACCCTGTTGGCCATTTAGTACAATAATAGTATTCAAGAATAAGCGATTTCATAAGGAAAGTTTATGAGTGGCCAAATCAATCTTTGGGAATCGAATATTTGAGTTATAGTCTTATAAAAACAAAACAATCATCTCTTTGGTAACTAATGAAAAATACATCAAAATTTGCATATATTTTCCGAAAGTTTATACAATCTGGCTTCTGTTGATTCGAATTCGAAATTACTTTGTGATTCACAAATATATTTTCTCTGAGCCGATCCAGCACATGTTAAATCTCTCCACTCATGGTTTCCGTTATATTTGATCACTGCACATTCCTGACCAGGACCACCAGCACCTTCGTTAAAAGCATTTTCCCTGGAAAAGTCAATATGCGTTGATCAGAGTAGTGTTGGTAATTTCAGGTAAAAGTACCTAGTATGCCTAGTTTACCGACTTCATTTTCAAAATACTTTTACTTGGCCTTTATCTAAAAAAGTCAAGAATTGGTGTTTCATTGGATTCAGTTAATTTAAGTCACATTGATAACGATTTCATTGTGGGGATTGAGCAGAGTGTTTTGCACTTTCTTGCCAGAGGAACGATTGTTACATTTTGCTTGACAAAAGCGAATTTAACAAAGGCACTACAAATAATTTGTGTCCAAATAAAGATCGCGATCAACTATGAGTTTAGGGTTGTGATTCTCAATCTTTTCTGAATCGCGCCTCCTTGGCTGTGACGCTATGCACCTATGATCCTTTTGAATGCGAATGCAACATAATTTGTTATGACACAGTTTATTCCTAGCTAAATTCATGAATTTGTCAGTAAATATGGGTTATAATTTGTTATCTATAAAGATGCATACATTTTCTAATGACAGGTGAGCGATAACTAGGAAACCTCGTCGATAAATTATCGGGTTAAAAATTCAACTTAACAATTTTGCTTTGGTCAGCCGTACTACTACGTTATGTTTACAACATCGATGTTAATTTGTAGATTTTCAATTCCAGAAACTAGCAAGCTGGTAATGAACGAATCTAGTCGCAACTATTGGGAATTGGCAAGATCGAGTATCATTTACAATCGAACCGCATATTTTTGTGAATCGAATCGAATATTTGAATCAAAAGTAGTACAATACAAAAAAAAAAGAAATTGTCAAATTCTCTGAACTTTATAGTCATTTTCGGCAGCCCTCGTAGCAATCAGAAAATTTCATTTTGCCTTAAATTATTCCCAACATCTATCTAATACATTATATCTAACTTCTATAATCGCTGCAAATCTCACCAGTTCGTATATGAACCTAGAGGATCTTTATCATTCCATTTCCATCCTCCGTCAACCCAGTTAAGTCCAATATAATAGTCATCATTTGAATTGACTCCAGTTGCGGCACTGGATACAAATATTGAAGGTATATGAATATTTAATTATTAACTGTTGGCAGTGGATATATATTCCTTAAGAAATGAAGGAGTTTGCAAACTATACAGCCTGCAACACCACAGTAACGCACGATTTCGTCTATTTGAATAATATCGAAATAGTAAATGTTTTTATGAATTCTATATTTTGTGCGTAGTTTCTGACTATTTAGCCTAATATTACGTGGGTGTTGTGAGAGGCAATAAGAGCAAAGCAAAGAAGCGTTAGATGACTTGACTATATTGACCACGGCAGCACTGACTGTATTTTTCTGTGGCGGTTCCTGGGGAGATGAATGATGCAAGTCAAATATATTCGTTCTTATGTAGGAAAATTAATCATTTATGTAGGATTCATATAGGATAGAGAACAATGAAGTCTTCAATATAGAATATTACGCGCCTTCGGCACAAAGTTTTGTATATATTTCAAAATCTTGGGAGGGGGGAATCAAAGGGTTGATAAGTCGTTGTTAGGGAGAAGGTGTTTTGAACTGCTAGAGCAATTGAACCGCGGAATATCTTCACACAATACTCAAACGCAAATGTATCATTTGTAATTGAGGAATTAAAAAACTGTTGTGTAATATTTTTATATAAACACCATGTCATAAACTTACCTTAACAAATCCTCAACGTCCTTCTGCCTGGTGCTGTCCTTTATCCTAACAAGCAAGGCATCCCTGTAGTTGCAATCTTCTACAGCCACATTTTCGCCATTGACTCTACCATCGAATCTCTGAAGTATGCTGCCATCATCAAGTATTAACGTCTTTGCTGGGGTTTGGCCTGAAGTACGTAAAGTACGTAAGTAATCGTAAGGTACCATTATCAATCATTTAAATTATAATTAAAGTTATCATTAAAATCTTATTAATAATTCATATGTGAGGAATTTAGAAAAACTGTTTGAAAAACCGATTGTTATTTGCCCCATTTTATTCAGTATCTTCAAAATACAAATTTTCCAATCAAAAATCTGTACCAACATCAATATATGGCCAAGATATAGTTCGTTTTTGAATAATAAAAATATGTAATTTTATTGGTTACAAAATAAAAATTTAAAATAGCTAGCTAATAATTACTGCTGCTGGACGTGGATAAAATGTTGTTGGGTTTTAAGAAAGTGGAACAAAATCAACCAGGTGCTCATGCGGGATTTTGTTCCAGAAACCCAAAATGTAAAAACTGTGATGTTACAGGCAACGAATAATTTTGAAAATTGATAAAAATAAAATTTAGGAATGTCTTGATTTTTTATCAAGTTTTAGACAACATTCGTGGACTAAAAGTACAAAAATTTTAAAACAAAAATAATGTTATCTTCTCACGGCACTGGAAAATGAGTTTGCTATTAGCCTTCGTTAGATTTCATAGTTTTACTTCGTAAGTTGAGGAAAAAGTAGTTCTAGAAAGTTATTATTTACGCGTTGACCCTTGTCCGTTTCATCAGTGATTTTTATTTGAATCTCGAATCAAATCATTTGGAGTCTTTCGAAATTCGATTTTATTCTGAAAAAATTCAGATCCGATACAAATTTTGCTCAAAACCCGCCTCGGATTATAACGAACCCAATCGATCAGTGCACGAATTATCGGACTTGGACATTTATCCGAATATATTTTAATCTTGGAACTAAAAATGGCATCTCTAGTCAACAGTATGACATCACGGGATGACTTAATTTATTTCACTCGAAGATTTTTAGAACTAATGCGAGAGCTGGACAAAAAAAGCGTCTAATGCAAGTTGTTTATTACCGAACATTCTGCCACGCATGGGGCCTCAAATAGATATTTTTGCAGGAAAAAATCTCAGAAGAAAAAAATGTAGACTGGTAATGATTTCGTCTTGAAATAATGAAAAGAAAAAAAAAACTAGGAGATTTTTGTCAGAATTAAATATAAAATATTTACGTACGATCAGCCGAAGCAATAAATGCTCCGAATATCACCGTCAACAGCAAGCTGTGTATCATCCCATTCATAGACCCATTTCTCGTTTAAAAAACGTAAAACGCGGGAAACTTATTATTTCTCAACTAGATAAAATATCTGGAATGATTGAAACACTGAGGTTTACTACAACTAGATCACACTCCACACTGTGACAAAATTTCATTAAATTTACCGATCATTTGCAGCAATTGTATATCTCTAAAATTTAAAGTCGATTTTTTTCAAGAAATTTGACGAGAAAATGACCGAAATAGTCGATTTTATAGTCTTTTTTCAACATCAACGAGTGAAACTACCGTCAAAGAACAGTAATCTTACCACAGTTTTGTCACCGTGTAGATCAATATATTTGGGTAAACTTACTACAGATTTATATTCACAACAAAAACTTCGTTGGAGTAGATGTAGATGATTCAGCGACAGGAAGAAGTTACATTATTTTGCCTGTGCCATACAGTGTAGTGAGACCTGTTTCTTGTTTAACCCAAGAGGCGAATGAGAAAAACAACAACAAACTATAACCATTAAGAGCGGATACCTAACAATTCTTTATTCAATTCATTTGGAGCGTTTTTGCGCAGAGTACAGTTCCTGGTACTACAATTTGTAGTTGCTCTTTGTCATTTAAATTGGTTGGTAACTGATCCCTTTTGGACCAATCGAAACTGAAATATATTCGGTTTTCAAATCAAACCCTAAATATAAAAGTGATAATTACAGACGATTATTTTTTGCAAAAGCTGTTTTCCTCATTTTCGAGAAAATAAATTTTTCTCAAAGAAAAGTCAAAAGCAGCTTATAAAAGGACTCAAACTACCAACCACTCATTCATCAGACTAAGAGCTACAAAAATGTAAAATCTGAAACTGCGCCCCGAACAATAATATTCTATGTCGTTCCGTTCAGAAATTTTATTTTATCAAGCATGATCCGCAGATGGATTCTTCAGTGATTCATACCTAAAACAAGCTAAAGCGGAATGTTGGTTTGATTGTGGAACTAAATAGGTCCAAAAATGTTGGTATTCTGTGTATAGAAAATACCTACTGTGGCATTCCTGAGCCCCATAGCAATGTACATTATAATTTGTTAAAACAGTATTCGAAATCCACTATGTGAAGAGAACAATGCTTAACAGATACACAGAATATTTCATAATGTATCGGTCCGTTGTCATGATTTATGTGGAACGTATTCACAGCAAAATTCAAAAATAACCGATAAACGAAATTACTTTTGATCAAAATTTTAGAACAATTTAGCATTCGGATAACAAAAGTCCTATAGTGAGTCGGATTATAGTGAGACTTTTATGTCAATATGCTCCCGAGCCAGAATTATTACCTGCGTAAGCATGAATCATAGGTTAACACTATTCAACCATAAAAATTTACACTGAATTTAATAACAAAACGTCTATATGGTTTGCGCGCGCAACAATGACCTTCAGTTTTTCTTCTAATTTTTTTCCAAAGCAAAAAGAAACGCCTGAAAGTATCCAACAACCAAATATGGTAAAAAATATTACAACAAATATAGTACCAGCAACAGTCAATACTCAATGAGTATCACAAATAGTTCTGAACAGCTGAAATCGAAGTCGTGAAAAGTATTTGTCCTGGCCGTCGGTAAAACTTCATGAATAGGTTCCACAGTCTATACTTAAACTCGCTATCAATATAAGGAATTTTTCATAAAATTTGGTGGCAAAATATTCCTGCTAATCTAATTTCACGTTCAAAATTTGATTTTGCTTTAAATACAAAATTTCATTGTTTACATGATACTCATAGAACAACAAGAAAGCGATTCTTGATACATATTTTATTTCTACCTATGTATCTCACGTCTTCTCTGCAACACAAGGCCTACTGCTTGTCGCCGTGGTTGTTTTAAAATAAACGTTGAAGCTTTAAAGTAAATATTGTGAGTATGGGCAAATATGCGTTTACTCATTAAGATTGAACTAATAGACCCATCTAACACCAAAATTACATAGGCTAAAACCGAAGTGTAATTTTTGTATTTCGAATTGCGGATCCAGTCTTGTGTGATGCAATCAACATCTAATATCTGTACACGAAGACTAATAGACTTTCTAATCAACTAATCGGCGCACACAGAGAACGTCTCAAGCGATGAATCAAATACAGAAGATTTCAAAAACAATAAAAACGTAGTAGAAAATTAACTTTACTTGTAATAAAAATTAACCTGTTATTTTAAATGTTACTGAAGAAAAGTACCGAATCAAAGATTAGTCACGAAGTCAAACACACACAGGCATTGTCTGTACAACAAAATATATATAGAATTATCAAGTTTATAGGCTTTTACGATCGCGAAAATGCAAGAATATGAACACGAAAATGTTTGTGATAAGTCTAATAATAAGACTACTTTAATTTAATAAGATTACTCATTAAACCATTTATCGAAAGCAAACACGTATATCATCTGTACGTCTCCTTACAAGAACATTGTAAATATACGATAAAATCAACTTCACTTTGACACACACTTCAAACAAAGCCTTGTAACAATTATTCCTTTCCGTGATTTGCATAATATCTATTACGAAGTAAAGTTGGACGCGATTGCCTAGCGGTTAATATTGAAGGTTAAAGGTCTAAAGTTAAAGTTCCGACCAAATTCTCTTCCACCAACCACGGTCTTCCTTACTAAATGTGGCCTTTGGTGTAAAAGCCATGCTCAAAAAATTATTATTTACCCCTTCTTTAACCCCACTGAAGAACTGAACACGCATATGATAGTCAAGTAATATAGGCCGGATCCTACGCTTTTCTGTGCGTCATCAGCTCTTAGACAACAAACCTCTTATGTATTACCGGTATTAATCATAACCAAACCTTCTTATACCTTTGTGAAATCAGTACTGAACCTTCACATAACCCGGAAATAATATGTGTGTATCATGTAATCAATCATGCCATCCACCCACTAATCAACGTATGCAGTTGGTTTCGTGAACAAGTATATGACAAGTATACTGACAACTCGTCAAGTATGAAACACATACAGGGTATATATCACCTCTTATCCGTTAATCCTAATGCTTGAATAAATTATATTCGTTGTTCTATGAAAAAATTTCATTGATTAAATTCTAAATAGGACAACATTTCTTGGACAGGGAGAGGTTGGGTAAAACCGAATTATTTGAATTCGAATCGGAGTCGAATATTTGGATCGAATCACTAATACCATGTGAATAACAAATATCCCATTATTAATATTGCAACTTGTCTCCATTGACAAAATCGAGAAATTTACAGCTTATTTTCAATTCTCTCTCCATGTCTCAGAGCAATAATTTTCATTTTTTAATGACAAAATAAAATCGATTTTGGTCAAATTTGACCAAAAACGATTGCATTTTTGTCGTTAAAAATGAAAATTCCAGATTATTCAGCTGTTTTTTGTTCCTGCGAACGATTTACGATTAATTCGAATAAATTGTGTTCCAAAACGCCGAATCGAATTGCCCATAATCAAGGATAAATAACACAACACAGTCACACTGATTCGACGCAATGATGCTATTTTTTTCAAATAAAAACAAATAAAACCTGTGTACGAAAATCCTCAATTTTTATTTGTGTTCAGAATTTTACATCGTTTCAGGCCCAGTGCTCGAGACCCAATTGACCATGCTAAAAAATACGTTTGGTCATCCGTAACAACATCACAATGCAATTCATCATCACAATTTCGCTAAATGAATTCCTTAATTACAATTTTGTACATTTCAACACTGCGTAGGGAAATACAGGAGACATATCTTCTCCAACTTTTCAGACAGCACCCCTCCCCCCCTCATCCATAGGATTTCGGAATTGCATACAAGAAATCTTCAAATTGAATAAATAGTTTTTTCGCGCATTGCGTGCTTCAAAGCATAACTTGCACGTTCTTATTGTTTTGCCCCAAAATTGTAAATTTTCTTAACCAAAACTTTTCACGCGTTTTTTAGTCAAAATAATCTAAATTTTAGTTTCCCTTCCCCTAGTTTTGAAACCTTTCGCCACCGAAGCTATAAAAACAAAGGTCACTCGCTGGCTTACGACAATTTCTTAAACATAAACTGAATGAAATATTCGTCTTGACAATAGTCAAAGTAACTTCTCTAAACCGTCTTCCTCAAACTCATATTGACCGTCAAAATTTAAAAATATAAAATGCTGTATATGAAACTGTTGTTGCTACAGAACCAACCAATCACGTGTAGTTACGCTTTGCTCAATTCACTTCAACAAGAATTAGATTCGTCATTTGCTTCTCGTCATTGACATTCTATAACGAAATGATTTATCGAATAATTAATCGCGTAGAGTATGTTTGATCTATATTCTAATTCAAACACAAAAAAATCGTCAATCTGTGGCCAAATCTTACCCGCGCTTGCTCGGATTGACTGAGCGAAGAACATCACCAACAGAAAGAATATTGTCAAAGCATCGTTTATTAAGTATGCGTTGCCAATGGATCGCGCGTGTGCGAGCGCAGTCCGTCTGTGGCTCATGCTCGACAAAATAAAATTTCTGACTGGTGTATCTGTTTAAATAAAGTCCATGTTGGTTCTTCATCGTCGAAGTTGATTTTGTATATGTTTGATAACTTCACACTTTGTTTGCTGTGAGTAATATTAAGATTAAAATTGCTATTTTTATATACATTTACTTAGGAATTGCCACAAATATGAACGCAAGTTTCAAAAGAAAAACAGCAAATGTATTGGTGATATAACAATACCTATAGTTTACTGCTGACGGATTTTAACATTTTTTTAGGTCTTGCCATAGCATTCACCTTGCATAATATTCCTTCTGGAGAGATTGTTCTTTAAAAACAGAAAAGTTTTTTTTGCAGAAAGTATATTACGCTTCCAGTGCTTTTCATGAAGTTATCTTTGGTGGAAGCCGTCTCTATTATTTTTTAGCCGTTTTGAGAATTTTGTAGTGATCACCGATACGTAATTGGACAATTTTGATGGGGGGAGGGCGTGAGATTCATATTCATATCAAGATTCATATCAGATCTCAGGAGCAAAACAGGATTTGGTAATCATTAGGGCGTCATATGATTCACTAACAAAAAAATCTATTTGAAGGATCCAATTCGCAAAATGGAAACAAGCTGAGCTTATATCTGAGCTATTCGCCAAATTGATGAATTCAAATTTGATTTTGGAAAAATTGTGCATTTGAGATTTGTGGTCGTTATTAAATTACGAAAATATTTTACTGAATACGTTGTGATTTCTACAACTCTCACTTTCTTCAAAAATGGCAAATACATAATTATTTAAGATGTATAATATTTTCCATACATGAATAGCCCACACTTGATAGGGTGGTGTATCAATGAAAATTTTGCAGTGAGCAAATATTGACATAATTTGACAAGGAAATCTTTATACATAGAAACCCTTAGAATAGATATAAAAGAATTTTAATCACTTATATCTAGGGATCAGCTATCATATGACATAATTTTTTTTTTTTAATTTTGCCCTAATTAAATTGAAAGGGTTTGGCTCGTTAAAGAGAGCACGTACTCCCTTGAAAGATATTTATTTGATACTTTAACATTTCAAAAGACATCGCCATCGATGGCCTGGTAGTTATCATATTGGCATCGCGGGTTGATGATCTCGAGTTCATATCCCGCGAGTCCGACTCGTTAATCCATGAGGTATAACCATGCCCATCTATAGGTGGCTGTTACAGTGCCTTGACTGGGTGATCCGCTCAGAGGAGTGTTTATAAAAATGTCGGGTGCAATGGTGTAGTGGTTAAATTCATACATCGAATGTCTGAGGTTCGAGTTCCAGCAAATCATCAGATGCAAAAATATGGGCAGACACGACCGAACCCACTACTTTATTTTTTGCAGCAAAATAAACATTTTCACAAAAGATTCTGATGTATTTTGCCCCGGCGACCACCTGAAGTTTGGGCTGCAAAATATATATAAGCTATCTATATCTATATATAAGCTCTCAGAGAATGCTAATCAACTATATTTTAGACTTTGCGCTAAATTATCTTACCCGACAAATTTTAAAAACACATATTGTAGTTAAGTAATATGGGCTGGATCCTACGCTTTTCTGTACGTCATCAACTCTTAAATAATAAACCTTATATGTCTTACAATACATAACCGTTTCATAACACCCCTTACCTGTATTAATCAAAAACAAAACTTCATGTATTTTTCTGAAATCATCACTGAACATTTACAAAACCCGGAAATAATATGTGTGCCTCATGTAGCGTTCCACCTACAAAGCAACTTATACAGTTGGTTAAATGGCTGACAACACTTAAAGTTCATGATTAACCCACAATCAATGATATTTAATAAAACATATTCAGTTTGGGTTGACGCAATGATGCTGTTTTTGTTTTAAATAAAAACAGATGAAGCGTCTATACAACAACCTTAATTTTTACTTGTGCCTCCAATTTAGGCCATTTACATTTACGATAATCTCAACTCAGTAAGGTTCCAGGTCCAATTTTATACCAGATTTATGGCGGTTGAGTTCTGTTTGAGATGTTTTCCATTTCAACTCAGTTGCCGACTTTGCACCCTATTGCGGATAGTAGGTGCCTGATTTTTCAACTTGAACAATAATTAACGGATATGCCAATCAAAAGTTCTCTTTTTTCATGCATGAGCCACAGTCAGACCGCACGTCGGCAGCAAAATTCATCAGTAACAACTCATGCTTGGCAAACGATGCTTTGCCAAATATTCTTTCTTCCGGGGATTTTCGTTCGCTCAGTCGCTATAGTCAAGCGCAAGTCACCTTTGGCCTCAGACGTTAATTTTTGTATTAGAATATGGATCAAACATAATTTACCTCATAAATTATTCCTCTCGTTGTAAAAAGTCAATAACGGAAGCAATGAATGACGAATGAATAATTCTTGTTCAAGTGGATGCTTACGAATGCCTACGATTGAACTTTTGCTGTGAAACACTGGCCTCTCAACTGATTGACACCTGATCGACCTCATTATTTAAGGTCTACCTATGTTCAAGTATTTATCGACCTACTGGCTTTGATTGAGCAAAGCAAAAGTACACATGGTTGTTTAAATATAATGTTTGTTTCGTAATAAAAAACAGTTTCATATTCAACATTTTATACCAGTAAATGTTGACGGTCAAACAGTTTAGGAAAGGGAGTTCAGAGAATGGAGGATATAGCAATATGATTTTTACTCTTGTCAAGAAGATAAGTTTGTCATAAGCCAGCGAGTTACCTTTATTTGTAGCGTTGACTAAATAAGGTTTTAAAATTGGGGGGAGGGACATTAAAAAATGAAACTTTTTTGACTAAAAAACGTGCTAAAATCCCCAAACTTTTTGGGCTCATTACATGTTAAACATTCCATTTTAGAAGCAAAACCAAAAAAAAAAATGTGGGAAATGCTATTGCGCACTGAGCCAGTGAGAAAATTTCCTTTATTTTTGTATGAAATTGAACCTGGAACTTTACTGAGTTGGGATTGTCGTAAATGTAAATGCCCTCCACCGTATAAATTGGGGGCACAAGTAAAAATTAAGGTTGTTATACAGACACTTTATTTTCATAAAACAAAAATAACATCACTGCGTCAACCCAAACAGAATATGTTGAAATATATATCATTGATTGTGAGTCAATCATAAACTTGACAACTGCATAGGTTGCTTTGAAAGTGGAATGTATTTACGTTTCATGATCCACACATATTATTTCCTGGTCTGTTCAGTACTAATTTCAGAAAAATACATGAAGTTTTGTTTTTGATTAACACAGGTAAGGGGTGTTATGAAACGGTTATGAACGTCTATGTATTGTAAGAAATATAAGGTTTATTATTTAAGAGTTGATGACGTACAGAAAAGTGTTGGATCCGGCCTATATTACTTAACTACATTATGGGTTATTAAAATTTGTCTGGAAACAGAATTTAGCGCAAAGTCTAAAATATAGTTGATTGGCATTCTTAGTGAAAATGTTTATTTTGTTGCAAAAAAATAAAGTAGTGGGTTCGGTCGTGTCTGCCCATATTTTTGCATCTGATGATTTGCTGGAACTCGAACCTCAGACATTCGATGTATGAATTTAACCACTAGACCATCACACCAGACATTTTTATAAACACTTCTCTGAGCGGATCACCCAGTCAAGGCGCTGTAACAGCCACCTATAGACGGACATGGTTATACGTCATGGATTAACGAGTCGGACTCGCGGAATTTGAACTCGAGAGCATCAACCCGTGATGCCAATATGATACTATATAACTACCAGGCCATCGATGACGATGTCTTTTGAAATGTTAAAGTATCAAATCACCATCTTTCAAATATCTATTCTAAGGTTTTCTATGTATAAAGATTTCCTTGTCAAATTATGTCAATATTTGCTCAGCGCAAAATTTTTATTGATACACAATCTTATCAAGTGTTGGCTATTCATGTATGGATAATATTATACATCTTAAATATTTATATATTTGCCATTTTTAAAGAAAGTGAAAGTTGTAGAAATCACAACCTATTCAGTAAAATATTTTAGCAATTTAATAACGATCACAAATCTTAAATGCACAATTTTTACAGAATCAAATTTGAATTCATCAATTTGGCAAATAGCTCAGATATCAGCTCAAATTTGTATCCATTTTGCGAATTCGATTCTTTTTACTATATTTCTTTGTTAGTGAATCATATGACGCCCAAATGATTACCAAATCCTGTTTTGCTCCTGAGATCTGATATGAATATGAATCTCACACCATCTCCCCATCATAATTGCCTAATTACTTATCGGCAATCACTACAAAATTCTCAAAACGGTTAAAAAATAATAGAGACGACTACCACCAAAGATAACTTCATGAAAAGCACTGGAAGCGTAATATACTTACTGCAAGAAAACTTTTCTGTTTTGTAAGAACAATCTCTCCAGAACGCATATTATGCAAGGTGAATGCTATGGCAAGACCTAAAAAAATGTTAAAATCCGTCAACAGTAAACTATAGGTATTGTAATATCATCAATATATTTCTTTTGAAGCTTGCGTTCATATTTGTGTCAATTCCTAAGTAATTGTATATAAAAATGGCAAGCCTAATCTTAATATTACTCACAGCAAACAAAGTGTGAAGTTATCAAACATCTACAAAATCAACTTTGACGACGACGAATCAACGTAGACTTTATTTAAACAGATATACCGCTCAGAAATTTATATTGTCAAGCATGAGCCACAGACGGACCGCGCATCACACGCGTGATCCAGCAGCAACGCATACTTAATAAACTATGCTTTGACAATATTCTTTCTGACTGAGATTTTCTTCGTTCAGTCAATCCAACCAAGCTCGGGTAATCTTTAGCCACAGATTGGCGACTCCCTTATGTCTGAATCAGAATATAGATCAAATGTACTTTTCGCGATTACTAATTCGATAAGTCCTTTTGTTATAAAACGTCAATAATAAGAAGCAAATGACGAATCTAATTCTTGTTGAAGTGAATTGACAAAGCGAAAGTACATATGGTTGTTTAAATATGTTTGTTCTGTAGTATAAACAGTTTCATACTCAACATTTCATACCAGTAAATGTTGACGGTCAATGAGTTGACGGTTAAAGAGTTTAGAAAAGGGATATAGTAATGTTATTGCCACTGTTGTCAAGGAGATTATTTTATCCGTTTATTTTATGTTTGGGAAATTGCCGTAGTCCAGTGAGTCCAGTGAGTAACCTTTGTTTAGAGCTTTAGTGGGGCCAAGGTTTTCAACACTGGGGAAGGGGAACTGAAAATTTAAATTCTTTTGACTAAAAAGCGCAATTTTTGCTTTGACGCACGCAAAGCGCGAAAAAGCTATTTATTCAATTTGAATTTCTTCTACGAAAATCCGAAATCCTATCGAGGGGGGGGGGGGGGGGGTGTATGCGGTCTGAGAAGTTGGAGAAGACATATCTCCTGTACTCCCCTACGCAGTGTTGAAATGTAGAAAATTGTAATTAAGAAATTGATTTTAGCGAAATTGTGATGATGACTTTTGTTGCGATGTTGTGACGGATGACCAAAGGTATTTTAGGCATGGTCTGTTGGGTCTTGAGCACTGGGTTTGAAACGATGCAAAGTTTTGAACTCAAATAAAATTTTAATTTCGAACAATTTATTCGAATCAATTGTGAATCGTTCGTGGAAACAAAAACTTGCCGAATAAACTAGAATTTTCATTTTTGACGACAACATGCAATCGATATTTTTTGTCGTTAAAATACGGAATTGTTGCTCTTAGACACGTTGTGTGTATTGAAAATAAACTATAAATTTCTCGATTTTCACAATTGAGACGAGTCGTAATACTAAAAATCCAATATTTTTTAATGACACGGAAGTAGCGATTCGATCCGGAAACATTATCCGAATCAGATTCGAATTCAAATTATTCGGTTTTGCCCAACCTTAACTGTGGGTCAATCAGTGATTGTAGCTGATCATGGATCGGACCGTTGAGACCTAGGATGTCTGTGACCTCTCCCAGTCAAAGAAATGTTGTCCTAATTAGGATTGACTGAATGAATTTTTTTCATAGAACAACGAATATAATTTATTCAAGCATTAGGATCCACTGATAAAGAGGTAATATATACCCTGTATGTGTTTCATACTTGACGAGTTGTCAGCAATATACTTGTTTACGAAACCAACTACATACGTTGATTAGTTGGTGGATCGCATGATTGGTTACATGATACCCACATATTATTTCCGGGTTATGCGGAGGTTCAGTAGTGCTTTCAGAAAGGTATAGGAAGGTTTGTTTTTGGTTATTACAGGTATGACAAATAAAGTAAGAGATGAAAAGTTTGTTAACTAAGAGCTGATGACACACAGAAAAGCGTAGGATCCGGCCTATGCTACTTGACTACCATATGTGTGTTTTGACATTTGTTTTGCGCATGTTTTGAGATACATAGTTAGTTGATATTCTCTGAAGTAGATACGGGATTCAGTCGTCTTTGCTGCCTTTACACGTGGCATGAAGCAATACGTCGGTTGTTTCAGGCGAATTGATTACGGCTGCACAGCCAGGATTAGTTTGAATTGTTGTGTGAAACATTTATCGGGGGTATTATCATGTATTTCACTGGGGTTAAAACGGGTGTAAATAATACTTTTTACAACCACTCTTTTTGAATAAATCGCACTGAGCAGGGTTCTTACACCAACGCCAGGACCGTGGTTGATGGAAAAGAATTTGCTGGAACTCTAACTTCAAACCTTTAAACCTTCAAAGTTAACCGCTAAGCCATCGCGCCCAACTTTACTCCGTAATGGATTTTATGCAAATCACAGAAAGAGCACGCGTTACAAGGCTTCGTGTTCATATTCGTACCTTTTCGCGATCGTAAAAGCCTATATAATTGATAATTCTATATATATTGTTGTTGTACAGACAATGCCTATGTGTGCTTGACTTCGCGACTAATCTTTGATTCGGTACCTTTCTTCAGTAACATGTAAAGTAACAGGGTAATTTTTGTTACAAGTAAAAATAATTTTCCCCTATCTTATTATTGTTTTTGAAATCTTGTGTTCTGTATTTGATTCATCGCTTTAGACGTTCTCTGTGTGCGTCTATTAGTTGATTAGAAAGTCTTTCAGTCATCGTGAACAGATATTAGATGTTGATTGCATCACACAAGACTGAATCCACAATTCGAAATACAAAAATTGCACTTAGCTCTTAGCCTATGTAATTTTGACCTAAGATAGGTTTATTAGTTCAATCTTAATGAGTAAACGCATATTTGCTCATACTCACAATATTTACTTTAAAGCTTCAACGATTATTTTAAAACAACCACGGCGACAATCAACCTCGTGTTGCAGTCGTGAGATAAACAGAAACAAAATATGTAGCAAGAATCGCTTTCCTATTGTTCTATGAGTATCATGAAAACAATGGGGTTTCATATTTAAAGCAAAATATAATTTTAAACGTGATATTAGATTAGCAGGAATATTTTTCTACCAAATTTTGTGAAAAATTCCTTATATTGATAGCGAGTTTAAGTAAAACCTATAGAGCCTATTTATGAAGTTTTACCGACGGCCAGGGCAAATACTTTTCACGACTTCGATTTGAGCTGTTCAGAACTATTTGTGATACTCATTGAGTGTTCTTGCTGGTACTATATATGTTGTAATATTTTTTTACCATATTTGGTTGTTGGATACTTTCAGACGTTTCTTTTTGCTTTGGAAAAATTTTAGAATAAAATCTGAAGTGCATTGTTGCGCGCGCAAACCAAATAGACGTTTTGTTATGAAATCCAGCGTATTTTTTATGGTTGAATAGTGTTAACCTATGATTCATGCTTAGGAAGGTAATATTTCTGGCTCGGGAGCATATTGACATAAAAGTCTCACTATAATCCGACTCACTATAGGGCTTTTGTTATCCGAATGATAAATTGCTCTAAAATTTTGATCAAAAGTAATTTTGTTCATCTATTATTTTTGAATTTTGCTGTGAAATCATTCCACATAAATCATGACAACGGGCCGATACATTATCAAATATTTCGTGTATCTGGCATGTTAAGCATTGTTCGCTTCACATAGTGGATTTCAAATATTGTTTTAACAAATTATAATGTACATTGCTATAGGGCTCAGGAATGCGACAGTGGATATTTTATATTGACAGAATACCAACATTTTTGGACATATTTAGTTCCACAATCAGAAACAAATTCTGCCTTAGCCTTTTTTGTTAAGTATGAGTCACTGAAGGATCCATCTGAGGCTCATGCTTGACAAAATATAATTTATGAACGGATCGGTATAGAATATTTTTTGCTTGGTGCGCAGTTGCAGGTTTTACATTATTGTGGTTCTTAGTCGGATAAATGAGTGGTCGGTAGTTGGTTCCTTCTACGAGCTGCTTTTGACCTTTTTTGAGAAAAATTCATTCCCTTAAAAATGAGGAAAACACCTTTTGCAAAAAATAATCGTCTGTAATTATTACTTTTATATTCAGGGTTTGATTTCAAAATCGGATATATTTCAGTTTCGATTGGTCCAAAAGGAATCAGTTACCAAATAGTTTTAATATCACAGAGCAACTACAAACTGCAGTACAAACTGCACTCTGAGCAAAAACGCCACAAATTAATTGAATAAAGAATTTTTAGTGGTATCTGCTCTGAATGATTATAGTTTGTTGTTGTGTTTTCTCATTCATCTCTTTCGTTAATCAAGAAATACGTTGAACTACATTTTTGTCGCTGTCAAAATAATGTAGCTTCAATATGACAATCGAAATAAAGGCACAGGCAAAAAAATGAACTTTTTACCTGTCGGTTGATCATACTCGTAATAAGTCATAGCTTTTGTTGTGAATATAAATCTGTAGCAATTTTCCCCGAACATATTGACGTACACTGTGCCAAAACTGTGCTAAGATTACCGTTCTTTGACGGTAGTTTCATTCGTTAATGTTGAAAAACTATAAAATCGACCTTTTGGTCATTTTCTTGTCAATTTTAGAGATATGCAATTACAGCAAATGAACAGTAAATTTGATGAAATTCTTTCACAGCGTAGCGTGTGATTTAGTTCTAGTAAACCTTCCAGTGCATTTTAATCATTCCAGATACCTTACTCAGTTAAAATTGTTTCCTTCTCCGTTTTTTCACGTTCTTTCAACGAGGAATGGGACTATGAATGAAATTATACACAACTTGCTGTTGACGGTGATATTCGGAGCATTTATTGCTACGGCTCAGCGTACGTTGATATTTTATATTTGATTCTGGCAAAATTTCCTGATTTTATTTCATTATTTCAAGACAAAATCATTACCGGAGAATATTTGTTTTTTCTGAGATTTTTCTTGCCGGAATACCCAGAATGGCAGAATCATGGATGGTAACAAACAATTTACGCTGGGCGATGTTTATTGTTCAGTTTTCTACATTGGTTTTGAAAATCTTCGAGTAAAATAATTTTCAAAAACCATCATCCCTTGATGTAATACTGTTGACTAGAGATGCCAATTTAAGATTCAAGATTTAAATCTATTCTGATGTAGATGGAAAAGACAAGTTTCAACGAGTAAATAATATCTTTCTGAAACTAACTATTCTTTCACTAACGACGTTGGACTGTAGAATCTAACGAAGGCTAATAACAAACTCATTTCCAGTGCCGTAAGAAAATTATTTTTGTACCGGTACTTGAGTTTCATTTCAAAATCTTCGTTGCCTGTAACATCACAGTTTTTACATTTTGAGTTTCTTAAGCAAAATCCTACATGAGCGTCTGGCCGATTTTGTTACAATTCACTAAATATATACCGGCCGTTTTATCCACATTTCTTTCAAGCACTTTACATACTTCAGGCCAAATCCCAGCAGAGACGATAATACTTAACGATGACACCATACTTCAAAGATTTGATGATAAAGTAAGTGGAAAAAGTGTTGCTGTAGAAGATTGCGGCTACCGAGATGCTTCCATTGTTTCGATAAAGGACAGCACCAGACAGACGGACGTTGAGGGTTTGTTAATGTAAGTTTTTGACATGGTGTCCATTTTAGAAAAAAATTACACAATAGTTTGTATTTTATTCCAAATTACGAATGATACAACAACGTTTGTTTCATAAGTGAAAATGAATGATTCTTTTGTGAGTGCAAGTATTAAAATTACTCCATTTCGCGCGTGTTGTGAGAGCCAACTTGAAGGAAGAAAAAATGTGCTAGATGATTTGACTGCATCGCCCACGGTAGCACTAAATGTACATACTCTTTTGTAGCAGTTCGTGGGGAGATGAAAAACGAAAGTCAAATATACCCGACAAACGAAAAAAATTTCCGCTACAATCCGAAGCAAATGTTTTCCGTGATGGGAAATTGAATGCAAAATATAGTGTGATGTTTTTAATAGGGAAGTACCGATATACCGATGTAAGTATACCAAAATCTTGCGACGTGCAACGTCGTTATCAAATGATTTAAAAGTCATATAACTCCAATTTTTTTATCCAGCGCCGCAACTGGAAACAATGGAAATGACGACTATTATATTGGACTAAACTGGGTTGAAGAAAGATGGGAATGGAATGATGATAGTCCACTAGGGTCGTATAACAATTGGTGAGATATGCAGTAAATATTGAAGTGGACAGATGGCAAAAAGTATTGGGGCATCAGTTATGACGTAATGGAATTTACCGATTATTTCCAGGGCTGGCCAAAATATCCCATTGGATTCGCGAATAAATTATTCGATAAAATTTTTCTAGAGAATCGTAAACAACAGACAACAAAAAAGCCAGGATAAATTTTCAGAAAAACTTTCTCAGTTTGTTTATCACATTAGCTTTTTGATTCGAATAGCGATTCGATTCTGAATACAACGGATATTTAATTTAGGCCTCCCCTAATTACTACCCCTAGACCCATAGTCTTGTTCATTGTCAGTTAGCAAGTATGTCCCGGATAGAAATTCTGCAGATTGAATTTGCAAACACAACCCGTGACGTAGTTCGACTAACCGAGAACAAACTATTCATTATGAAAACTTTTTAAAACTCGAACTTTCACCTTTTCGACACCTATCGCTTACTTACTGTGCCAGTACTTACACGCATTAACTTTATTGTCGTAAACTTTTTGTTACGTTATGTCTGATTCCAGTTATTCCCATCTTCAGTCTTGATTGATTGCTGTACGTCGAACCGACAAATAACAATTGATTGATGATTTATCAACCATGACACATAATTGCGCTGTCTCGACGAAGACACTCGTGTTTTCAAAAAAATTACGCAAACCAGTGGTTCTCAACTGTAAGAGCCACGGCGCCACTATAGAACGTCCGTGAACTTCGGCCTTTCTTTCTAAAGTCAATGCATTATGGCACACATAAATTGACAGAAACATATATTTGAAAATGAAATGTAATAAAACAAACGCTCATGTGAGTGCAAGTAAGTATTGTATGCCAGTAATGTTTTTGTCATGCTTTTCCTTTAATCTGGTGTAATCTCCGATATTTTTAAGTGAAATTCGAGGGGTGACGTTGAAAAGATTTGAGAACATCAGCCCTAAACTTCTAAATCCACTGGTCTTGTCCCCACCATGACAGTTGACCGATGCCAATCCAATTCGAAAGCAACTTTGACTCATGATGAATCTAAACTATCTAGGGGAGGTGGCGAAGGTGGTGGTGGGACTAATCAAGAATGTGCGTCGATACAACGCACCGGCAATCAAAAGTGGACAGATGTGACATGTACTGCACAGAGAAGATATATTTGCCAAACACAATGTAAGTAACGCCACCATGCATTGGATCAGTAGTAATTTTACAGTGAATTAGGGGAAATTGCGTATCACGAAATAATTCTAACCGACCTGTTGATGAAATTTATAATGCGAAATATGGAGTATTGCTAAGCTCTGCCAATAGTTGAAGTTCAATATCGTCTTGTATAATTTCCGTCAAACGACTGCAATTTTACGGTGCTATTTCTACAGTGAAGTGTGGATGCGGTTGCACTATCATTAGCCTGAATCATTTGAATTTCGATTCTGATTCGAATATTTTTTCCAATCGGATCAAATCATTAATTCTTTGTAAATAACCAAAAATCCCATGTCCACTTGTCCCCATTGCGAAAATAAAGAAATTTATAGTTTATAGTGTATTTTCAATTCACACTATGAGCAACAATCGCCATATTTTAACGACGAAATATATTCGATTTTGGTAAAATTTGGTCCTAGTTCACTTAACAAGTTTTTGTTTCAATGAACATTCGAGATTGATTTGAATAAATCTTGCTTCGAATCAACGAATCGAATTGCTCAGCCCTAGTAGGGGATGACTTGAAGTTGTCTGTTGACAAATATATGAGAAATGTGGGAAAGATGTAGCATGGTTCAAGGCAGTATCGAACCAGTAGATGCGGAAACTGCGAAAGTGTTTTTTTTTTTGTTTTGTAAACTATTATACATACATGAAACGGTTGAGAATATAGTGATATATAATTGCCTGAATTACAGTGGCCTTGGCGAAAACAAAATACACGGACGATGGATATAAACTTGAGTTATATACAAACAACTTTCACCAATCTGAAGCTGATAAATTCTGCAAATCGAGGAGCGGTTTTCTTGTTCGAATTAAGAGTGATGCAATGGAACAAGCAGTGATTGACCTGTTATCGTAAGTAAAAAAGCTATCATAGCATTTTTTATTTTATTGATATATACTTTATTAACCGTACAGCTGTGCTAATTATGCTTTTGTTGTTATGTTTGTTGCGTAATCGGTTATTTGCAATGCTTCATCAACATTTTTTATGATAGAGATAGAGATGCAAAACAGCTACAATGAATCGCATCTATATTTTCGACCGGAAAACCGTCAGACTTCACTTCCCAAGTACCTTAAAATACCCTCATTTCCATTATTATTGTTTTCTGAGGAACATAGCAGAACGTATATATTTTCTCCAATGTGTTATTAAAAGTTATTTACTTTAATTTTTTATATATTTTTCATTATGATTACTGGGTCCCTTCATGATTCTTCTTTCGTCTACATTGTCTAGAAATATAGATAGATCTCATATTCTCTCATCTTTCTTCAGTGATCAAAGCAGCATCTTCGCAGCCTACATCGATCTGACTCGAATAAGTACTGACGACGATTGGTATTGGGGAGATGGTGAAGAACTAGGAACTGAATCAAATTGGTAAGCCGGTATTATTTTTCATTCTTCCAGTTCATCGATTCATCGCTTTCCATATATTATATATATTGTTTGAAGGTGTTTTTAATGGAATTCGTAGCGAAAACCTACTATTAACATTTATCTCAACATTATCTCTCATCTTTAATTTATATGGTCTTGCTGAATTACGAGTAGAGAAAATTTCATCGCATATTTCAAAAAAGATAAAATTTAATTCAATATTTTAACTCTTTTACGATATTATGTGAATGTGAAACTTTTGTCTAAAATCATTTTCTTCAATTTTTATAGGGCTAAGGGTGATGGAGGTGATCAGACGTGTGCTTTGGTGAAGAAAAATGGCGAGTGGGTTGACTACGCATGTTGGGTCGCGTCAGGGTACATCTGCCAATATAGTATTTCATATTTATTTTCTGGTTGATTCATGGTGCATTGCGACAGTAGGAATTCCTTTGTTCACTAATTAGTTTTCTCTTCGTTAGATAATTTAACAACAGGGGTGTATTTGGAATACTGAAAGGGATTGATATAATTAGATAAAATTGGAGAGCAAATTTTGACGCAATTTTGTACATCGCAGGGAAAAATTTGTTGTGAACTGACAATTTTATTTAATATCACGATGAAGCAGACAGCATTTGCGGCGCAGCCTCGAAAAATAGATCCAGGTTCTGTAATTATCCAAAGGAGTCAAATGGTAGAAATTTTTATATACGTTTTGCGGAACGTAAAAAGCCATCCTTCATTTTTTCAGTCGGCAACGGGGGCCATGGCACTTCTGAATATGCTATAATATAATTAGCTATATTGTAATTCTGAATTTTCACGGAATTATAATACTTAAAACTATAAGCTGCGAAATTTCCCTCGCTTACCTACTAAACACCATGTCGAGTTAAGATATGTGAATTCAGATGAATTCCGACTTTGTACAATGAAACTTACAATATTGCGATTTAACTAGAGAAGTTCAAAAACTTGCTTCGGATTTGCACATATTTTATTGCAGTGTCATTTTGTCTGATTTCACTGCATACGGATTGTCGAACACAAAAGCGTAGATGAAGAAAAGTAGTTGTCCCAACGTCCTCCAGACCAATCGCTTTGTGATATTACCCAGACTGCATTTATTTTGTACAAACATGTTTTGGTCCTATTGAACGTGGAATGTTGATCATACCATGCTTGACAAAATAATATTTCTGATTTGGAAATTGCTGAAGACTTCATCCCTGGTATTACCAGGAGCGTCGGAAGCAAACTGTCCTCTGGCCACGGCTCATGGGGACAATAGAAGGCAGCTAGAGTTGTTTTTATTGCATGACTGAAATTATAGCTTTTCCCAGCATAGTATTCCATAATTTACGCCCGTCACCTTCGCATTGTTTTTGTTTATGGATTCATCACATGCATTTTACGTCGATTGCTACCATATGTACCATTCACACGTTACTGAATTTGTAAATGTTAGTACGGTTAATTGTAACTATAATTTTCGTCGTTCAGGCCTTTCCAAGCTGATGTGAAGAATTGGGATTTTCTGAACTTCGAAGAAACGTTTTGTTGTGGATACTCTTTCCACATCCGCTTCCAACGGCCGCTGAAGCAGATAGTGGTTTCAACGATGTCATTATGCACTTTGAATGTTATTTTGTGCATCGACAATAAGTGCATATTTTGTCTTGGGATGGCCAAAACAATTAGCGTCATAAATCTGTCATTATTTTCCCCCACTTAACAATCAAATTAGTTGACTCTTTTTTTACTGGCGCATTCTGTAAAGTGTCGGCCAAGTTTTCGGACTGACACAGATACTAAAAATATACCTGATACCGATATCGATGTCTTCCTTCGACCTTGCCTAGAGCGAACTCCTAAAAAAATATTTTGCCCTGTTTACCATCAATCCGTACATAAATCGTTTATGTTTAAATTTCGTTCAAAGGTTATACTATATATTGTGTCAGTGTACATTAGAACACAAAGATTTATTTACATTTCACAGACAAAAATATCTTGATAATTAATTGAAAGACAAAGTGCTCAGTATTGGCGATTGGTGCATGTCACCGACAACGACACTCGACTGGGTGTTCGGTATAATTATGATCAATGAGCAAATTGTGTTTGATCTATTTGAATTGTTTTGTGACGAAAAAATAATCCATAATCTGGACCGTCGTTTAATTTCTACAGGAAATGACCTAGCAAAATATAAACAACCAATATGGGGACGGTAACTATAGGCAATTCAATGAAACTCTGCATATTAAACTATATTTTATATCAAGTGATTACGTTTATTTTACATCTTACGTCACCTACCCTTACGCTTACCAACATAATTGTTACTGATGAATTGCGCTGCCGTGGAGTGATCCAATTGCGCCAAGTGCGTGACAAAATAATTTTTTATTATTTCAGATCTACTAGCAATATCAACTGTCAATGAACAACAAGTTGTCATCCAAGGTAATTCGGCATCAATCACAATCAACATAGTCAGTCAAGATGGAGCAGTGAACATAGAAGTATTCAAACTACCAGATGAAACAAACCCTGTTCACTGTAAAGATGATCATACCGCGGATACTTATACATATACTACTGATCCTGTGAATGATTCTCAGAATGTCACTTATAAGTTTGTCGTTTCTCCAACATCCAAGTCGTACTCAAGAGAAACATCGGTTGGCCTATGTGTTCACTGTAAGTTACCTTTACCTTAACTGAATGACAGTCAATTATCAACTTTACAGCTTATCAACAAATACAGCGATCCCCGTTTTGTAACCCATTTTACGAGATATAACAAGATAAAATATTAATACCCACAAACCAAACTTGAGATTTTTCAAGTCCCGCGGATGATTGATATATTTCGAGATATTGAATTATAATTTTCAAGGTTTTCTAAATGTGCAAACTACTTTTTCAGTTCCCGTCAGCATCACCAACCTAACGCCAACTACAATTTCATCTCCTGTAACAATTGGTTTGGATCACGTGACATGCACGGTCTTCGCTACACCTCCAGCAAATGTAGAATGGTTCAGAAAAGACATAGAAGTTTCAACAGATACTGGAAGCAGTGTATATCAAGTAAAAACCAACCAACAGTCGCTACTGTATATTAATAATGCAGTATTGACTGATGATGGAATCTACACTTGTCATGGAATAAATTACGTCGGAGAAGAAAGTCAGGAAAAAACAGCTGAAAAAGGAATAGTGTTATCGGGTAATTGTGTTGTAATTCGTTTCTCAAACATTTATGTCAAGTACGAGTGACTCATGGAAGCCCAATCGAAGTGCACCCATTCCTATTATTTTATTTTATTAATAGATTACAGTCTATTGCAGTTTTGCACAGAACTCATTTCCCCCTTTTCTTTACGAAAATTTATTTCATAACATAGTATCGGTTTCGCATTCCGTTATTGCTCCTATTGAAGGTGCAACATATTAGGCCTCACAACGAAGTACTCATCACTTATACTTTTTCAGTGTATGGATCGCCAGAAATCATACAAACTACAGTCAATAAATGCAGTGTGGACGGACAAGTCACTGTTGAATGGAAACCTAATAATCAAACAATAAACATAATTCACAAGTGAGAAAAATAAATAACTATAGTTATAACGAAAAAAACATGTAAAACAATATTAACGTAATTTTATACATAGTACAATCCTTCATTTTTCTATACCGTTGAAGCATTTTTTTTCTCCCCAAACTTCCACTAAATACCAAACTATTTCTATTTGCAAATCTTGTGATATCTAAATCGAATCGGAAATTTATTTTCAAATCGAAGTGAATATTTTGAAAATTGTCAAATACATCAGAATTTGCATAAATTGCCTAAAAACACGTACACGGAGACAAAAATGCCGAAAAATAAATGTTTCAATTCATAATTTACTAAAGAGTCGATTTGATACTTTTTTTTTTATTTGACTAAATAACTGTCAGAAATGGGCGGTTTTCTTGAATTTTTGCGTTCTGATTCTGCGATTTCGAATAGCCGAAAAATCGAATAGAATAATTCATAAATTCACGAATTACAAATCGAATATTTTAAGCAGCACTTTTAGCATAGATACCGGTCTATCTTTGAGCTAATACGAGAGATGTATTCTTAGAATCGAAGCAATAAATGAGAGAGATACTGTCGGCTATTCACAAAATGTAACAGCGAAGACACAACAAGAAACAGAAATCAAACAGCTAAACACTTATACGAATTATACTATTCAGGTAATTCTGTCGTCCGCATGTATTGTCAAATTATATTATGATAATCGATGTTCGTACCCAGTGAATAAGCATTTGCGATGCTGCCGACGGTTTGTCTGATTGTAGACGAGTGTTGGAATTACCAGGTGAAATTACATAGTTTACCTTGTTTCCCAAGTTTATTTTCAAAATACTTCTACCTAGTTTCACCCACTTCAATCTTTATCGGGTTTTCTATTTTAAAATTGAACCAGTAAATATACTAGTTAAAATAGGTGGACTCACCTAATTTTCAACTTGATACCTGGTTCAAGAAAATAGGTATCTAGTTTATAATAAAATCGAGTATGTCACATTTTCATTATAAAAATGCTTGTGAAGAAGATCATCCAATTAATTATGCCTCCAAATCAATTAACAGTGTTTACTAGTTCATATTCAAAGTACTGCCTAGTTATGGAATTGGAACTAGGTTTCCCAGTAACATTTTATTCAGTTTTGAGCAAAATTTGTTTTACCCTACCTAGATTAAGAAAAATATAAATTGCCATCACCATTGTAAACAGGAGCAACAGGAGCCCCTGGAATTGGGTTTGATTTTTTTGTCGATTTTTGTGTTAGGATTGGACATAGGCATGTAAGCTTAGAATATTTTTCTTTGAATCAAATCGCTAAAACAAAAATAATTTCGAATGAAAAATTTTCAAATACGATTTCCCTTCAAAAATTCAGTTTTTAAGGTACTGTTAATTCACAAGACCAAAAATTCAAATTCGCTGTTCCTATGCCATTATAAAAACTCAACGAAAATCAAAAATGTTTGCTTCTAAGTTCTGACGACCAAAATGGACGCAAAAGTCGCTTAATATCGATTCCGTTTGCCACTAATTCAAAATTTACATCCAAAATTGTAGAGAGGCCGATTCACGAATCTCTGTTCTTTCCTATCCAAACTGGGCTGCAACTTTCCAATAACATTAACTTTGTTCATGTTCTAATTTGACCGTTGGCGTAGGTGGCATAGGTGCTTGTCTATAAAAATGTAGATATGAGAATAAAGGTCCGGTTCGGTTGTCTAGCGGTCTAGCCAGCTTAAGTTGGACTGCATTGTTCGGGACATCTTGAATTTAAAGCACACAAACAGATAATGGTTTGAATATTCTTGAAATAAAATTCACTTTTGTCTGACAGATAACAGTTTGTCCGGATGATTGTATCTCAAAGCTTTACACGGAGTATAAAATTGTAACAGGAGTTGGCCTACCGGATCCAGTTACCGACGTCAAATCTACCCTCGACACAAGCGCAACATTTTGCATCGTATTATGGTCATGGTCGGATTCAATACCAAGAAATACGGTGGATTTTGTGGTAAGTTTATTAGGAATTTACTGCAAGGAAAATGCAGTAATATGGTCATTCTCTGACAGTTGTTTTGCTTGCAATATAAAAATGCAACTTCAAATTTGACCTCATTCCAATAGGAAATTGTTTGTTAATACGCATTTTGTTAAGTACTAAGGTCACTGATAGATCCATCGCGTCGACAAGACGCGGCCCATCCGTTGAACACTCTTTACAAATAAAATTTCTGTTGGGGATAATGGTAGTATTGGTCGGTTTGGTTTATCATCGCCCAGGGCAGATACCACTAACTCAATTATACTATAGTTTCTGTTTCGCTGTAGGATGTTTACCTGGCTGGCCATTTTGATTTGATGATTCGAATCGATCCGAATTAAATCCAAACTCAACGTATTCCAATGGTGATATCGCTCATTGGGAAAAAAGCTTGCGTGGAATAATCCCTTTTTACGACAAAATCGATGGTACTTTGTCATTAAAAAAAATACGTTCTTGGATTTGGAGTTTGAATGTATATACATTGCCTCCCACAAAGTTCTTGATTGTCAAAAAGGAGACAAGTTGTAATAGTAAGAATGGGATATTTATCATTATCCGAATTTTGTTCGAAGTTCAAATGATTCGATTCATAGGAAAATGGGTGATTTCCAAAGGAATAATGGAATATATGGAATGGGACAGGGGAATTAGAATTCATAATTATTTTGCTGGAGATGAAAGATGAGAATACGGCGTAATCATATTGAAGACCATGGCCTTTCGTGCAGATAACAATTTCAAGCCAGGGATATGGTTTATGCCTAACCGTTTGCATTTTTCCTATATATGAACACGGTTGATGGAGGAAGCGGTAACCGTCGGCCATGTGGACTACCAGGAACCGGCGACGTGTCTAGCAATTCTCTCGAATATAAACATCCCGCACAGGATTCAAAACTCGGACGTTAGTGATGCGTAGCTCGGGGCGTGTTCCTAAATCCTTCATCAACTAATCTAACCGGGTAAACATATCTTTATACAGATAACTGCGGAATCCACAATTGCTCTACTTTCTCCAACTACAGAACAACAATCTTTCAGTAAGGATCATCCCTACGCAGGGGAAACTTTTGAATATTTCCAAGCTCAAATCCCATCAGAGGCAAGCAGAAATTACACTTTCTATGTAAAAGCATCAACTTGCGCCGGTGGAAGTGAAAGAGTAAAAGCCGTCGGAGAATGTATCACGGATGTAGCAGGTGATCTTCAACCTTTTAGTAATACTCTGACTGATGCGATATGGCGCCTTAATATTTTTAAAATGCAGTCTTCATCAAGAAAAAAAAAGAATTTTATGATAGTGATGTCTTGCGAACACACCACCTGAAGCAATTTGTTTTTACTTCTGAAGCATTTGTACATTTTAATTGCCAATATGTTTTCAATTGTCGCAACCGTCCAAATTTAAATTGACTTTTGGAAATTATTATAACAATAATTTTTCGATTCTCAAATTTCAGGTTCTATAAAATCCTTTACTTACAATATATATTAATTCAATGCAAATTGCGCCATTACACGGCAGTACATTTCAGTTTTACTTTATTTTATTTTTCATAGCACCATCAAGCGTTCCAGCACCAGAACCCATTGCATCAACAGAAAACTTACCAACTCAATCGATAGAAGTTGTCGTACCAGAGGAATTGAACGGACCGATAAGGTAAGGGGTAGAAAAATTTATTTTTTAGTTGTGCTAGATTGGAGACAAATAAAACTGAATTGACTGATCACGCAGCAACATTTACCCTTTTTCATCCGAATAACGCGACTATGCCCTGTACAAATACCTAATAGACGTGTTGAAAAGCAAGTATGGATCTATAACTTGACATGTCAATGACAAACATGTTGAATCCAGCAAATTAAACAATTGTGATTATGTAATGCAAATGTCTGCAAATATTGAAAAGAAGGTGGTCAAACGCGTGTTGGAATACCTTTTTATATGGATATTTGTTCATATATTAAGACTCATCATAGAGAAAATTATATATTTTTTCTCTCTTTACATTACCTTAATTTTCGTCTACATAAATTCATTTATCAATTCGACAAAAAACAATAATAATGTGATTGTTCAATTTTCAATAATTGTTCAAAATCCGTTGGTGGATTAGGGACGACCAAACATTTTGCTTTTAAAATGTCAATATTAATATATTACAGTTGTCTGTTTGTCATGATGACGTCTAATGAAACTGTTCCTCAGCATGAAAGTGAAATCACGATGGATCAACTCATAGAAGCATCACAGGCTGCAGCAAACGGTGAAGCAAATAAAGAGTATCTGGCAGTTGCGATGCCAATGTGGGTTAACAATATTGTTTCAATAAAATGTGAAATAATATTCTGAAAAGTAGTTGTTTGTTTTCCTGGTCCTCAAGGATTCAAATAAATTAACGTAATGATATTATGTAATTGTTCGATTCAAATTAAAAAATGAAAACAAAACAAAAGAAATTTTATATTACCAGATTAATTTGAAAAAATCTTTGTTTTAAAAACCGATGTCAATAATACGGATAAAATAATATGTTACATTCTTATCATTTGCTACATGTTCAGGTCAACAATATCTGGCCAATCAAAACAAGTAACACTTGGAAGTGGCGAATCAACTAGTTGTGATATTTCTGCTCCAACAGTTTCAACAAGAACTAAACGTGCAACTGCGCAACCAATAACTGGAAGAAATCTTGAATTACAAAGTGGTCTCACATACACGTAGGTCTACATTGAATAACCTAAAATATTTTCTACGTGCGAATGAATTTCTAATTAAAGATTACAAATGAAAACGTAAAATTATTTTGCTGACATTTTTCCTAATACTCCGTGGGTCGTGTTTCCGTCAGACTTGAAAGCTTTCATTTTTAACAGTTACTCCATCGTTACTTCAACCCCGTCTGCAGTATTAGTTGATATTTTCTTAAATCGAAGTCCTGATGGATCATTCGAACATAATAATGAAGGTATGTTTTCAAAATATATTCCTTCAATTCAAAGCCATAATTTTGCAGTGTTCCCATGCTATATGTAGTGTATTATTATTGTTTTGTGGCGGCATAATTTTTGACTAATATATAAGGTCAAATCAAGATCAGAGCAACATTTGTAATTACCGAATATACAAATTCCAAGTATAGGTGGGTTATAGACAAGTAATATCTGGGGCTGGGCAAAACCGAATCAATTGGAATTTGACTCTGATTCGGATATTCGGAGCGAATCACTTATTCCATATAAATAACAAATATACTATTTTATATCTTATTTTTACTACTGCACACTGTTTCTACGTAAAAAATTGAGAAATTTATATTTACGACTTATAAATATTTGTATAAACATCTGAGGGTGGGAATTTTAATTTGACCAAAAAATACAATCCATTTTGGTCAAATTTTTTTATTATGTTTTTGTTGAAAAGCAAAAGTTCCACTTTATTTGGCAAGTTTTTGTTCCTATATAAGACTTACGATTAATTCGAATAATTTGTGCGTTCGATGGATTTGAATCACCGAATTGAGTTACCTAGCCCTAGTAGTATCAGATGATTACAAAAAGCTACTAAAAATGTAAATGTAGCACCAGTAACTGTAATCTGAATAGAAGGCATCCCAGAACAGAACCGAACTTGTAATATTGAGTGTGTGTAATTTTTCAACCATTACAGACGATTAATTAATAAAAGCAAGCAATTTTCCCTTACTACTGGACGTCGAACAACACCATATTGTCATGAATGCAGTTGTATACTGCCTCCTGTTGATGATGATATATGGAAGTCAAATATATCTGGTTTCGACCAAAGGGACGCTGGTAATGTTTAATATATTAATTATATTCCATTAAAATGTACTACAGCTAGGACTTAGCTAAACCGAACATTGTGGAATTTGAATCTGAATAGGATTATTTCTTCGAATCGGATAAAATCAATAATGCTATATAGCAGCAATCCCATATAAATAGAACGCTTCCCGTTTTTATCATTACAATTTGCCTAAATACAAAAATCATGAAAAAGTGATATTTACAACGCTATATTCTCTCAAAATTTTAAAATATTTTGTTCCCCATAATCGATTGATGAGTGTACCTCATAATCAGTGGTTTGAATAACTGAATCAAATTCCCCAACTCTGACTGGCATCATACGTTTTGCTAATACCAATACATTCGGCCATTTTCTGATCTTACTAATATTCGATTCTCTAGCGTTGACCAATACTGTTGATGTGGCTGTAGAAGATCTTCATGCGGAACTGATTACTATAAATAATGATGAAAATTTGTAACCATTCATTTGAAAAGTTATTTTTGCCTTCTTGCACTGTTCTCCTTTGGCGTAAAGCCAAAAGTGATCAACACGACTTGTCGGTTGCCCTCATATGATTGAATCCTCCAGCTTGACACGTTTTTTTCAGTTTCCAGTCATGGCCTGACCCCTGCGAATACGTTGATACTTAACGGTGATACTTCAAAGGTTTGATGATAGGGTCAGTGGACAAAGTACAGCGCTAGAACATTGAAACTACATAGATTCCACCCTTGTTGGGATGAAAGACAACGTTAAACAGAAGCACGTCGACAATTTGTTATTGTGAGCCTGTTATTGTTAATAACACGTAGCGGATCAAACATTTCAATTCGTAAAGTTTGAGCCACATATTGAACACGCTATGACGTCGCAAAACGACGTAATTATTTTGTTTAGTTGTCGCTGTTGTGAAGTGTGGTATTGTCCGGGCGATAGTAACAATATATACCAGTTCTTTAAATTGAATAGAGAGCAACCTGAACAACGAAAGGGTTGAGTTTGTAGCCCCGGATGTTTTGCGTGATTTCTATATTTCTTTAACTAATTAAGGGACAAAAGTACTGGTTTCAGAACATTCATCGAACATTTTGCGTCTTTTTTGCTTCTACTACATTTTTCGCTGTAAAGTTGAGCGGTATCAATCACTTTGAGTTTCGGCAGTATTTATATCGACTAATTTTAAAACGGTAGCGGCCCAATTTAAATAATCTTATCGGTCGGTATCGGAAATTTACCAATCCGGTCGGTGTCGTCGGTCGGTATTGCGCAATTTGTTCATCGGCATTATCAGTATCGGCTCATTTCAAAGTATCGGTATTTAGGAGAAAATTGTGACATTGGTGCATATCTAGTGACAAATCGGCGTCCCCAATGGCATGCAATATTTATGATTTGTGATAAATCCGCATCCCCGGTTTTACTGGAATACTCATAATTTGTGATAAATCCGCATCCCTGGTGACAAGAGGTTACCAACCCTTCTCCGTGGGTCAGTTCATTGAGGTCAATCATTCGAGGGCGTAATGTCGATTCCACATACGAGCAGTCGCTGTGTATCCAATGTCATTCATGATAAATATCGCGAAGAGTTCCACAATCTGGTATAGTGACAGTGATATTATGGACGCAATTCCAGGAAATATTTTATCTGTAGGGCAATTCCACATAGAAGTAACATCGCACGAGGGCTATGTCGCGCGTGGCTACAGAAAATTAGGCTTGAATGCGATCCCGCCTATTCTTGATCGTGCATGGCTGATGCCAATCTCGCGTGAGAGCAATCCGGAATTGTAGGGGTGAGTTTCGCACATCCGTGTTGAGGCAATCCTGCGTGGGCACAATCTAATCTCGTTATGAACAAAGTCCCATTCCGTGTGTGATCGCTTCCGTCTGAGGCGATAATTTGTGGAGACAATAACGTGAGGGCAATAATATACGTGTGATACTCTGTGATGTTTGATTTCAATGTGCAAATTCGCGAAGGCAGAATTGATGGATCTATATTCTCTTGGTTGTCAAATATTCTCAATATTATTATTAGTATTTTATTACTATTATTAAAATTCACTCTGAGCAAGGCCAGAAGCAGCAAGGAACCAACCAACCACCGGCAAATCAATAGCAAAGAGCAACAGACCTTCGAAAGGTTTAAGACTTCCATTGCTTGAAAAGATTTTAGTGTCGAAACGACAACGACATTTTTTGGCTTCGATTGAGAAAATCAGAAATTTCATTTTGTCAAGCGAGTTAAAATTGGTCCATGTCCATGTAATCCATCTAACTTAACAAAACATATATTATAAAGTACTTGAATATGTATCAATATTTGATTCGTTCCTGGTGAATGATTAAAAAGATTTCACAGGTACAATGTGATAAATGACTGAGGAAAATAAGGCGCATTGTTATGCTATGGGAATTTTTGATAGCATTACAAGTTATATCATTATTGTACAACCCTACAGAATCGTGAAAATCGAAATACAATACCTGCAGGTCGCTGATCAAATGAGGCGAGATCGAATATCTTGTATTTATTTGCGTGAACAAAGGTATGTTAGGATATCAATGACGTTTGCCGATACGTCCTAGGAGAATTGCCGATTTTTCATAGAAGACACATCTGTTCCCTCATGCCGCCTCTGGTTTCTAAACGGCACGGCGACTTTATGTCATCTTATTCTGACCTGAAAACATCTCAAACTCTAAAGCATTTTTTTCAATTTGAATATATTTCTCATTAATGATTTGAAATTAAGTTGCTTATGAACTCATTGGCTATATACAAGAATCATGGAAGATTGACTTAATCTATAAATCGAAAAGTTTTCCATGATGACATGACAAATTTAAATAAAATATATGCATATTAAAAAACAAACAAAAAGAAAATAAAAAAGATCACGGATATGCGATCAATGTCCATCCAGGTTTTAAATGAAACATTTGGTGCATTCGAACGATAAGTATTTTAAATCAAAAATTAAGTTACTTGAAGTCACAAAGTAAGGTAAGAAATTCAAAATTGAACTCGAAATTAAAATACACCATCCAATCAAAATCCGTTCCGGTAAAGGATTGGGTCAAATTAAATTAATATCCAATTCAACTTCCAGTCACTGTTTATGCTTTTCATTTTCAAATAACTCGGTTTAGCTTATATCCGAGTAGATGAAGATTATAATTAATACACATTATCACTTATTATATATATTTATTTCTTCATACGCAGAATTATTTGTGGCGCGAGTAGCAGGGTTTGCATTAGTTACATTGACGTACTCTTGTTCCTTGGTTTGAACGTTGATATAAGCAGGATCGACTGAAAAGACAATAAATGATTAGATTGATTCTGTCGGACGCCATTTATAAGTGAAAGGATATGTATACACGTCTATAGATAAACACAAAATCAATGATTCTCCCTGGTTCAAAAGTGAAGAAACGCATCATACACTTTTATCACGGCATTTAAAAATTTCGTATTAACAAAATATCTTTAAATGTAGTACTCACATACTATGTATTAATTATATTTTCCTTATATACACAAACAATTGACAGAAATCAAATATTACCTGACTTATCTACAACAGATAAATGAACGGTTGTGCGATTTATTTCTTCATAAGTATGATCCTCCTCTTGTTTTGAAACATTTCGCCTGAAAACAAGATCGGTGGTAGAAATTAGCTCAAGGGTGGAACAAACCCTATTAGGAAATTAGCAAGCTAACAAAAACAAAATCCCGATAAAACGGCATAGTGCGCTTTTCATAAGTATTAATAGTGTCCGCATTTTTAATGAATATTCGCTGCATGTTTAATGATAAAAAAAAACAAATCATATCCATTCCACACTCACCTTTTCTTAACAATCAGCAGAATCACAACTCCTATAACAATCAAACCAACAACGACACCAGCAATCCAAGCCAAACTAGAAGTATCTGAAAACAATTTTGTAAAAAAAATTGTACAAAAGTGTCATCTTTCAAGTATCCCATGAATTGTTAGATGGTTTTTACCATCGCCCAGATCAGATACCATACACTGCACTCAATATTACAAGTTCGGTTCTGTTCTGGGATACCTTCTATTCAGATTACAGTTACTGGTGCTACATTTACATTTTTAGTAGCTTTTTGTAATCATCTGATGCTACTAGGGCTAGGTAATTCAATTCGGTGATTCAAATCGATCGAACGCACAAATTATTCGAATTAATCGTAAGTCTTATATAGGAACAAAGACTTGCCAAATAAAGTGGAACTTTTACTTTCAACAAAAACATAATACAAAATTTGACCAAAATGGATTGCATTTTTTTGTCAAATTAAAATTCCCACCCTCAGATGTTTATACAAATATTTATAAGTCGTAAATATAAATTTCTCAATTTTTTATATAGAAACAGTGTGCAGTAGTAAAAATAAGATATAAAATAGTATATTTGTTATTTATATGGAATAAGTGATTCGCTCCGATTCGAAAACAATATCCGAATCAGAGTCAAATTCCAATTGATTCGGTTTTGCCCAGCCCCAGATATTACTTGTCTATAACCCACCTATACTTGGAATTTGTATATTCGGTAGTTACAAATTTTGCTCTGATCTTGATTTGACCTTATATATTAGTCAAAAATTATGCCGCCACAAAACAATAATAATACACTACATATAGCATGTGAACACTGCAAAATTATGGCTTTGAATTGAAGGAATATATTTTGAAAACATACCTTCATTATTATGTTCGAATGATCCATCAGGACTTCGATTTAAGAAAATATCATCTAATACTGCAGACGGGGTTGAAGTAACGATGGAGTAACTGTTAAAAATGAAAGCTTTCAACGCTGACAAAAACAATAGAGTATTTAAAAAAGGACAGCAAAATAATTTTACGTTTTCATTTGTAATCTTTAATTAGAAATTCATTCGCACGTAGAAAATATTTTAGGTTATTCAATGTAGACCTACGTGTATGTGAGACCACTTTGTAATTCAAGATTTCTTCCAGTCATTGGTTGCGCAGTTGCACGTTTAGTTCTTGTTGAATTTGTTGACGCAGAAATATCACAACTAGTTGATTCTCCACTACCAAGTGTTACTTGTGTTGATTGGCCAGATATTGTTGACCTGAAAATACAAAAGACGATAAAATGTGATGAAGCGTTGATCTGCTGTGCGGAAATTAATTCCACAGCGACCTTATTTTAGTTTTAATAATTAATAATTTTTGTTCATTTTGCTGTGAATTTCGGTCGTGTCTCAATTCCGAATTTTCAGCCAAGTTTTGCTTCAAATCTTTTCAAAACTTTTATTTATAACATTGACTTAGTTCTTTAAAGCTCCCTAAGTTTTTTCCAAATGTAATTAGTACCAATCGTTGACTGACACTACACCACTGACTCAGTGGCGCACCCATGAGGGTTCCGGACCCCCTCCCCCCGTTTGGATGCTGACAAAAAACTCCTGCGTTACGATTAGCATTTTATTACCATAGTTAGTTGGATTGGAGGAATTCCTTTGTTACCCTTGATATGTGGTTTGCAATAGCTAACCAAAGAGTTTAAATTTGAAATATTCGCGACAAATTGAAGAAATAGAATGCAAAAATGTTCGCGATCAAAATCCAACTTTGCCGTAAATAAAAGAATGGTAAACAAATTTTACAGCGCCTAATGTTTATAAGAGATATTGAATCCAAAGAAACTAGATGTAGTCGCGACATATTACAAAACAAAGTTTTCGAAAAACGCGATTCAAGTCAAAATCTTGCGATAAATAAAACACTGTTATTCTTCTAATTCATAAAAGCAGTAACATCGCAAGTTTTATACGCTGAATGTTTACAAGAGATAAACAGTTAGACATTGTCACCAAAATAATTTAAAACTATTATATTCGCGACAAACTGCAAAAACAAACTGTTGAAAATATCGCGATTCAACTCAAATCTAGCGATAACTAAAACAAAGTTATAATTTCAATTCAAAAGATTTTGTATGCCTGAAAATTTTGAGAGGACAATGAATTACATATTGTCATAATATTTCGTGAAATAATAATAGTATTGAGATTAATTAGTAAAATACGTGCCAAGCTTATCATTTTTATAAAATGAGTGCCAAGCTAAATGAAATAGAATCGAAATTTACTGCCAGACACAACCGCTCCCTTATTTTTTTAAGTTAGCCGATAAAATCCGCACTCTCTCTCGTGCGCCGATGTCTGGCACGTACGAGCGAAAAGTATTTCTTAAACAAACATATACGCGTACATGCGTCTGGAGTGGTATTTGATAAAATGGTTTTATTTTATTGTTGGAATCGACGGGCCTAAATATTCACCTGACAGGCGCTTACTCTGAATCAAAGATTTAATTGTAGTTTTTCATACTGATATTACAAAAGTAATCATCACGAGATGTAAGTTGGTTGTCATTGTTAAGCTACCTTTGCCGTTCTAATTCAATTTTCCATAATGACAACAGGAAAGTAAATGACTGCAATTATCATTTTTCTAAACAAATTGCCCCCCCCCCCCCCCCCCCACCCTTTAAAATTGCCGGGGTTCGCCACTGCGTTGACTTATCTCAGTGAAGTAAGACAACAGTCAAATTGAAGCTGAGAAAACAACTGTTTTTAAGGGAATTGATTGAAACGTTACCACCTAAATGAATAGAATATTGAATTATTTTTTAGTCTAGTCACACCTTTGATTGAATCATCCTGATCAAGGTGGAGGATTGAATCACCCTGATCAAGGCGAGTGGGCGCGATGGCCTAGTGGTTAAACAAGATGGCATCGCAGGTTGAAGATCTCCGGTTCGAGTCTCTGCGAGTCGGGCTCGCTTATCCATGTCCACCACTCAACCCACAGTGTAATAACTTGGGTAGGCCAAGCCGAACAGGGAAAGACCATATAATTGTAACCCTGTCCGTCTATAAGTGGCCACTTAGACAGGGTGATCCACTCCAAGAAGCGACTATAAAAAGGCCCTGTATCAACGGCCACTTAGAGACAAACATGGTTAGTTATATAGGGAAGTTATGAATTTTTCAGTACGGCCGAGCCTGCCAAATTTTGAGTGATGGGCATGGATTAACTAGCCGGATATGCCGGGATTCGAACTTGAAATCTTCAACCTGCGATGCCAGCGCATGATACCCACTAAGTCATCGCGCCCACTTAATACAGCTACATTAACCGACCTTGCTATGGCAACTGCCAGATACTCTTTATTTTCTTCACCGTTTGCTGCAGCTTGTGATGCTTCTGTGAGTTGATCTATTGTGATTTCACTTTTCTGCTGAGGAACAGTTTCGCTTGACGTCATCATGATGAACAAACAACTGTAATATATTAATAATAACATTTTAGCAGCAAAATTTTTGTTAGTAACAATCCATTCAGAAATTTCCTTTTTCTTTAGCCTTACTCAACAAAAGGTGCTTTTATGAGATTTATCTAGTAGTGAATGAGCGGCGCAGACACCAAAATTTTTAGCAGAATTGGAATTTTTTTTTTTTTTTTGGAATAACTAAAACAGTTTGAATTTGCGAATAGAGAGTATTTTTATCAAACATGAACAAATATGGACAGCATTTCGCAATGCAATTTATTATTAATTGGGTTCAAACAAAATCGAAACCAACCTAAATTGAACAATTATATTAGTATTGTGTTTAGTCGAATTGATAATTTACCACGGAGGTAATGTAAATAGAAATAAAATACATAATTCTGACTAAAATGGGTCTCGATGTATAAACAAATATTCATATAAAAAGATATTCCAATGGGCGTTCGACCACTTTCTCTTTAATATTTGCAAAATAATCGCGATTGTTTAATTTGTCTGAAATTGGCTTGCCCTTGTCATTCCAAGAAGCCATAAATTCACACGTGTATTAGGTATTTGTACAATTCCATTCAGTTTTATTTGTCTGCACTCTAGAACAACCAAATATGTTCTTTTCTATTCCTTACCTTATGGGTCCGTTCAATTCCTCTGGTACGACAACTTCTATCGATTGAGTTGGTAAGTTTTCTGTTGATGCAATAGGTTCTGCTGCTGGAACGCTTGCTGGTGCTGTGGAAAATACAAAAGGTAAAAATGAAATATACCGCCGTGTAATGGTGCAATTTGCAATGGCGTATGAGTTATTATATATTATAAGTGAAGAATTTTAGGGAAATTTGAAAGATCGAAGAATAATTGGTAATTTTTCAAGTTTCTGAAGGCAAATTAAGACATTTTCACTGTTGGGATAATTAAAAACATACTGTCATTTAAAATGTATAAAGGCTACAAAAATCAAAACAAAAAGTGGTGTGTTCGCTAGACATCACTACCATGAAATTCTTTTTTTTTCCTGACGGAGACTTCGCTTTAAAAATATTAGGGCGCCACAACACATCAGGCAGATTATTACTTATGATGAATCTTAAATACTTATGAATACTTAATCGCATCAGGCAGATTAGTACTAAAAGTCACCTGCTACATCCGTGATACATTCTCCGACGGCTTTCACTCCTTCACTCCCACCGGCGCAAGTTGATGATTTAACATAGAAAGTGTAATTTCTGTTTGCCTCTGATGGGATTTGTGCTTGGAAATATTCCAAAGTTTCCCCTGCGTATGAATGATTATTACTGGAGGATTGTTGTTCTGTAGTTGGAGAAAGTAGAGCAATTGTGGATTCCGCAGTTATCTGTATAAAGATATGGTTACCCGGTTATATCAATCGGTAAAGGCTTTAGAAACACGCTCCGAGCTACGCATTACTAACGTACTGAGTTCTAATGCCGTGCGGGATGTTTATATGCCAGAGGAATAGTCCACATGGCCGATGGTTACAGGTTCCTCCACTAACAATGTCCATGAACAGGAAAATTGCAAATGGTCAGTCATAAACCTTATCTGTGGCTCCATTTGACAAAAAGTCAAACTCCATATCTAAGAACGTAATTTTAATTTTTGAATGAGAAAATACCATCGATTTTGTCGTTAAAAATGAATATTTCACGCATGCTTTTTTCACAGCGAGCAATATCAGGATTAATTAGAATATTTTGGATTGGATTTAATTCGGTTCGATTTGAATCATCAAATCAAATTTCCCATGCAGATAAACATTCTACAGCGAAACAGAAACTATAGTAGAGTCGAGTTAGTGGTATCTGCCCTGGTCGATGATAAAACAAATCGGTCAATGCTAGGCAGATGCCGATCAGAAATGTTATTTTGTAGAGCATGTACTACGGATGGTCCGCGTCTTGTCGACGCGATCGATCCATCAGTGACCTCAGTACTTAACAAAATACGTATTGGAATTAGGTCAAATTTGAAGGTGTATTTTTATGTTGCGAGCAAAACTACTGTCAGAGAGTGACCATTTTATTTCACTTTTCTTGCAGTGATTTCTTACTATACTTACCACAAAATCCACCGTATTTCTTGGTATTGAATCCGACCATGACCATATAACGATACAAAATGTTGCGCTCGTGTCGAGGCTAGATTTGACGTCGGTAACCGGATCCGGTAGGCCAACTTCTGTTATAATTTTAGACTCCGTGTACAGCTTTGAGATACATTCATCCGGACAAACCGTTATCTGTCAGACAAAAGTAAAATTTTACGTCAAGAAAATTCAAACCAATTTCTATTTGATTGTTCCTCGGAAAAAGACGCCCGAGCATCATAGCCCGGTAGGCAAGGGCTTCAAAGTAGCCTAGCGTATTTCCTGCGTGTCGTAAGAGGCGATTAAAAGAAAATAAAAAAGTGGTAGATGGCTTCACCATCGCCCAGGGCAAATGTCATTCACTGGACTTTACCATAACAGTTTCGTTTCATTTGGATTTTTTCCCGCTTAGAGTGCAGTTGCTGTTATAACATCTTTTAGTAGCTCTTTGCTATTGAGTGGCCGTTGGTTGGTCCCTTTTAGGAATTGCTTTTGGCCCTCCTTTAAGCGAACTTTTATAAAAAAAAAAGTACTTTTGATGTAGTCGCGAGCTTGAGAATTTTCCCAATCCGTCAGCTTCATCGACAAATGCTCAGCTAAAACATACTCATCGATGCGCAATGTTAGTATCGATTATCATAATATAATTTGACAATATACGAAGGAAAGAGTCACCTGAATGGTATAATTCGTATACGGGTTTAGCTGTTTGATTTCTGTTTCTTGCTGTGCCTTCGCTGTTATATTTTGTGAATAGCCGACAGTATCTCTCTCATTTCTTGCTTCGATTCTAAAAATACATCGCTCGTATTATCTTCAAGATAGACCGGTATCCATGCTATCACTAAAAGAGCTGTTAAAAATATTCGATTCGTGATTCGCGTAATCATGAATTATTCGATTCGAAATCGACAGAATCGGGAAGCGAAAATTCAATAAAATCGCAGTTCTCTAACAGTTATTCATTTATATGGAAATGAAAGTATTAAATCGATTGCTTTAATAAATTAAAACTTGAAACAGATATTTTGCGCCAGTTTTGTCACAGTTGTACCTGTTTTGAAGCAATTTATGCAAATTTTGATGTATTTGACAATTTTCAAAATATTCAGTTCGAGGAGATAAATTTTCCGATTTGATTTAGAAATCAAAAGATATGCTGACAGAAATAATTTGGTATTTAGTATATGTTTACGAAAAAAAAATGAATCAACGGTAAAAAGAAATGAATGATGGTACTATGTATATATTGACATTAATATTTTCACGTTCAAATGTTTTTCCATATAGTTACTTATTTTTCTCACTTGTGAATAATGTTTGTTGTTTGATTATTAGGTTCCCATTCAACTATGACTTGTCCGTCCACACTGCAATTATTGACTGTAGCTTGTATGATTTCTGGCGATCCATACACTGAAAAAGTATAAGTGATGAGTACTTCGTTGTAAAGTCTAATATGTTGCACATTTTTCAATAAGGGCAACAACGGAATGTGAGGCCGCGTATACTATATTATAAAATAAATTTCCGTAAGGTAAGGGGGGAATAAATTCTGTGTAAAACTGCAATAGACTGTAATCTATCAAGAGAAGAAAATAGAAATGGGTGCGCTTCGATTGGGCTTCATGAGTCACTCGTACTTGAGATAAATGTTTTCGCAACGAATTACAACAAAATTACCCGATAACACTATTTCTTTCTCAGCTGTTTTTTCCTGACTTTCTTCTCCGATGTTATTTATTCCACGACAAGTGTAAATCCCATTATCAGTCAATAATGCATTATCAATGTACAGTATCGACTGTTGGTTGGATTTTACTTGATATACACTGCTTCCAGTATCTGTTGAAACTTCTATGTTGTTTCTGAACCATTTTACTTTTGCTGGAGGTGCACCAGAGACCGTACATGTCACGTGGTCCAAGCCAATTGTTACAGGAGATGAAATTGTAGTTGGTGTTAGGTTGGTGATGCTGACGGGAACTGTAAAAGTAGTTTGCAGATTTAGAAAACATTAAAAATTATAATTCAATATCTCGAAATATATCAATTATCCGCAGGACTTGAAAAATCTCAATTTTGTTTTATAGGTATTGATATTTTGTATAGTTATATCTCATAAAATGGGTTACAAGGCGGGGGTCCCTGTATTTGTTGATATGCTGTGAAGTTGATAATTGGTTGTCATCCAGTTAAGGTAAAGGTAACTTACAGTTAACATATAGCCCAACCGACGTTTCTCTTGAGTAAGACTTGGATGTTGGAGAAACGACAAACTTATAAGTGACATTCTGAGAATCATTCACAGGATCAGTAGTATATGTGTAAGAATCCGCGGTATGATCATCTTTACTGTGAACAGGGTTTGTTTTATCTGGTAGTTTGAATACTTCTATGTTCACTGCTCCATCTTGACTGACTATGTTGATTGTGATTGATGTAGTTTCACCTTGGATGACAACTTGTTGTTCATTGACAGGTGATATTGTTAGTAGATCTGAAAAATTAAAAGGTTGGGATGAATCTCTTTAATGAATTCCAAATGGAAATTTTATTTTGTCACGCACAATTTGATTACTCCTCGGCAGCGCGATCCATCAGTAACATCTACGTTGGTAAGCATATTCTAATGGGGATATTAATTGCGAAAATATTTTTGCGGAATGGGCGATTTCATGAAACGATTCATAAGGTAAGAGATGTAAGATATGAAATAAATGTAAGAAATTGATATAAAAAATTGTTTACTATGTAGAGTTTTATTGAATTGCCTAGTTACCATCCCCATATTGTTTGTTTATATTTTGCTTGTTATTTCTTCTAGATTCAACACAACTTCCTAATTAATTAAATCAAACTTGGACCGAACACCCACTCGAGTGTGGATCTCAGTGACATGAATCAATCGCCAATACTGAGCACTTTGGATTTCAATTAGTTATCAAAATACATAGGCATGTAATATGTAAATGAATCTTTGGTTTCTATTGTACACTGACTGACACAATACATGGTGTGACATTTAGCCCGAAATTTCAACATAGAAGATTTATGTATGGATTCATGGTAAACTGTGCAAAATATTGGTAAATGGCCAGAATTTCTTTTATCTGTGAGTCGAATATAATCGATATATTTTATAAGAGTTCTCTCTAGGTAAGGTTGCTACATCAATATATAGTAGCAGCAAATGCAGTAGAAGCTGAAAATCCCATTCAGAACTGAACTAAAATGGTAAAGCACAGTGAGTGGTGTCTCTCCTGGTCGATGATAAAACCATTTAACTCTTCATGAATTAATAGATACCGATGTCACGCCAAACTATCGATACCAAATCCCTAATAAAAACTCAGTTCTAGCTAGTTAGTTAGTTCTAGCAAATGAGTAGATAAGTCATGAGTTACTGAATAATTCAAAGTAAGCGTATTTGAGCAATATCCATGTTAGGAGAGACTTCACTTTAGTCGGATAGGCTGTCAAAGTTTGAGCTATAAATACCCTCAACATCAACACAGGGGCGTATTTAACTGAACTTATTATCATATATCGACGTAAACGACCCGAAATTGGCGCCGAATGAGAGAAAAATTTTCTATAAATGATATTTGTGGGTATAAAACGCGCTAAGTATAGTAAATATCTAATAAATAAAACTTTTATATTGAAGGTGTTTTAAAAAACAAAAGGCCAGTCTGCGTGTTTTTTATATATTTTTGTCATTGGAGGAAGTGGTGTCACAATGTTCTCCGCCCCATAAATATGCTAGCGCCCCAACAGGCTAAAATATTGAATATTTTGCAAAATTTCGAAATCGGTATCGGTTATATTTTTACTATCGTTGACGGTCTGAAAGTGGCCGATACTTTACAGAATGTGCTAATAAACAAAGAGTCAACTAATTTGATTGTCAAGTGGTGGAAAATAAAGGCAGATTTATGACGCTAACTGTTTTGCTCCTTCGAAGACAAAATATGTACTTATGTCAATAACAATTAAAGTAAATAATGACATTCTTGAAATCGCTGTCTTTTTAAGGGGCCGTCGGAAGCGGGGAGGGGAGGCGGAATAAGTATCCTCGACAAAACGATACTTCGAAAATTAGAAAAGCCCAAATTTTACATCCACTACGAAAATTATAGTTACAATTAACTGTATTAACTGACATTTACAAATTCCGTAAAGTGCGAATGGTACTTACGGCAGCAATCGACGTAAAATGCAGTGGTAAATTCATAAAAAAATAATGCGCTGGGAAGGGCGATAATTAGGGAATACTATTTTCAGAAAACCTATATTGTCAGTCATGCAATAAAAACAACTCTAGATGCCTTCTATTGTCCCCATGAGCCTTGGCAAGAAGCCATCTTGCTTCCGACGCTCCTGGTAAAACCAGGCCTGGGAATTTTAACAATTTCCAAATTGGAAATTTTATTTTGTCAAGCATGAGATGAAGAACACATCATGTTCAATGAGTAACAAAACGTTTTTGGACAAAAATATTCTGTCTCGGTAATATCACGAAGCGATTCGTCAGGGGGCGTTGGGCCAATTAATTTTCTTTACCTACACCTTTGTGTTGGGAGATCCGTATGCAGTGAAATCAGACAAAATAAACACTGCAATAAAATATTTGCAGGTCTGAAGCAAGATTTTGAACTTCTCTAGATAAATGGCAATAGTGTAAGCTTAATTGTACAAAGTCGGAGTTCATCCCAATTCCTATATCGTAAGCGAGTGTAAATTTCTCAGCGTGAAATTTGCGTATTACAATGTCGTGTAAATTCGAAATCCTAAAATAGCTAGTTATATTGAAAACAACATCCATAATCTACTTAACTTTCAACACTTTAGGAAACATTAGCAAAGGCCCTCATTGCCGATTGAAAGAATGAAGGATGGCTTTTACGTTCCACAAAACACATGAAAAAAATTCTACTATTTGACCCCTTCAAGTAATTTCAGAACTTGAATCTCATTTTCCGCAAATTTCCGTCTGTTTCATCGTGATATACAATAAAATTGTCAGTTTTCAACAAATCTTTCCCTACGATGCACAAAATTGTGCCAAAATTTGATTTCCAAATTTTATCTAATTATATCAACCCTTGTCAGTGTGCCAAATACGTCACTGTTGTTAAATTGTCTAAGTTGAAACGAATTTGTGAACAAAGGAATTTCTACTGTTGCAACACCATGAATCAACCAGATAAGAAATATGAAATACCATATTGGCAGATGTACTGCGACGCGACCCAACATGCATAGTCAACCCACTCGCCATTATTCTTCACCAAAGCACAGTTTTGTTCGCCTCCTTCATACCGAGCCCTATAAAAATAGAAGAGAATGATTTTAGACAAAAGTTCCACATTCACATAATATCGTAAAAAATAAAGTTAAAATATTGAATCACGGTGAGATTATAATAAACTATATGTGACTAAAATATAATGAAAGCATGTGTCAATGCGCTAACAGTCCTTGAGAAATGTAAAAAAATTATTAAGAAAGAGAAATAATATTGTTTTGGTTTACATTACGATTTATGATCTTCGGAAAAATTAGGATTGAGAAAGGAAATTTTTTCCAAGATTGGTAATAACATGTGGAAATTCCTCGGTTTATAAATAAAATAAATAAAACCTTTTTCTTCCTTAATATTTTAGTAACATGTCTATAACCGGTTATCGTTAATTAGTCAATTGGCTTAAAAGCTTATAGTTTTTTTGTTATTAAAATTCGCTTCGAGCAAGAGCTGCAAGAGACATATCGTCCTTGTGAAGTCTATTGAAACCATTAAAGTGAAAAGAGTTACATGAAATGCGGTAATAGGAAGTAAGATCATATCTTTCCAGCAATTCTAACCCCGTCCGTCGAAAGTGCCGGTACAGGGACTTGGGCGAGGTGACCCACTCTAAAAAGGGCCTATAAAAAAGTATTCCCATCTTTGACAAATGTATATTGACGTATGTTTTAAACCAATGCAGATCAATAAAATTGAAAAAAATGACTGCATTGGGTGCTTGATGCTGTGGTGTATGAGGGTATCAAAATAAAATATTTGTTCTTCAAATGTCGATTAATTTTTTGGTTATAGAAGTAATCAATATTAAAGATTATTAAATATTCATGATAATAAAAAAAATCTATAAATATAAATTGGGACTGAGTGATTGCCACCAGGGAAATTCATAGTGAATCTAATTGCTAAACCGGTGACGTGCAAACGATATTTTTATATTTAGCCAACATTTCGAATGTCAAGACTTTTGGTCTGGACTTGGGACTTTTGATCTGGAATTTTATTCATACTTCATCATAGAAATACTAAAACTGAAGATATGTAAAATCATTTTTCCCGTGAAATTTTAATCTAATTTTTGGGAATGTTTGATCGAAATTTTCTGTTCTCGTAATTCATCAATACCACCAAAAATCATCGATACCATAGGAATTAAAGATAAGAAATAAATTTAAGAGAGAAAATGTCAATAGTAAGTTTTCGCTACGAAATTCATTTAAATTACTTTCAGACAATATATATGATAGATGAAAAGTGATGCTTCGATGAACTTGAAGAATGAAAAATAATATCCAGCTTACCACTTTGCTTCAGGTCCAAGTTCTTCACCATCACCCCAATACCATTTGGCTGCAGTATTTGTTCGAGTCAGATCGATGTATGCTGCGAAGCTGCTGTTTTGATCACTGAAGAAGGATGAGAGTATATAAGTTCCATCGATATTTTTAGACAATTCCGGAAGAAGCACCAAAAAGGACCCAATATGTTAGATCAATTCTAAGACCCGATCAAGCAACGCACCTAGTCATGATGAAAAATATTTTGAAATTTAAAGAAATTAACTTTTAATGACGCTTTCCAGAAAGATATGCTATGTTCCGCAGAGAACAATAAGAATGGAAAGGAGGGTATTTTACCGTAATTGGGAAGTGAAGTGAAGTCTGGGGATTCTCTGGCCGATTTATTCTAACAGATCGGGCGAAAATATCGATGCGATTAATTGAAGCTGTTTGCACCTCTATCCTAAATATTAATAAAATAAATTCTATGATTGCTTTTTCACTCACGATAACAGATCAACCACTGTTTGTTCCATTGCATTATTCTTAATTCGAACTAGAAAACCGCTTCTCGATTTGCAGAATTTATCAGCTTCAAATTGGTGAAATTTGTTGGTATATAACTCTAGTTTATACCCATCGTTCGTGTATTTTGTTTTCGCCAAGGTCACTGTAATTCAGACAATTATATCAAAAATCCTTACATGGAGATATTTATGATAATTTTGTAATGAAAAAATATCAGTTCATTGGCGACGTGCACAACAAGTTATAAAAGATTCTAATAAAATAATTTCGAATCGAATTTTTCTGAATATCATTCTATTTATTTAAAAAAATTCTCAACCGTTTTAAGTCGGTATATTAGTTTACAAAACAAACAAAAAACACATCCGCTATTCCCGAATCTACTGGTTCGATACTGCCTTGAACCATTCTACATCTTTCCCACATTCCTCATACGTTTGTTAACAGGCAACTTCAAGTGCATTCCTGACTAACATCAATCCAAAAATTAAAGTGCAACCACATCTATATTGCCTTGCAAAAATAACACCGTGAAACTGCCATTGTTTGACGGAAATAAAGAAGACGATATTTAACTCAAACTATTGGCGGCGTTTATCAACACTCCATATTTCGCATTATAAATTGCATTAATAAGTCGGTTGGAATTATTTCGTAATACGCAATTACTGTTGAAAAACTGTAAAATCACTACTGATCCAATGTATGGTGACGTTACTTACATTGTGATTGACAAATATATCTTCTGTTTGCATTACATGTTGTATCTGTCCACTTATGATTGCCGGTGTGTTGTATTGACGCACATTCTTGATTAGTCCCACCACCACCTTCGCCACCTCCCCTGGATAGTTCACGTTCAGCGTTAGTCAAAGTTGCTTTCTAGTCGGGTTGGTAACAGTTAACTGTTATGGTGGTGCATGAGCCATGCTACACTCTTTTGCAGGAGTTATCTAATAATACCTCACTTTCGACAAAAGCCATTTCAAATATAAATCATGTAGAAGGCCAGTGGATTTAGGAGTTCAAGGCTGAAGTTCTCAACGTTTTCTACGTCACCTCTCGAATGTGACTTGAAAATATCTGAGATTACACGAGAGGAAAAGCATGGCAAAAATCATTACTGGCGTACAATACTTACTTTCACTCGCATGAGTGTTTGTGTTATGTTAGATTTCATTTTTAAATATATATTTTTGTCAATTTATATTCATTGACATTAGAAAAAAAGGCCTACGTTTACGGACCTTCTATAGTCGCGCCGTGGATCCTACGGTTGAATTGGTTTGAGCCATTGGTTTGGGTAATTTTTCGAAAATGCGAGTGTCTCCGTCGAGGACATTAGAGCAACCTCGCGGCATCGTAAATAAATTATCAATTAATTGTTATTTGATATTGCCACAAAGATATAAGCGCACCTGCACAGTGTATCCCAGTTTTTACAGTTTTCAATTTATTCCAACAACCATATCAGTGTATCAAGCATGGTACATACTTGTGCGAGATCACGCATGCGCGAGTGATACGAGCGTGGACCACTTCTGTAAATGTCACCAAGCCTGTCGGTTCGACAAACATAAATCAATCAATTAACACTAAAGATGGGAATAACTGGAATCAGACAAAACGTAACAAAAAGTTCACGACAAAAAAGTTAATGCGTGTCAGCACTGACACGCAGTAAATAAGCGATAGGTAGTGAAACAGTGTAAGTTCGAGTTGTAAAAAGTATTCATAATGAGTAGTTTGTTTTTGCTTTGTCGAACTACATCACGGGTTGTGTTTGCAAATTCAATCTGCAGAATTTCTATCCGGGACATACTCGCTAGCTGACATTGAACAAGGCTGAGGGGCCGAAATTGAATATCCGTTACATATCGATTCCATATTCGAATCAAAAAACGAATGTGATAAACAAACTGAGATAGTTTTACTGAAAATTTGCTTGACATTTTAGCGTCCTGTTGCCTACGATTCTCAAGAAAAATTGTATCGAATAATTTATTCGCGAATCCAATGAATATTTTGGACAGTCCTGGAAGTTATTAGTGAATTTCATTGCGTCACAACTCATGTCCCAGCAAAGCTCATTCCGCTATCTATCAACTTCAATATTTACTGCATCTCACCAATTGTTATACGATCCTAGTGGAGTATCATCATTCCATTCCCATCCTCCTTCAACCCAGTTAAGTCCAATATAATAGTCGGCATTTGAATTGGCTCCAGTAGCGGCGCTGAATAAAAATATTGGAGTTATATGACTTTTAAACCATTCGATAACAACCTCGCACGTCGCAAGATATAGGTATACTGACAAAAGAAGTTATGAATGCTGTTTTTTAGCGCGCAATGATGTATAATCGATATGACAATACTTAATATGACGTTGAGATTAAAAGTTACAGATTTACCGATACCCCTTTATTGCCGATACCGATATTGCAAAATGAGCGGATACCGATACAACCAATACTCAAAATTATCGATACTGATACTCATCACAAATGACTTAATATATGCTCAAAGTACCTTAAAGTTTCAGTAAAATTTTCTGCATAAGAACTATAATAGCAAAGAATCATACCCATATTGGATGAAATGTGCTTGAAGCAACAACACATGAAATTGCAGAACAAGGAATATTGGAGGATTTAATACAAGTGGACATATTCAAAACCAACATTCAAAAGTTAAGTCAGCATTAAGTAACCCAATTAGGAACAACATTTAATCAAATTAGTTCCCGAACAAAATAAAAATTCTTGATTGGGAAAAATTTACCAAATCACAAAAACAAGTTTATATATACACATAGAAGTATGTTTGCGCAATTCTTAAATCTATATTCAGAGGACTAAATTGATCAAATCAATTAAAATCTTTAATCTGAGAATTGTATGCCTGGGCGTGGTAATAACTTTTTTGAGTAATCAAAATTAAAGACCCGAATGTCGTAGAAGAGGAACATAAGTTTAAAAATCCATAACAAGTTCCCCATATAAGCCACTGATCCACATCATTGCATAACATTCGATATTTCGGGGACTGTGCTGAGCCGACTAATGCTTCCTTTTTTCTAGCAGCTTGGCAGCTTCACGTGACCTTAGTTGGACCTTTTAAGAACTGATTTAGGCCTCGGTTAGAACGAATTCCCAAAAATTCAAACATTATCGATCGGCTGATACCGATAACGATATTCCTAAAATAGCCTTGTCGATACCGATACATCGGTACTTCTCTATTAAAAAATCACACTATATTTTGCCTTTAATTTGCAATCACGAAAAAAATATTAGAAAAAAATTTTTTTTTCGTTCTCGAGGATATTTGGTTTCTCCTTAAGAACTGCTACAGAAGAGTATGTACAGTTAGTGCTACCGTGGGCGATGCAGTCAACTCATCTAGGACATTTTTTCTTCTTCAAGTTGGCTCTCACAACACGCACGAAATGGAATAATTTTAATACTTACACCCACGAAAGATTCATTTATTTTCACTTCTGTTGTAATTTAGAATTAAATAACAAACTATTGTGTATTTTCTTCAATCTAAACATGATATCAACAACTTACATTAACAAGTCCTCAATGTCATTCTGCTTAGTACTGTCCTTTATCCTAGCAAGTGAAGCATCCCTGTAGCTGCAATCTCCTACAGCTTTACTTTGTCCTGTCACCTGTTCATCGAATCTCTGAAGTATGGTGCCATCGTCAAGTATCAACGACTTCGCTGGGATTGGGTCTGAAGTATGTAATCAAATGCTACCAAATGAAGGTCGATATGAAATAATTCCTTTATTTTCAAAACAAACATATGATATCGCTTGCTGATAATAATTGCTGATAGGTGTGGATAAAATGGCCGTTATATATTTAGTAAAATGGAGCAAAATCGGCCTGCCGCTCACGTGGGATTTTGTTTGAGAAACTCAAAATGTGAAAATAACTTCACTCGAAGATTTTTAAAACTAAGTAGAGAGTACGATAAACATTTATACAATGTACTATAAACATCTTCCAGCTTAAATTGCTTATCACCATACATTATTCTGCCACGCATGAGGCCTCGAATGGATATTTTTTCAAGAAAAAGAAAGAAGAAGAAATAAATATGAAATAATGAAAATAAAATTAGGAAACTTTTTCCAAGATCAAATGTAACATATTTACGTACGCTGAGCCGTAGCAATAAATGCTCCGAATATCACCGTCAACTGCAAGCTGTGTATAATTCTATTCATTGTCCCATTCCTCGTTGAACAACGGAAAAAAACGGGAAACGTATTCAATTTCAATTTAGTAAGGTGCCTGGAATGATTAAAACGCACAGGTTTACCAGAACTAAATCACTAGGCTACATTGTGACAAAATTACACATTAAATTTACTGTTCATTTGCAGTAATTGTATATCTTTAAGATTGGAAGGCGATTTTTTTTCAAGAAATTTGACAAGAAAATGGCCGAGAAAGTCGATTTAATAGTCTTTTCTCAACATCAACGAGTGAAACTACCGTCGAAGAACGGTAATCTTACCACAGTTTTGTCACAGTGTACCACAATATATCTGGGTAAAATTGTCACAGATTCATATTCACAACTAAAAATTACCTTGGAGTATGATTAACCGGCAGGTAAAAAGTTCATTATTTTGCCTGTGCCTTTATTTCGATTGCCATTTGAAGCTACATTATTTTGACAGTGCCAAAAGTGTAGTTCAACGTGTAGTGTGTAGTTCAATGTGTAGTTCAATTTCTTGTTTAACCAAAGAGATGAATGAGAAAACATAACAACAAACTATAATCATTCAAAGCAGATACCACTAAAAATTCTTTATTCAATTAATTTGCTGCGTTTTCACCCAGAATGCAGTTTGTACTACAGTGTGTATTTGCTCTGTGACATTGAAAGGGGTCGGTAACTGATCCCTTTTGGACCAATCGAAACTGAAATATATACGGGTTTGAAATCATAGTAATGATCATTATAATTTGTTAAAACAGTATTCGAAATCCACTATGTGAATAGAATAATGTTTAACGAAATTATTTTCGAGTTTATACCTAAACTCGCTATCAAGTATAAAGATTTTGTCACAAAACTCGGTAGCAGAGTATATTCCTGATAATCTAATTTCACGTCCAAAATTTGATTTTGCTTCAAATATAAAACCTAATTGCCTCCATGATACTCATAGAACAACAAAGCGATTCATGCTACATAGTTTGTTTTTACTAATGTATTTCACGCCTTCTCTGCAACACAAAGGGTGTCATTGGTTGCCTTGATTGTTTTAAAATAAACGTTGACGCTGACGTAAATATTGTGAGTATGAGCAAATATGCGTGTACTCATTATGATTGAACTAATAAACCCATCTCAGGTCAAGATTACATAGGCTATAAGCTAAGTTTAATTCTTGTATTTTTGACGTTTGTATTCAGTCTTGTGTGATGCAATCAACATCTAATACCTCTACATGAAGACTAAAAGACTTTCTAATCAACTAATCGACGCACACAGTCTCAAGCGATCAATCAAATACAGAAGTAAACAAGATTTCAAAAACAGGATTCAGGATTTAAGAGAAACAGGATTTAAGATCGGGAAAATGTTACTAGTGGCGAATGTTTGTAATAATTCTAGTAATAAAACTACTTCAAAATAATAAGATTAGCCATTTAACTATTTATCGGAAGCAAACACACATATCATGTGTTCGTCTCCTTACAAGAACATTGTAAATATACTGTAAAAACAACTTCACTTTAAAACACACTTTAAACGAAGCCTTGTAACACGTGTTCTTTCCGTGATTTGCATGATATCTTTTACGAAGTAAAGTTGGGCGCGATGGCCTGCGGTTAACATTGAAGGTCTAATGCCTGAAGTTAAAGTTCTAGAAAATTCTCTTCCATCAACCTTGGTCCTGCTTGATGAAGAGCCCTGCTCAGTGCGATTCATTGAAAAAGAGTAGTTGTAAAAAGTATTATTTACCCCTTTATTAACCCTGGTAAAAAACTGAGATTCGGGGTGCAAAAATATGGCAAAGACGATAAATACATGATATCACCCCAGATAATTCTTCCACGAGAGCTTGAACTAATCCTGGCTGTATAGCCGACATCAATTCACCTGAAGCAACGGGCGTATTGCATTCATGCCGCGTGTAAAGGTTTCAAAGATGACTGAATCTAGTATCTACCTTAGAAAATACGTATCTCAAAACATGCGCAAAGCAAATGTCAAAACACACATATGCGAGTCAGATAATATAGGCCGGATCTTTCGCTCTTCTGTACGTCATCATCTCTTGGATAACAAACCTTATATATCTTACCCATGTTAATCATGAACAAACCTTCCTATACCTTTGTGAAAACAGTACTGAACCTCCTTATAACCCGGGGATAATGTTTGTGTATCATGTAACTAATCATGCGATCCACCCACTAATCAACGTATGCAGTTGATTTCGTGAACAAGTAAATTACTGACAACTCGTCAAGTATGAAACACATACAGGTATATATTACCTCTTTATCAGTTACTCCTAATGCTTGAATAAGTTATATTCGTTGTTTTTTAAAAAATTGACCCCCAATAAACGGATTGACCCCCAAATGAGGTTGGGCAAAACCGAATAATTTGGAATTCAAATCTGGGTCGAATAATTTGTTTGAATTGGATCGATTCACTAATTCCCTGTAAATAACAAATATCACATTATCAATAATACAACTTGTTTCCATTGTAAAAATCAGGAAATTTATAGCTTATTTATAGCTTTATTTTCAATTTACACAACGTGTCCAAGAGCAACAATTCCGTATCTGAACGACAAAAAAAAATGATTTTTGTTGAATTGAATTTTGTCTTTAAAAAGAAAAATTCTAGTTTATTTTGCAAGTTTTTTTTTCATGAACGATTCACAATTGATTCGAATAAATTGTGCTTCGAATCTCCGAATCGAATTGCCCGGCCCGTCCCACAATCAATGATATATAACACAACGTAGTAACACAGGGTCGACGTAATGATGTTATTTTTGTTTCAAATAAAAACAAATGAAACGTATGAACGACAACCCAGGCCCAGTGCTCAAGACCCAATTGGTCATGCTAAACATTCGCTAAAATAAATTTCTCAATTGCAATTCTGCCCCCCCCCCCCCCCCCCCACACCCCTCCCCCCCCCCCCCCCCCCCCCCATAAGATTTCGGAATTTCATACAATAAATTTACAGAATAACTAAATAGTTTTCTCGCGCTTTGCGTGCGTTAAAACATATCCTGCATGTTTTTATTGGTTTGCCCCGTAAATGGTATATTATTCCAAATATTTCCGCGCGTTTTTCAGTCAAGAGATTTTAAATTTTAAGTACCCTCCCCCAGTTTTGAAACCTTTTGCCACCAAAGTTTTAAACTAAAGTTACTCGCTGGCTTACGACAATTTCCCAAACATAAACTGAATAACATATTCGGCTTGACAACAGTGAGAATAATATTGCTATATCCCTTCTTTTAACTCTTTTCCTTAAACTGATATGCTGTATATGCTGTAAATGCTGTATACGAAATTGTTGTTGCTACAGAACCAGCATATTAAAGCATAATTAATAATAGGATATTTGTTATTTACATGGAATAAGTGATTCAATCCAATTCAAAAGAATTATTCGAAAAGGATTCAAATTCCAAATGCTTCGGTTTTGCCCACGCCTAATTGTGGGTCAATAGGTGATTGTATCTAATCCTGAATTCCCAGTCAACGAAATGTTGTCCTAATTAGGATTGACTGAATGAAATTTTTTCATAGAACAACGAATATAATTTATTCAAGCATTAGGAGTAAATGAGAAAGAGGTAATATATACCCTGTATGTGTTTCATACTTGACGAGTTGTCAGCAATACACTTGTTTACGAAAACAACTGCATACGTTGATTAGTGGGTGGATCGCATGATTGGTTACATGATACACACATATTATTTCCGGGTTATGTGGAGGCTCAGTACTGATGCCACAAGGGCACAAGAAGGATTGTTTTTTAAGAGCTGATGACGTACTGAAAAGCATAGTACCCGAGCCATATTCCTTGACCCCAAGATGTGTGTTTTGATATTTATTTTGCGCATGGTTGAGATACGTAATCCGTTAATATTTTCTGATGTAGATACTGAAAACAGTTGTCTTTGGAGCCTTTACACGCGGCATGAATGCGATACGCCGGTTGTTTCTGGTGAATTGATGTCGGCTACACAGCCAGGATTAGCCTAACCTCTCGTGTAAAACATTTATCGGGGGTATTATCATGTATTTATCGTCTTTGCAATATTTTTGCATTCCGAACCTCAGTTCTTCAATATAGTGAAAAAAGGTAAATAATACAATTTACAACCACTCTTTTTGAATGAATCGCACTGAGCAGCACTCTAACACCAACGGGCACATTTAGGCAAACATGACCAAGGTTGATGGAAGCTTATATTTATTTATATTCACTTAGTAAACTCATATTTGCTCATACTCAAAAAATTTACTTTAAAGCCTCAACGATTATTTCAAAACAACCACGGCGATTAATGCCAGGCCTTGTGCTGCAGAAAAGACGGGAGGTACATAGGTAGCAACAAAATATGTATTGAGAATCGCTTTCTTGTTGTCGTATGAGTATCATGAAAACAATGATGTTTTTTATTTAATGTAAAATCTAATTTTGAGCGTGAAATTAGATAATCAGGAATACTTTGCTACCAAGTTTTTTTTAAAAAAAATCTTTATACTTGATAGCGAGTTTAAGTATAAACTATGGAACCAGCCCTAGACCGTATGATATTTATGAAGTTTTTCCGACGATTAGGGCAAATACCTTTCATTTCTTTGACATGAGCTGCTCAGCCCTATTTGTGATACTAACATTGATTGCTGTTGCTGCTACTATATGTTGTAATATTTTTTTACTATATTTGGTTTTGGTTACTTCTAGGTTTTGGAAAAAATTAAAAAAAAAACAAGGGCATTGTTGCGCGTGCAAACCAAATGAACGTTTTGTTAGGAAATTCAGCGTATTTTTTATGGTGAATACTGTTAACCTATGATCCATGCTTAGCAAAGTATTATTTCAGTCCCGGGAGAATTTTGACATAAGAAGCTTAGTCTCAATATAGGCGGACTCACTATAGGGATTTTCTTATCCGAATAGTGAAGTATCCTAAAATTCTAATCGAAAATATTTTCGTTTAGCTATTATTTTTGAATTTTGCAGTGAAATCATTCCACATCAAACATGATAATGGGACAATACATTATCAAATATTTCTTGTATATGACATTTTAACACATTATTCTATTCACATAGTGGATTTCGAGTACTGTTTAAACAAATTATAATGGTCATTATTATGGGGCTCAGAAATGCGGCAGTGAATATTTTATATAGACAGAATAACAACATTTATAGACATATTTAGTTCCACAATCTGAACAATATTCTGCCTTAGCCTATTTTGTTAAGTACGAGTCACTAAAGGATCCATCTGTGGCTCTTGCTTGACAAAATAAAATTTCTGAACGGGTCGGTATAGAATATTTTTGCTCGGGGCGCAGTTGCAGGTTTCACATTTTTGTAGTTCTTAGTTGGATGAATGAGTGGTCGGTAGTTGGTTCCTTTTAAGAGGTGCTGTTGACCTTTTTTCTGAGAAAGATTTTCTTGAAATTGAGAAAAACGCTTTTTGCAGAAAAATTGTCTATATTCATCACTTTTATATTCAAGCTTTGATTTTAAAACCGGATATAATATGTCAGTTTCGATTGATCCAAAATCAATCAGCCACCGACTCCTTTTAATGACAAAGAGCAACTACAAACTGTAGTACCAGGAGCTGCACTCGGAGCGAAAACGTCCCAAATAAACTGCATAAGAATTGTTAGTGTTATCTGCTCTCAAGGATAAAAGTTTCTTGTTATTTTTCGGTCGGCTCTTTGGTTAAACAAGAAATACGTTTCACTACACGTTTGCCACTGTATTGCACAGACTAAATAATGTTATTTTGTCCTGTCAATGAACCCACTGAAACGAATTTTTGTTGTGGTTATGAATCTGGAGTAGTTTTGATACAATATATTGACGAACAATGTGACAACACTGCTTTTGGACAGTGATTTTAATCGTTGATATTGAAAGATCGACTTTGTCGGCCATTTATGAAGTGTTGGTGACTTTAACACATCATGCCTGTCTTTTAGTTGTCAAATTCAATTTCTTGAAAAAAATCGACTTTAAATTTTAGAGATATACAATTACTGCAAATGAACGTTAAATTTAATGCAATTTTGTCACAGTGTAGCGTAGTGATTTAGTTCTGGAAAAGCTGTGCGTTTTAATCATTCCAGATACCTTACTCAGTTAAAATTGTTTCCTTTTCCGTTTTTTCAGCGAGAAATGGGACTATGAATGAAATTATACACAACTTGCTGTTGACGGTGATATTCGAAGCATTTATTGCTACGGCTGAGCGTACGTAAATATTTTATATTTGATTCTGGCAAGAGTTTCCTTATTTTTTTTCATTGTTTCAAGACGAAATCATCGCCGGAGTATATTTGTTATATGCCTAATTTGTTATATACCTAATATTTGCAAAAATATCTAGTTGAGACTTCATGAGTGGCAGAATAATATTCGGTAACAAACAATTTGCATTAGACAATGTTTATTGTACAGCTCTCTACATTAGTTCAAATAATATTCGAGTGAAATAAATCAAGTCATCCCGTGATATAATACTATTGACTAGAGATGCCACTTTTAGTTCCAAGATTAAAATCTATTCGAATAAAAGTCTGATAATTCGTGTACTGATTGGTTCGTTATTATTTGACGCGTGTTTTGAGCAAAATTTGTATGAATATGAAATTTCTAAAATAAAATCATATTTGAAAAGATTTCAAATGATATGATTCGAGATTCAAATAAAATATAAATGATGAAAAAAGCGAATTTCAACGACTAGATAATATCTTTCTAGAACTACGTATTCATTCACTTACGAAGTTGTACTGTAATATCTAACGAAGGCTGATAGCAAACTCATTTCCAGTGCAATAAGAAGATAATATTATTTTTGTTTTTCATATTTTTAGTCCACGAATGTTGTCTAAAACTTGATAAGAAACTATGAATTCCGTAAACTTTTTTTTATCAATTTTAAAGATTTTTCGTTGCCTGTTCCACTTTTCTAATCACCTAACAGCCATTATATCCACATCCATCAGAAATAATTATTAGCTAGTGATTTTAGTTTTTCATTTCGAAACCAACGAAACCATATATTTTTAACAATCAAAAACGAACTATACCTTTGGCCATATATCAATGTTGGCACAGATTTTTGACTGGAAAATTTACATTTTGAAAAAACTGAATAAAACGCGCGCGCCGTCGAAGTGTATAACAATCGGTTTGGAACAGTTTTTCTAAATTCCTGGCATGTGAATTATTAATAGGATTTCAATGATAATAAATGATATAGTTGGTAATGGTATCATTCGATCATTTTACATACATTAGGTCAAACCCCAGCGAAGACGTTGATACTTGACGATGATACCATACTTCAGAGATTCGATGGTAGAGTCAATGGACAAAGTGCAGCTGTAGGAGATTGTACCAAAGAGATGCTTCACTTGTTAGGATAAAAAACAGTAACAGACAGACGGACGTTGAAGATTTGTTATTGTAAGTTGTTGAAATGATGTTAATATCAATAAAATTACACAGTAGTTTGTATTTTATTTCAAATTACAAATGATGCAACAATGTCTGTGTCACATGTGAAAATATATGAATCTTTTGTGGGTGCAAGTATTAAAATCACTTAATTTCGAGCGTGTTGTGAGAGCCAACTCAAAGGAAGAAAAAATGTGCTAGATGATTTGGCTACATCGTCCACTGTAGAACTAAATAGGAAGTGAATTTTTTCCATGATTGCAAATAAAATGCAAAATAAGCGTGATGTTTTCATCACGTCATTCCCATACTTCGTCTAAATCTCATCAACAAAGTGATTTTTGAAAATATTCAATTACAGCACTCTTGCAAATGTATGGCGAATTTTTTTTTTGCTATATCCTGTCCGTGAACCTACCGGGAGGCTTATACCCAACAACCATTAGTCACGGACCTTTGTAGTGACAATGTATCTGATCTATGTTACAGCTACCCGCGAAGTGCCTTGCTGAAGGGCACGTTCGTTGGTGGAACGGTCAAGCATCGTGCCATCGGCCTTCCGGACAATACGATCTCGCTTAACCGACTGAGTCACCGAGCAGAGCGAAGTATTGTATATTTTGTTCCGTTGTTGGGCATTTAACCCTTTATAAGACAATAGAATCTTTACTATACACCATTGCGCGCTAAAAAGCAGCTCATTCTTAACTTTTTTAAAAGTATACCAAAATCTTGCGACGTTCGACGTCGTTTTCAAATGATTTAAAAGTCATATAACTCCCAATCTTTTTATTCAGCGCCGCTACTGGAACCAATTTAAATGACGACTATTATATTGGACTCAACTGGGTTGACGGAGGGTGGAAATGGAATGATAATACTCCACTAGGATCGTATAACAATTGGTGAGATTTGCAGTAAATATTGAAGTTGATTGATAGCGGAATGAGCGTTGGCGCATAAGTTATGGCGAAATGAAATTTACTGAATATTCTGGGGCTGACTAAAATGTCACATTGGATTCACGAATAAATTATTCGAAGCAATTTTTCTACAGAATCATAAGCAAAAGACCCCTGAAAAGTCGAGCTGTGCCTTCAATTCTAAATGCAACGGATATTTAATTTAGACCCGCCATTAAAAATTACCCATAGACCCTACTCTTGTTCATTGTCAGTTAGCGAGTATGTTCCTGATAGAAATTCTGCAGTTTGAATTTGCAAACACAACCCGTGACGTAGTTCGACAAAGCAAAAACAAACTACTCATTATGAATACTTTTTACAACTCGAACTTTAACCTTATCGCTACCTATTGCTTACTGTGTCAGTGCCTACACGCATTAACTTTATTGTGTAAACTTTTTGTTACGTTTTTTCTGATTCCAGTTATTCCCATCTTCAGTCTTGATTGATTGATGTACGTCGAACCGACAAATAACAATTGATTGATGATTTATCAACCATGACACATGATTGCGCTGTCTCGACGAAGACACTCGTGTTTTCAAAAAAATTACCCAAACCAGTGGTTCTCAACCATAAGAGCCACAGCTCCACTATAGAAGGTCCGAAAACTTCAGCCTTTCTTTCTAAAGTCAATGCATTATAGCACACATAAATTGACAGGAACATATATTTGAAAATGAAATGTAATAAAACAAACGCTCATGCGAGTGCAAGTAAGTATTGTTTGTCAGTAATGGTTTTTGCTATGCTTTTCCTCTATTTTTAAGTGAAATTCGAGGGGTGACGTAGAAAAGATTTGAGAACACCAGCCCTAAACTCCTAAATCCACTGGTCATGTATAAGTGCATGGCCTATTTTAAATGCCTTTTGTCAAAATTAAGGTATTAAATATGTGGCGGGACTGGATTTTAGTGGTATTTCTTACTCAATAGCGCCCTAAGTGTCTGTGAAAAGTCCACGATGTCGCATATTGCGCCATCGTTGTGTAAGATGGCTTGGGCTTAAAATGCTTGTGGGGTTTCTGGTTTTGCTGCGTTAAGGGCAGCATCTGCATTTATCGTTCTTTGTGTTTTTATCTGTTCCGACTGTTGTTGTTCATTTCTTGCTTGTTAATAAACTGAGCATCATCTACGAACCTTTTGTGTGAATTTTGCAGCACACAGGAGTCTTCTGAATTAATACTGAGGTGTACAGTTCTTAGCTAACTGTACTGGCGAGCACACTGTTATTTCGTAAAACCGCCCCGCTGCAAAATTGGCGAGCACGCCAGGATCCAGTTAAGAATTGTCCTCTAGACAACTGGATAATTTATGATGCCGTCAAAGAGAAGAAATTCGACTAAGCAAGTAATGGAAGAATGCTGGGATGTGATGAATAACAAACTTGCTGAAATAAAGGCCGAGATCGAATGTAAAACTGAAGGCTTGAAAGCGGAGAATAAAAGATTAGCCGAGTTATTACGAGAAGCATTGGTTGAATTAAACCAAAATAGAACGGATATTAAACGACTTGAAAAAAGAGATCATGATGTGAAGGAATTACTCGTTCGGGTTCTAAATAAACTTGAGCACGATGAGTTCACCAAGGAGGTTGAGGTACCGGTACCACCGGTATGGCCAAAATCTAGTTTGAAAACACCAGAGTTGCATGAGCATGTGAATGTTGCCGAGAATTGGCCTGGCAAAAATGTTGTGCCGAATAGTTTTGCCAAAAAGTTGAGTTTTGCTGATGAGTGTAAGCTTGGTCATTCTACACCCATGTATGATTTAAATCATTCTGGTTTCAATCAGGATATGGGTGCTGAGACGTTTGAGCGGTCCCATTGTAGTGCCATGAATAATAGTATGAGAATGGATGTTCAGCCTGTTACGTTTGATGGTTCAGGTATGTCACTGGATGATTATTTGTGTCATTTTTCATCTATTCGTGTTTGTAATGAGTGGAATGATCAGATTGCTGGTTCACATTTTGCTGCTTGTATGAGAGGTAATGCTTTCTCTCTGCTGAATGAGTTAACCATACCTGATAGGCATAATTATAGTGTAGCTGTTAGTCATTTGAAGAAGCGTTTCTATCCTGAGGGTAAAGAGGCATATTTTGCTACCTTGTTTAATAACAGAAGAAAATTGACCAGTGAGTCGCCAACTGAGTTCGCTTCTTCCCTCCGCTCCTTGTCGAGGAAGGCTTATCCTTCTTTTGATAGTAGAGTTCGAGAAGATCTGATTAAGCAGCGCTTTATATCGGGCTTTCCCGATTTTGAAATGTGTAAAACCCTGATGATCAGACAGTCTCAAAGTCTTGATGATTTGATCGCTGTTGCTGATGTTTGTCATTCTATTGATGCCACATACACTGGACCTGTTTCACCTCGTGCTGTAAAACCCATGGTTGCTGCTTTAAATGATTATGCGAGTGCTGGTACAAACAAAGAATGTGCGGGTGATTGTGATTTTCGTCAGATTTATAGTGATATTAAGGATATGCTGGAACGATTTGGTTCTATGCTGAGTAGGGGTTTGACTTTTCAGCCTAAGGGTATCAGGAATGGTAATGAGAGTCGCAGAAATGCAATTGCTGGTTACGGTTGTGGTGCCAAAGGCCATATACGTAGGAATTGTCCAGAGCGGTGCCAAATTTGTCATCTCAAAGGACATATAGCTGCCCGTTGTCCCACTGCATATGCTGCTCCGCAAAATATTCAGAACTTTCCTGATTATGCTGCTCAGCAGAATTTTGCTTATCCTTTAAACAGGTCGCAGTAGTACGGCTGAACTCTGTTGCTACTGACGATTTGAGTGATTGTTGTATGGACCGAGAATATTGAATTGTTTTTCGAATTTTGTATATCGTATCAAGAATTTGAACACTGGTAATTGTAGGATTGCACATGTTGATCATCTTAGGCCATACGTGATCAAGGATAATGATGATTTGTTTAATTTTAGAAAGGATTTGTTATTTTAGTTAGGGATTGTATTATTTTTCATAGCCATATGATTTTGATTTGTTTGCAATTTTGATTTTAACTGCCACTGTTCATTTCAGTACTGTGTTCTTTGATATTTTTGAACTGTGAATTTGTAAACGGAATTCATACACTGTTTTTTATTTGTTTTATATGCTTACCATTTTTTGCTGCTGTTTTTTAGAGGTATTCTGTTTTAGAGAGAAAATTTTTTATTGAAAGTTTTCTCTAAGAAACAGGGGGGTATTGTGGCGGGACTGGATTTTAGTGGTATTTCTTACTCAATAGCGCCCTAAGTGTCTGTGAAAAGTCCACGATGTCGCATATTGCGCCATCGTTGTGTAAGATGGCTTGGGCTTAAAATGCTTGTGGGGTTTCTGGTTTTGCTGCGTTAAGGGCAGCATCTGCATTTATCGTTCTTTGTGTTTTTATCTGTTCCGACTGTTGTTGTTCATTTCTTGCTTGTTAATAAACTGAGCATCATCTACGAACCTTTTGTGTGAATTTTGCAGCACACAGGAGTCTTCTGAATTAATACTGAGGTGTACAGTTCTTAGCTAACTGTACTGGCGAGCACACTGTTATTTCGTAAAACCGCCCCGCTGCAAATATTAGATAACTCCCGCAAAAGAATGTAGCATGGTCCAAGCCCCACCATGACAGTTTACCGATGCCAATCCAATTCGAAAGCAACTTTGACTCATGATGAATCTAAACTATCTAGGGGAGGTGGCGAAGGTGGTGGTGGGACTAATCAAGAATGTGCGTCGATACAACGCACCGGCAATCAAAAGTGGACAGATGTAACATGTACTGCACAGAGAAGATATATTTGCCAAACACAATGTAAGTAACGCCACCATGCATTGGATCAGTAGTAATTTTACAGTGAATTAGGGGTAATTGCGTATCACTAAATAATTCTAACCGACCTGTTGATGGAATTTATAATGCGAAATATGGAGTATTGCTAAGCTCTGCCAATAGTTGAAGTTCAATATCGTCTTGTATAATTTCCGTCAAACGACTGCATTTCTACAGTGAAGTGTGGATGCGGTTGCACTATCATTAGCCTGAATCATTTGAAATTCGATTCTGATTCGAATATTTTTTCCAATCGGATCAAATCATTAATTCTTTGTAAATAACAAAATGTCCCATGTCAACTTGTCCCCATTGCGAAAATAAAGAAATTTATAGTTTATAGTGTATTTTCAATTCACACTATGAGCAACAATCGCCATATTTTAACGACGAAATATATTCGATTTTGGTAAAATTTGGTCCTAGTTCACTTAACAAGTTTTTGTCTCAATGAACATTCGAGATTGATTTGAATAAATCTTGCTTCGAATCAACGAATCGAATTGCTCAGCCCTAGTAGGGGATGACTTGAAATTGTCTGTTGACAAACATATGAGAAATGTGGGAAAGATGTAGCATGGTTCAAGGCAGTATCGAACCAGTAGATGCGGGAACTGCGAATGTGTTTTTTTTTGTTTTGTAAATTATTATACATACATGAAACGGTTGAGAATATAGTGATATATAATTGCCTGAATTACAGTGGCCTTGGCGAAAACAAGATACACCGACGATGGATATAAACTCGAGTTATATACAAACAACTTTCACCAATCTGAAGCTGATAAATTCTTCAAATCGAGGAGCGATTTTCTTGTTCGAATTAAGAGTGATGCAATGGAACAAGCAGTGATTGACCTGTTATCGTAAGTAAAAAAGCTATCATAGCATTTTTTATTTTATTGATATATACTTTATTAACCGTACAGCTGTGCTAATTATGCTTTTGTTGTTATGTTTGTTGCGTAATCGGTTATTCGCAATGCTTCATCAACATCTTTTATGATAGAGATAGAGATGCAAAACAGCTACAATGAATCGCATCTATATTTTCGACCAGAAAACCGCCAGACTTCACTTCACTTCCCAAGTACCTCAAAATACCCTCATTTCCATTATTATTGTTTTCTGAGGAACATAGCAGAACGTATATATTTTCTCCAATGTGTTATTAAAAGTTGTTTACTTTTATTTCTTATATATTTTTCATTATGATTACTGGGTCCCTTCATGATTCTTCTTTCGTCTACATTGTCTAGAAATATAGATAGATCTCATATTCTCTCATCTTTCTTCAGTGATCAAAGCAGCATCTTCGCAGCCTACATCGATCTGACTCGAATAAGTACTGACGACGATTGGTATTGGGGAGATGGTGAAGAACTAGGAACTGAATCAAATTGGTAAGCCGGTATTATTTTTCATTCTTCCAGTTCATCGATTCATCGCTTTCCATATATTATATATATTGTTTGAAGGTGTTTTTAATGGAATTCGTAGCGAAAACCTACTATTAACATTTATCTCAACATTATCTCTCATCTTTAATTTATATGGTCTTGCTGAATTACGAGTAGAGAAAATTTCATCGCATATTTCAAAAAAGATAAAATTTAATTCAATATTTTAACTCTTTTACGATATTATGTGAATGTGAAACTTTTGTCTAAAATCATTTTCTTCAATTTTTATAGGGCTAAGGGTGATGGAGGTGATCAGACGTGTGCTTTGGTGAAGAAAAATGGCGAGTGGGTTGACTACGCATGTTGGGTCGCGTCAGGGTACATCTGCCAATATGGTATTTCATATTTATTTTCTGGTTGATTCATGGTGCATTGCGACAGTAGGAATTCCTTTGTTCACTAATTAGTTTTCTCTTCGTTAGATAATTTAACAACAGGGGTGTATTTGGAATACTGAAAGGGATTGATATAATTAGATAAAATTGGAGAGCAAATTTTGACGCAATTTTGTACATCGCAGGGAAAAATTTGTTGTGAACTGACAATTTTATTTAATATCACGATGAAGCAGACAGCATTTGCGGCGCAGCCTCGAAAAATAGATCCAGGTTCTGTAATTATCCAAAAGAGTCAAATAGTAGAAATTTTTTCATACGTTTTGTGGAACGGAAAGGCCATCCTTCATTTTTTCAGTCGGCAACGGGGGCCATGGCACTTCTGAATATGCTATAATATAATTAGCTATATTGTAATTCTGAATTTTCACGGAATTATAATACTTAAAACTATAAGCTGCGAAATTTCCCTCGCTTACCTACTAAACACCATGTCGAGTTAAGATATGTGAATTCAGATGAATTCCGACTTTGTACAATGAAACTTACAATATTGCGATTTAACTAGAGAAGTTCAAAAACTTGCTTCGGATTTGCACATATTTTATTGCAGTGTCATTTTGTCTGATTTCACTGCATACGGATTGTCGAACACAAAAGCGTAGATGAAGAAAAGTAGTTGTCCCAACGTCCTCCAGACCAATCGCTTTGTGATATTACCCAGACTGCATTTATTTTGTACAAACATGTTTTGGTCCTATTGAACGTGGAATGTTGATCATACCATGCTTGACAAAATAATATTTCTGATTTGGAAATTGCTGAAGACTTCATCCCTGGTATTACCAGGAGCGTCGGAAGCAAACTGTCCTCTGGCCACGGCTAATGGGGACAATAGAAGGCAGCTAGAGTTGTTTTTTATTGCATGACTGAAATTATAGCTTTTCCCCCCAGCATAGTATTCCATAATTTACGCCCGTCACCTTCGCATTGTTTTTGTTTATGGATTCCTCACATGCATTTTACGTCGATTGCTACCATAAGTACCATTCACACGTTACTGAATTTGTAAATGTTAGTACGGTTAATTGTAACTATAATTTTCGTCGTTCAGGCCTTTCCAAGCTGATGTGAAGAATTGGGATTTTCTGAACTTCGAAGAAACGTTTTGTTGTGGATACTCTTTCCACATCCGCTTCCAACGGCCGCTGAAGCAGAAAGTGGTTTCAAAGATGTCATTATGCACTTTGAATGTTATTTTGTGCATCGACAATAAGTGCATATTTTGTCTTGGGATGGCCAAAACAATTAGCGTCATAAATCTGCCATTATTTTCCCCCACTTAACAATCAAATTAGTTGACTCTTTTTTTACTGGCGCATTCTGTAAAGTGTCGGCCAAGTTTTCGGACTGACACAGATACTAAAAATATAGCTGATATCGATACCGTTGTCTTCTTTTATGCATTTCTTTCGACCTTGCCTAGAGCGAACTCCTAAAAAAATATTTTGCACTGTTTACCATCAATCCGTACATAAATCGTTTATGTTTAAATTTCGTTCAAAGGTTATACTATATATTGTGTCAGTGTACATTAGAACACAAAGATTTATTTACATTTCACAGACAAAAATATCTTGATAATTAATTGAAAGACAAAGTGCTCAGTATTGGCGATTGGTGCATGTCACCGACATCGACACTCGACTGGGTGTTCGGTATAATTATGATTTCAATGAGCAAATTGTGTTTGATCTATTTGAATTGTTTTGTGACGAAAAAATAATCCATAATCTGGACCGTTGTTTAATTTCTACAGGAAATGACCTAGCAAAATATAAACAACCAATATGGGGACGGTAACTATAGGCAATTCAATGAAACTCTGCATATTAAACTATATTTTATATCAAGTGATTACGTTTATTTTACATCTTACGTCACCTACCCTTACGCTTACCAACATAATTGTTACTGGTGAATTGCGCTGCCGAGGAGTGATCCAATTGGGCCAAGTGCGTGACAAAATAAATTTTTTTTTGGGGATTCATTAAAAAGATTCATCCCAATCTTTTATTATTTCAGATCCACTAATAATATCACCTGTCAATGAACAACAAGTTGTCATCCAAGGTGAAACTACATCAATCACAATCAACATAGTCAGTCGAGATGGAGCAGTGAACATAGAAGTATTCAAACTACCAGATGAAACAAACCCTGTTCACAGTAAAGATGATCATACCGCGGATACTTATACATATACTACTAATCCTGTGAATGATTCTCAGAATGTCACTTATAAGTTTGTCGTTTCTCCAACATCCAAGTCGTACTCAAGAAAAACATCGGTTGGCCTATATGTTCACAGTAAATTACCTTTACCTTAACTGGATGACAATCAATTATCAACTTTTACAGCTTATCAACAAATACAGCGATCCCCGCCTTGTAACCCATTTTTACGAGATATAGCAATATAAAATATTAATACCCACAAACCAAACTTGAGATTTTTCAAGTCCCGCGGATGATCGATATATTTCGAGATATTGAATTATAATTTTCAATGTTATCTAAATCTAAAACTACTTTTTCAGTTCCCGTCAGCTTCGCCAACCTAACGCCAACTTCAATTTCATCTCCTGTAACAATTGGTTTGGATCACGTGACATGTACGGTCTTCGCTGCACCTCCAGCAAATGTAGAATGGTTCAGAAAAGACATAGAAGATTCAACAGATACTGGAAGCAGTGTATATCAAGTGAAAACCAACCAACAGTCGCTACTGTACATTGATAATGCATTATTGACTGATGATGGAATTTATACATGTCGTGGAATAAATTACGTCGGAGAAGAAAGTCAGGAAAAAACGGCTGAAAAAGAAATAATGTTATCGGGTAATTTTGTTGTAATTCGTTGCGAAAACATTTATTTACGAGTGACTCATGGAAGCCCAATCGAAGTGCACCCATTTCTATTTTATTTTCCTAATAGATAACAGTTTATAGCAGTTTTGCACAGAATTAATTCCCCCTTCCTCTACGGAAATTTATTCCATAATATAGTATACGCGGCCTCACATTCCGTTATTGCTCTTATTGCAAAAAAGGTTCATCATATTAGGCTTTACAACGAAGTACTCATCACTTATACTTTTTCAGTGTATGGATCGCCAGAAATCATACAAGCTACAGTCAATAATAGCAGTGTGGACGGACAAGTCATTGTTGAATGGAAACCTAATAACCAAACCACAAACATAATTCACAAGTGAGAAGAATAAGTAACTATAGTTATAAAAAACATTTAAACGTGAAAATATTAATGCCAATATATACATAGTACCATCCTTCATTTCTCTTTGCCGTTGAATCATTTTTCCCCTACTAAACGTATACCGAATACCAAATAATTTCTGTCAGCATATCTTTTGATTTCTAAATCGAATAGGAAAATTTATCTCCAAATCGAACTGAATATTTTGAAAATTGTCAAATACATCAAAATTTGCACAAATTGCTTTCAAACAGGTACACGGAGACAAAAATACCACTAAACAGCGATTTCATTGAATTTTCGCTTTCTCCTGATTCTGTAGATTTCGAACAGCCAGAAAAATCGAATCGAATAATTCATGAATTCGCGAATCACGAATCGAATATTTTAAACAGCCCTTTTAGTAACAGCATAGATACCGGTCTATCTTTGAGCTAACACGAGAGATGTATTTTTAGAATCGAAGCAATAAATGAGAGAGTTACTGTCGGCTATTCACAAAATGTCACAGCGAAGACAAAGCAAGAAACAGAAATCAAACAGCTAAACCCGTATACGAATTATACTATTCAGGTGACTATTTCGTTCGTATAATTTGTCAAACTATATTATAATAAACCATATTTGTAGCAGTTTGACTACGCATTTGCAATGCTGCCGACGGTTTGTCAGGTTGTAGACAAGTGTTGGAATTACCAGGTGAAATTACGTAGTCCACCTTGTTTCCCAGGTTTATTTTCAAACACTTTACCTAGTTTCACCTACTCTAACGTTCATCGAGTTTTCTATTTTAAATTTTGCTCGTTAAATATACTAGGTAAATAGTTTAACTCACCTAATTCTCAAATAGATACCCGATTCAAAGAACCAGGTATCTAGGTTATAAACCATCGAGTATAGCACATTTTCTTTATAAAAAAGCTTTTGAAGAAGATCATCCAATTAATTCTGCCTCCAAATCAATTAACGGTGTTGACCTGATTCATCTAGTTTATATTCAAAGTACTGCCTAATCATGAAATTGGGGCAAGGTTGCCCAGTAATATCTTATTCAGTTTCGTGCCAAATTCGTTTTACCGTACCTAGTTTAAGAAAAACATAGATTGCCATTACCATTGTAAATAGGGGCAACAGGAGCCCCTGGAATTGGGTTTGCTTTTTCGTCGGTTTTTTGTTAGGATCGGAACAAGAGATGCGAGCTTCGAATATTTTTCATTTAATTAAATCCCGAATAAAATAATTGGAATCAAATTTTTTCAACTACGATTTCCTTTGCAAAAACTCAAAAACAAAAAATTTTTTAAGCTTTCATGTCAATTCACAAGACCAAAAAATCAAATTCTGTGTTCTGACGACAAAAATGTACACAAAATTCTTTGTAATGCCAAGCGAACTTTGAAACGGATTTACAAATATCTACATGCTTGTCGCCACAAAGAGAATCTATTTGATTTACGATCTATTTTCCCGAAATGCTTACTATAATTTCCATTTGTCACTATTTCGAAATTTACATCTTGTAGCGAGCACGATCCACGTAAATCTGTTCATTTCTATTCAAACTAGGTTGCAACTTTCCGAAAACTTTAATTTCGTTCATGTGACCGTTGGCATGGGTGGCATAAGTGCTTGTCTATAAAATGTATATAAGGGTATATATAAGGGTACGGTTCGATTGTCTGGCCAGCTTAAGTGAGACTGCTTTGATCGGGACATCAAAAGCATGGTGCTTAAGGAATCTCAGCAAGGATCTTCCTTGAGTTTAAAGCACACAAACTGATAATGGTTTGAATATTTTTGAAGTAAATTTTACTTTTGTCTGACAGATAACAGTTTGTCCGGATGATTGCATCTCAAAGCTGCACACGAAGTCTAAAATTATAACAGGAGTTGGCCTACCGGATCCAGTTACCGACGTCAAATCTACCCTCGACACAAGCGTAACATTTTGTATCGTATTATGGTCATGGTCGGATTCAATACCAAGAAATACGGTGGATTTTGTGGTAAGTTTAGTAGGAATTCACTGCATCAAAAATGAAATAAAATGACCATTATCTGGCAGTAGCTTTGCTTGCAATATAAAAATACAACTTTAAAATTGACCTGATTCCAATAGGAAATATTTGTAAAAACGTATTTTGTTATGTATGGGTCACTGATGGATCGATCGTGTTGACAAGACGCGGACCATGCGTAGAATTTCTGTTGGGGATAAGCGTAGTATTGACCGGTTTGGTTTATCATCGCCCAGAACAGATACCGCTAACTTAATTATACTATAGTTTCTGTTTCGCTGTAGAATGTTCACCTGATTGGGCAATTTGATGAATCGAATCGATCCGAATTAAATCCAAACTCAACTTATTCTAATTAATCATGATATCGCTCATTGGGAAAAAAGCTTGCGTGGAATATTCTTTTTTAACGACAAAATCGATGGTATTTTGTCATTAGAAAAAAAAATTACGTTCTTGGATATGAAGTTTGAATGTATATACATTGCCTCCTACAAAGTTCTTGATTGTCAAAATGGAGACAAGTTGTAATAGTAAAAATGGGATATTTATCATTATTCGAATCTCATTCGAAGTTTAAAACGAATCGATTCATAGGAAAATGAGTGATTACCAAAAGAATAATGGAATATATGGAATGGGACAGGGAAATAAAAATCCATAATTATTTTGCTGGAGATGAAAGCTGAGAATACGGTGTAATCATATTGAAGACCATGGCCTTTCGTGCAGATAACAATTTCAAGCCAGGGATATGGTTTATGCCTAACCGCATTTTTCCTGTACATGAACACGGTTGATGGAGGAAGCTGTAACCATCGGCCATGTGGACTACCAGGAGCCGGCGACGTGTCTAGCAATTCTCTAGCATATAAACATCCCGCACAGGATTCAAAACTTGGACGTTAGTGATGCCTAGCTCGGAGCGTATTCCTAAATCCTTCACCAACTGATCTAACCGGGTAACCATATCTTTATACAGATAATTGCGGAATCCACAATTGCTCTACTTTCTCCAACTACAGAACAACAATCCTCCAGTAATTATCATTCCTACGCAGGGGAAACTTTGGAATATTTCCAAGCTCAAATCCCATCAGAGGCAAACAGAAATTACACTTTCTATGTAAAAGCATCAACTTGCGCCGGTGGGAGTGAAGGAGTAAAAGCCGTCGGAGAATGTATCACGGATGTAGCAGATGATCTTCAACCCTTTAGTAATACTCTGCCTGATGCGATATGGCGCCTTAATATTTTTAAAATGCAGTCTTCATCAAGAAAAAAAAAAAGAATTTTATTGTAGTGATGTATTGCGAACACACCACCTGAAGCAATTTGTTTTTACTTTTGTAGCATTTGTATATTTTAATTGCCAATATGTTTTCAATTGTCGGAACCGTCCAAATTTAAATTTACCTTTGGAAATTATTATACCAATAATTTTTCGATTTTCAAATTTCAGGTTCCATAAAATCCTTTACCTACAATATATATTAATTCATTGCAAATTGCGCCATTACACGGCAGTACGTTTCAGATTTACTTTTTGTGTTTTCCACAGCGCCAGCCAGCGTTCCAGTATCAGAACCCATTGCATCAACAGAAAACTTACCAACTCAATCAATAGAAGTTGTCGTACCAGAGGAATTGAACGGACCGATAAGGCAAGGGGTAGAAAAATTTATTTTTTAGTTGTTCTAGAGTGGAGACAAATAAAACTGAATTGACTGATCACGCAGCAGCATTAACCCTTTTTCATCCGAATAACGCGACTATGTCCTGTACAAATACCTAATAGACGTGTTGAAAAGCAAGTATGAATCTATAACTTGACATGTCAATACCAAACATATTGAATCCAGCAAATTGGACAATTGTGATTACGTAATGCAAATATTAAAAAGAAAGTGGTCAAACGCGTGTTGGAATATCTTTTTATATGAATATTTGTTTATACATTGGGACTCATCATAGAGAAAATTACATCTTTTTTTTTTTTCTATTACATTACCTTAATTTTCGTCAACATAAATCGTATTTTATCAAATCGACAAAAAACAATAATAATATGATTGTTCAATAATTGTGCAAATTCCGTTGGTTGATTATGGACCACCAAAAATGCTTAATGTCAAAAATAATATATTACAGTTGTCTGTTTGTCATGATGAAGTCTAATGGAACTGTTCCACAGCAGAGAAGTGAAATCACGATAGATCAACTCACAGAAGCATCACAGGCTGCAGCAAACGGTGAAGCAAATAAAGAGTATCTAGCAGTTGCCATACCAAGGTGGGTTAACAATATTGTTTCAATAAAATGTAAAATAATATTCTGAAAAGTAGTTGTTTGTTTTCCTGGATTCAAATAAATTAACGTAATGATATTATGTAATTGTTCGATTAAAATTAAAAAATGAAAACAAAACAAAAGAAATTTCATATTACCAGATTAATTTGAAAAAATCTTTGTTTTAAAAACCGATGTCAATAATACGGATAAAATAATATGTTACATTCTTATCATTTGCTACATGTTCAGGTCAACAATATCTGGCCAATCAACACAAGTAACACTTGGTAGTGGAGAATCAACTAGTTGTGATATTTCTGCGTCAACAGATTCAACAAGAACTAAACGTGCAACTGCGCAACCAATGACTGGAAGAAATCTTGAATTACAAAGTGGTCTCACATACACGTAGGTCTAAATTTGATAACTTACAATATTTTCTATGTCAAATGCATTTCCAATTGAAGACTTCAAATGAAAACGTAACTTCTATGGCTGAGCTTTTTTTATACTTAGTATTTTCGAAATTAAATTGAATCCTGTTACCCGTTTCCCACTGCATATACATTAGCACAGTTTTGCTCGTGGGCACCGATTAAGGACGTTCTGATAAACTTATACTATATTCCAATTTTTATTAGTAAATGTCAGACTTGAAATCTTTCATTTTTAACAGTTACTCAGTTGTTAGCTCAACTCCTTCTGCAATATCAGATGATGTTTCGTTGAAACAAAGTCCTGATGGATTATTTGAACATATTTATAATGAAGGTATGTATTCAAAATGTATCCCCCTGAATTCAAGGCGATTATGTCACTGTCTTCACCTATTACATGTAGGGTATTAGCATTGTAACGGCATAATTGATGACCAGTATACGAGGTCAAATCTAATAAATAAGGTTGTAAAATTAACTAATCCCAAACATAGGCGGGTATAGGAATGCAGTACCAAATGATCGATCACATGAAAAAGGCTACAAAAATGTAAACCAGCAACTGTACCCTAAATGGAAGACATCCCAGAACAGAACTCAACTTCTAATATTGAGCAGAGTGTATGATATCTGATCTTGAAGACGGTAAAAAGCATCTACCAAACCATGAAGTATTTGAAAGATGACTCTTTTGTACAATTTTGTTTTACAATATTTTAACAATTAATTTCAGATACTTCAAGTTTGGCTTGGATTGCTGGTGTCGTTGTTGGTTTGGTTGTTATAGGAGTTGTGATTCTGCTGATTGTTTTTGTTAAGAAAAGATAAGTGTGGAATGGATATAATTTGTTTTCTATCATTAAACATACAGCGAATATTCATTAAAAATGCGGACACTATTAATACTTATGAAGGGCGCACTGTGACGTTTTATCGGGATTTTGTTCTTGTTAGCTTTTTTAATTTTCTAATAGGGTTTGTTCCACCCTTGAGCTGATTTCTACCACCGATCTTGTTTTCAGGCGAAACGTTTCAAAACAAGAGGAGGATCATACTTATGAAGAAATAAATCGCACAACCGTTCCTTTATCTGTTGTAGATAAACCAGGTAATATTTGATTTCTGTCAATTGTTTGTGTATATACGGAAAACATAATTAATACATAGTATGTGAGTACTACATTTAAAGATATTTTGTTAATACGAAATGTTTAAATGCCGTGATAAAAGTGTATGATGCGTTTCTTCACTTTTGAACCCGGGAGAATCATTGATTTCGTGTATATCTATACACGTGTATACATATCCTTTCACTTATAAATGGCGTCCGACAGAATCAATCTAATCATTTATTGTCTTTTCAGTCGATCCTGCTTATATCAACGTTCAAACCAAGGAACAAGAGTACGTCAATGTAACTAATGCAAACCCTGCTACTCGCGCCACAAATAATTCTGCGTATGAAGAAAATAAATATATATAATAAGTGATAATGTGTATTAATTAAAATCTTCATCTACTCAGATATAACCTAAACCGAGTTATTTTGAAATAAAAAGCATTAACAGTGGCTGGAAGTTGGACTGGATATTAATTTAATTTGGTCCAATTCTTTACCGGAACGAATTTTGATTGGCTGGTGTATTTTAAATTCTAGTTCAATCTTGGGTTTCTTACCTTCACTTTGTGGCTCCAAATAACTTAATTTCAAATAATTTTAATTTAAAATACTTTTCGTTCGATTGGACCAAATGTTTCATTTAAAACCTGGATGGAAATTGATCGTTTATCTGTGATCTTTTTTATTCTGTTTTTGTTTTTTAATATGCATATATTTTATTTGAATTTCTAATCATGGAAAACTTTTCGATTTGTAGATTAAGTCAATATGATTCTTGTATATAGCCAATGAGTTTATATGCAATTTAATTTCAAACCAATAATGAGAAATATAATCAAATTAAAAAAAACACTTTCGAGTTTGCGTTGTTTTCTAGTCAGAATAAGATGACATTAAGTCGACGTGCCGTTAAGAAACCAGGGGCGGCATTATGGAACGCATTGTCGGCAATTTTCCTAGGCCGTATCGACAAACAACATTGACGTCCTAACTTACCAGAACGAGAGTGAAAGCAGCAACGCATTTTCTTATTTGTTGACGCATTCACTCACGCAAATAAATACAAGACATTCGATCGCGCCTCATTTGATCAGCGACCTGGGGGTCGTATACTTTGATTTTCATGATTCTGCAGGGTTGTGCAATAATAATATAACTAATCATGCTATCCAACATTCCCATTAGCATAAAAATACGTCTTATTTGCCTCAATCATTTATTACATTATACCTGTGAAATCTTAATTTTTCAATCCTTCACCAGGAACGAAACGAATATTGAGTTAATACATATTCAACTATTGCGTGAGAAACATTTTAAGTTAAGCTTGACAAAATAAAATTTTTGATTTTTTTAACCGAAGCCGGAGAATGTCGTTGTCGTTTCGACACGGAAATCTTTTCAGGCAATGAAAGTCTTAAACTTTTCGATGATCAAGTTTATGAAGCTACGCGGCATAGAGAGAAAATATTGGGATCAAAAGTTTAGACCACACCTCAGTTTGGCATCATGAGAGTACCAACAAATATCCACCTGCAAGTAAGAAGCGAGACGGAAGAAATAACGACGACTTCGCTCCAAGCTAACTTGCTCAATTTTTTTATTCAATCATGAGTTTTTAGTCGAGTCATGCTTTTTATATTTCTAAACTGGCATTGAATATGTAAATAGCAAGCCTGCAACCTCTGAGTGATATGTACACCTCGCGTGTTAGGGATGAGTTGGAGATCAAATATGTATTGAATTGTTTAAGATGCATTTACGTGTATTTAATTTTAAAACGGAGGAGTTGGAAGGAGGAGTTACTTATACAAACACGTTACAAACAGATTGAGGGACTCCTCAGACATATTATTTATATTTTTTTTCATTTTATTTCTCGTTAATGTTTCTCGTTAATGTTCGTTTGTGGAAGTGGGTTTATGGCAAATAAATTATCCGTTTCTTTTGATTTTTCTTGATCGGTTAACACATCATAAAGTTATATTTTAAAAATATTTTGTGTGTTTAAAATTATATGATAAGTTTACAAATTTGCTGTAAATGCTGAGAAGGGTTGTGGTTCGTGTGTTTATACCATCTACGATTACGCAATTACTGAGAGAATTACAGAAGATACATATATATATATATATATATATATATATGTGTGTGTGTGTGTGTGTGTGTGTGGAGTACCTGAAATGGCCGCTGAGGTTAGCAACAACCAAATATATCCGGTTCGATAGTTGGCAGTCTTTGAGACCACTTGAATACAATTTATAAACAAATTGATTGATAGTTCCGAAGAATACCACAGGTTGAAAAGATGGATTACACAGTCTTCGTGGTTCACCACTACTTTATGGTACACTTTAATATTAGAGCTGAAACTTAATTCAATCAAACACACCAATTAGATAACAAAATATACATGAAAAACAAAAGATTAACGCATCTGACATTAGACTACAGAAGGGGCTAATCACAGTATACGCAAGTAAAAATTGGCATATTATAGACTAAAGATTACTGACTGGCGGTAGAAAAGGACAACATATAGTTTTCCAGTTTCCCAACATATTCAAATATATATTGGCATTAAGTAAACACTGAAATCTCTACTGACAATTCTACAATGCGAGAAAACTGGAATAAATCAGGAAAACACGGGAATATGCCTAAAAGCGCGAGAACAAAGCTGACAGTATCAGCTGATAGCCTATAAATGGAGCGCAGAGGTGGCTCTGAGAATATTATTGTTCAACCATGATAATTGAACTACAGCGGACAAAATTAGAGGACATACATGAATGTCTCACAGTGTATATTTGGTCGTATTTCAATAAAAAGGAGAAAATTTTGCCTCTTTTTATTACTTTTACTCTCACTCACCCAAATTTGTGAAAGCAGATGTGAGGAAACCTTGAAATTACTTAAGAAAATTTAAGTCTGCATATTACCACGGAATTGCAACTTGTTGCCGAAATTGCCAATCGAGACATAACACTGTCAAAAAAAAAATAGAACTCAAATTCTACTTGAGCTCAAATTTTTCAACATCTCGCTTTGTGCTTTTTTATAATATGAATAAAATTTTGCAAGAATTTATGCGCGGGAGTTGATATTACTTTAACCTATTTGTTGTGAAAGACTGATAGAAGGAAATGAATTAGTGGTTGGGTCTTTTAACACCCGTGAGGATTTAGCCAAATGTATATGTTTTCCGGCTGAGCTGCCATTGCCGACATTACATTCTGTAGCAACTCCTTGCCATGAATTTGATCGCTTGTCGGTCCCTTACAAACGGTGCTTCTGGCCTTGCTTGAACTAATTTAGTAGGAACAATATATGGTGCAAAAACTCTTTGAACTATTTTCTCGCTTTAATGTAAATTAACTATCTGCGACCGGGCAAGTTCTTAAAAAGTTTGTTTCTTGCTGAATTCAAATCAAATTTATCCGGATATCATTTCGATCGTCTCCGTCACCGCCATCTTTAAATATTACTAGTTTTGTGACGTAACCATGTCTATACAAATAACAATGCGACTGAATTCTGGACTCAAAATTAGCCTATAAATGAGTGTAGCGTTGTTGCCGATACTTAGTTTTACATTTTTAACAACCCGTAGTGGCCCAGTCTGGATAGTTTGTGACCGTATTATACATCAACTGTATATTCTGGATACAATGATTGTTTTTCTCCAGGTCGCGTGAGTTATATTTATTGATTAAACATAGGCTTATTCGGTTTCCAAAATGTAAAAAAGTTCGGGTCTCATGAGTCTCAGTACCGTATGCCTGATTATTATGAAAATTTACCATGTTGGAAACGACTTATTTTAACAAGGTAGGCAATGCCACATTCTTTTAATATTTGCGCCTGTCTGGGTAAAATGAGAACATTATGCTCGTTCAAATAATAATGACATTCCGGAATACAGTACTGAACTTCACCAGTTGACTAGACCCACGTAGGGCTAAATATTACCCACGCTTATTATATTTTTTATATACTCAGTCTATTAAATATCATCTTCCAGCTGTCCGTGTGATGCTGAGATGCACGCTTCTTCCGTTTAATAAGGAACTGCGGAGCTTGTGGGACTAGGCTAAACTTTGTTTCACGGCTTGGAGTTACAACCCCGCTTCGGGTGAATACAGAATAAGGAATAGCCTTGTGCTCTTTTGTGGTCTTTAAAATCACGGTAGGCCTACTATTTATATAGGATAGGCTAAATCGAAATCCTAAGAACTGACTCGAACGGGCTAACCAAAGTCATTTTCGTAAACTTTATTACTCTTGTAGGACTACCAAATATCAGGAAAAATTCACATGTTGGAAAGTGCCTGATCGGGCAAAAGCTTGTGCTATTATCGTCCTTTGGTTAGAATGAGAATATAATGAAAGTCTTTATTTGATATCATTGAGAAATGTGGTACTAAACCTTATTCAATTTGGCATTGGTTGGCACGAGATGTCAGAATGAGTCGCTTTTAGCGTGGCAAATTTTTATGATAATCTGGAGGTTTGGTACTGAAGTTCATGAGATCCCTCTCCCTACGTTAGCTGGGAGCATTAAATAATATTATTGAAAAGCACATAATGTTGATCATTTGCTTTCTTATTTTTGGTAGAAGGCGTTGTTCAGTATTGAAACAACTTATGGCTCATCATGTTTTTCGAAACCAATTTTTTGATGGTTGAGCATATGTTAAAAAATAGAAATACCCAACCAGAAAAAAGTTGCTCGCGAATGTTTTGTTAAGTTGAAGTCACCGATGGATCGCGCCGCTGAGGCTATTATGCTAAACAAAATAAAATATCTGTTTGTGTTGTCTAGAAGCATAGTAGGTATAATAGGACAACTTTGCCAAACATATTTTGTCGAATATGATTCACTACTGAATCGTGACGAAGACGCGCGGTCCATTTATGATTCATGTTTGGCAAATTCATTATCTAGGAAAGTCTACGAGACTGGTAGACATCTGGTAGATGCTACTTTTAGCGAACGGTTTATTTTTATTTTATTATTTAAATTCACTCTGGCAAGGTTAGAAGCAGCGTCCGGAAGGAACCAGCCGTCGGTCACTCAATAGCAAAGGGCTACTGAAAGGTTCAAAACAAACAACTGCACTCTAAACGGAAAACATCCCAAGCGGAACTGAGCCTCCATGGTAAAATGGAATAAAAACCGACCATAGTATAGTTTATTACCTATCTGTTGCGTTAAGTTATATTGAAAATGTTCTCAGAATGACCGATTAATTAAATCCAAAAAGAATGACACTCGAAAACTGAAATCCCAACACTCGGAAAACTGAAATCTTTCTATTTACACGGACCCTGGCATTGGGGGATTGTTGGTTAGAAACTTGATGATGGTAGATGATAAAACAATGACTGTTTAGACAAACAGGAGCTCGATAGCCAAATATACATACATATGCGTTTTATTATGGTATATAAAGACTTGTAATCTCTGCAGTAGAAAGATAAAAAATCGAATGAGACAAACAATTGAAGAGATTTTCAAACTCACTGATATTAATATCTATTGTAAATAAATTTTAATGTGATAATAAGGTTATCTTACGAGTCAGTTCAAATTGCCGAACATCGTCAAATTTTGAACAAATCATGAATGGGTTTGACCGAAATCAAAGAAATCCTGACCTCAGGATAGAAAATGGAAAATTTTTTGTATCAAACCTTTGAATCGAAAATCTTTCCACAAGATTCATAGTAACATTATTACAGTTGCCTATTTTTTTAAAAACAAAAACGTTTTCGACTCGAATTATTTCGAATGAATGTAGAGAGCGAATAACGAATTTGATGCCTACCTAATGTAGAAAGCCAATTAAGTTGGTATGTTCGAGTAGGGCTGGGCAAAATGGAAGCATTGGGAATTCGAATAATTTTTTCGGATCGGATCGAATCATAAATTCCATGTAAATACCAAACATTCCATTTTTCTATTACAGCTTGTCTTCATTGTGGAAATCAGGATATTAGTAGTTTTGGAATACTATAATATATATATAGCATATATATATATATATATCCCATTTACAGTTCTAGAATACCGTTTTTATCGGACCTATCTAAAAATTGAAAAATAAATAAACTAACTGAAATTCAAATTGAAATGAGCATGTTCAAAGATATTACGAAAACTATTAATACGATTTAAATAATTAAATGCATAGTAATTGAAAAGCATTTGCTGGAACGTAAAATAAAAGAAAAATAATACATAATCATGGAAAACTAGAAAATAAAGTATGACAATTAGTTAAAGAATAATCTCACATCGTTATGTATACGGGCTGCGGAACATCTTGATGAGTTTTTTTTTAATTTCTTTGCCTTCAGTCTCCGAATTGTACCGATAATATTTTTGCGCTTTTGCTTTTTGAGAAAAAAAAAACACGATTCTATCAATTTCGCGTATTTTATGTAAAGCCAGGAAAAAAGACAAATTTTTGTCCCTGCTGATTTTTATCATACAGAGGAACATACTTGCAAATCAAATACTGATTTTTGAGGCAGAATATTTAAAAACATCTTTCACCAGCTTTGCATTTCCGTTACAAATTTTGCTGCGTATTTTGAGCACTCTGATTAATAATTTTTATTATTCTAGAAAAAATATTAGTGAACAGTGATATATATACAATTTTTCATAAAAAATTTCAATTTAAAGATCTCTGGCAAACTTCAACATCTGTTGTCAACAATACACAAAATTTAAATAACAAAACGATCTTTAGGCGACGGGACATAACAGAAAATAAAACATTTGAAGTAAACTCGGGCAATCAGAATATTCAGTTATTGGACAATATTATGGTTTCGAAATGTTTAATCGCAAATTTTATCTACAGTGTCGATTCAGGATTCAGTTTTTAATGACTGTCTGATCTCACTACCACAGTATTCAATCCCATATGTGATAACATAGCGCCACCGGGGATTATGTAGGCTCGAGGTGCCATCAAAAAAAAATTATCATATGAGCAATGTTTCCTGATATACCTCATACTGAAAGATTAAAATATCGCTTTCGAGTGTCTAGCGGCAACCAAACTGTAGGAAAAACTTCAAAATCATTTATATTGCTACAAAATAGAAGTGTTGATGGTTTATGCGTCTCTTTTGTCAATTTTTGCGATTTTTGTCCATCCGAAAAAATGACATGAACATTTCAGACACCCGAAAACAAAACGAAACAATTCTATCGTACTCTATTCTATCAAGTTTAGAGCGAATTTCAATCAGGGAATCCTCAATCAATCCTCATAAGATAGAGCTAATAAAGATTTAATAAAAAAAAGCAAAAACAAGTTATTTGGATAATTTACGATCCAGTCAGACATGTTTTGATAGTATGCGCATACTTGATAAAATATATTTTCTGGTTGGTGGTCAAAAACCAAACCTTTTGCAGTTGGAATAACAAAGTTCACGGCAGTAATCATATATAGAATTATACAGATATATGATGGTTCTCATAAGCAGATTCCTGTCCATGCAGTTGAACTGTATTCTCGTACGTATTTTCTTCCACAAGTTTGTCTTCATAGACGTTACCAGTCTTCAACCAATGCCCAATCGCTCGGCAACAGAACCGGTACTCGTCCTGTGAAATAATTACCAAGTTTAATTCGATTCATGTATTTTTCTTTCGGGCAGCCCCCTTGTCGAGTACACAACCCCAAGCATTCCCTTGTGCAAGCCACGGGGTTAGTTCTGTTGGAAAGATATAAGCTTGTGTGCTCGGCCGAACCTCCCCAATTATTACACTCTGACTGGGTGGTGAGCATGGTGCAGTATATTTACGATAGTTGTTATATGCTCCATACAAGATGATATTTGAGTGTTAATATTGTTGGAAACCCCAACCACAATTACCGGGCGCGGTGGCCTACTGACTAACAACTTGGGCAGGCTAGACCGAACCAGAAATTTGAGATCTTCTTTACGACATACACGCGGAGTTGTCTTACCGATGCGTTGCATTACGTTTTGGGTAATAAAATAAAAACAGCAATACACGCCTGCATTGCTTTGCGTTAATCGTGTTCACATGCGTACAAAGCACAAACGCAAAAAGAAACAGCACTCTTCGTTAGCTTTCGTAGCAAACCGTTCTATTTCGTTGGAAAACGTAAGGAAATGCATGCAGAGCATTGCGCTTGCGTAAAACGAACCAAGAAAAAACGCAACCTACGCAAACGCGACCTCAACCCTGCCCGTAAAAAAGAACTCAGGATTGCTTGGTTAGCGTGAATTTTATGAACCTAACTTGAAAAAGCATACGACAATTTTTTTCATACCGTGTTTCTAAACAATCCCGCCTCCGCCTCATGAGGTTCCACAAGTATGGCGGGAGGATGGAAGCAACAAAATCACACCCACTGGGTTTCGAACTCGAAATAAATATTACGTAGTCAGATACCAGTCGCACAACAAATCTTTTCATTTGATTACTTCAAAGGAAAACTTTACATGTAGGTCAGTTGGAGTTGATGTGCGAAAATGATACTTCTTTTTGACAGCGCGATCCATCAGTCGCTTATGCTCAATTCGCAAAATCAAATTTTCACTACTCACTAGCATACTATTATATAAGCAAGCAAAAGTTTACCAAAGTCTGAAGCATGCCTGGTCTACAATCTCTCAGATCTTTCACAACTTTGAAAACGTCAGCTTTGGCCTCAACTTTCAATCGATCAACCAGGTTCATGATAGAACAGAACGCACCAGTCCTTCCCAGACCATCTCTGTAAACAAAGGGTATTTTTAATTGATTTTAGACATGTCAGAATATTCTATCTTATGAGTTGTTTTAAATAATATGCAATGAAATATGCCCATGACCCTATCGGGAGGGAATGAAAGGAAGTGAAGAAGTTGCGCTTTATTTAACAGTGAGATTATGTTTTGCATGTTTTTGATTAAAGCTAGTCGTTCATTTGTAGTAGCTCTTCCATATAAATGACCGTTGTCTGTTATTTTTAATAGAATGTCTTCAAATTTAAATGAAACTGATGCATTGATAATTGTGTAGCGAAATCATGATATAGCAAACGTAATATTTCTGAATTTAAAATATTCCAATTCGTATGAGTCCTAGGACTGTCCAAAATATTCGATTCGTGATTTGCGAATCATAAGTTATTCGACTTGATTTTTCGAGTCGAAAATCATTCTTTTCAGGAAAAATCAAACCTTACCTGCAATGCACAAGCACAGTAGAAACATCTCGCCTCTTGTTATTTGTTTGTATTTTATTGATGACGTCAATAACGGTAGTTGGGTCATCAGGACAGGCATTCGATCTCCAGCCAAGTATATGATATTGGGTGATGGCCTGTATAAAAACATGACATTTGTTTTGAAACGTGACCCAAACAGTGAATCAAACTTAACAACAAAAACCTATTGAGTACACAAAATTTCAGAGCGTGTGACTATTTCACGGAGATTTCATGTGAATTATTTTTATAAATTGTAAAATGTGAAATATACAATAAAAGTTCATATGTAAATCGTACCTTTTGCTCCACACCGCGCGTCACCATGAAATGTCTTTCCACATATTGCCCAATTGAGCAAGACTTCATAAGATGAACTGATACTTGACCAAACATATCAGACTCTCCGTCATCGGATGGCCAGTATTGTATGTTATGAACCTTAGAAATAAATATGAATACGATTACTTCTCGGCCCTTGGTCGGTGAAAGCGCGACCGAACAGTTTGGGGTGTACTGGATCGATGCTTGATCGTTTCATCACTGAGCATACCCTTAAGTGAGGTACTGTACTTAAGCGGGTTACGTACCTTAGCCATTACTAGTAATATGGGATCTACCAGTTTTGTTTTGATAGTCGGTTTTTAAACCCACATTTCATGATGGATCTACACCTTTGACGTCAACAAGGCAAACGTGATATTGACTTGAATAACTTAAATGACTACAAATCGTAAAATACGTTTGTCAAGCTTGAATCAATCATACTATGCGCCCCTAAATCTCGGTCCATCTGTGGCTCATTCTTGAGAAAATATAAATTCTGATAAACTAGAGTTGTACAATATCCAGATTTCAAACGGAAAAATTTTTCGCTTCTCATAAGTCTGATTTACGTTGTGGAAATTTCAGTATTTTAGTCTGATGTATAGAGTGGAATTGTACATTTTTATAGCTAAAATGTTATAAATTTTCGCTGTTTATGAATCTAGTTCGTATTGTCGAAAGATCAGTCGTGCAACGTTCTGGTATTTTCGAATTACTTTTAAGTATTATTATGCACTGTAACAAATCTGGAATACTTCAGTAAACTCTCTTTTACTTTGGCCAAAAACCCGGCGACCATTTAATATATCTCTCCCATTTCATATTGAGTTCAGCTGTAAAGATTCTATTTAAATTGTTAAATGATTCGCTGTTTATAAGCTCATGTTTGTCTAAAGAACATGATCGTCCGATTTCGAGCTATTTCAATTGAAGCTAGGACTGGTCAATTCGATTCGATGATTCGAATCGATTCCAAGCACAATTTATTCGAATTAATCGAGAATCGCTCATAGGAACAAAAACTCACTAAATAAATTAGAATTTTTAATTTTAACAACAAAACACAGTCGATTTGGTCATATTTGACCAAAATCGATTTAATTTTGTCGTTAAAATATGAAAATTGTTGCTCTTGGACATGTAGTGTGAATTGAAAATACACTATAAATTATTTGATTTTTACAATAGTGACAAGTTGTAATGGTAAAAATGGGATATTTGTTATTTACCTGAAATTAGTGATTTGGTCCGATTCGGAAAAAATATTGGAATCAGATTCAAGTTCCAAATGCTTCGGTTTTGCCCAGCCCTAATTGGAGCATATACTTTTCTGTTGAACACCTTTGCAGAATATAAACCATGTGCTTCGACGCTGCGTTTTTTTCTCTTTTTAAACACAGTATAAGTAACTGTTTTTGACTCACGACTCTTAGCTTTTTGTTTATTACTAATGAAGTACTTATCCGGAGTATCAATCTGTGTACGCCATATGTTTATATGGACGTGCTTCGACAGTGCGACGTACAACACATTCCACTTCCAAGCACACATTTCAATGATTTATTACAAAGATGAAACTAAAATTCTTTCAAAACTCACGTTTTGTTTGACAAGTTCATTGAGCATGACGATTGTGGTGACGTCACTATCAATTACTGCTCTCCATAAGTTTTCTACGTTTGCTAATGTTGGTCCTTCACATGCGATCATACGTAGTGATTCATTGTAAGTCTGAAATATATAATATGGGATATTATTCATTGAAAATAGAATGAGATGTAAGAATAGGATTTTATGATTGTGTGTTCACACGAAAATATTATTGAACAAAACTAACGAAATTGTTTTAGGGGAGTGTACAACGTTGGTGCATAACTATAAGTTACTAATTATTTTGCCATTTTACACGAAAGGCTTTCGTGGTTACGAGCAATAAATAGATTTTGGGAAAAATTATATTGCCACGGTATAGGTGCGGGGATTAGATTTCTCATAACGTTTTACCTGTGTGTGGGAAAGCCGAATTGGAGAAAGTAAAATAATTTTACCATCGTTCATGGCAAATACTACTCATTTTACAACACTGCAGCGTTTCAGTTTAAGTGTTTTTGTTGAGGGTGTAGCTTTGCGTTTCATATTACATTTTCCGATGCTAGTCGTTATTTGATTCATTTTTATTTTCTACTGATTCCGATTATGTTCAGGTGCATTCAACGAAAAAAAAATTAACAGAGCTCCATCAAAACTGACCATATGAAAAAAGGTCATATGAAAAAATATAAGCTTTCGATCCCTCTGGTAAGTAGCATTGAAGATTTTTATTTCAATAATAAATACCTCAAGCTTATTTGCGTTGAGTCTTGGTATTTCGTTCCCATCTCCCTGTTGCCACATTATAATTACTTTATATTTCTCGGCTGAAATTCAAAAGGAGTTTCAATAATTTTGCGCAATCAATGATATTAGGCATTTCAGAATATATAACGTTCTTCGAAATTTAGATTGATTTTCTTCATGAATATAAATATAAGTTATAAAACCACTTAATAATGGTAAACTTATCTTAGATCTCTCTTGTCCAGACAACGCACAAAAGGGTGTCGTCTCCAATGTGCAAACAAATATACAAAATGGTTTTATTTCAATTACCATTAAACTGTGTAATGTAACTGCGTGTAAACAATGAAAATTTTGGATAAAGATCTCTGAGAAAACCTCTTTTTGTTAAGAATTTCCAACTGTCTATTTGCTAACGACTAAGTCACCCATCGAGTAAGAGGTATTTGTATGATCGTTTGGTAATTTCCATAGTGAGATCTAGTTTTAGATGTAAAATATATTGAGTGCAGTAGACTTGAGTATTACTGTTAAGTATGTGTCACCGATGGATCGCGCCAGGGAGGCGGTTTATACTTAATGAAATAATGTTTCTGTTATGCGTCATAAGTAAATGTTACTAAAATTCACTACATATATTTACCGTGTTTTGCGCTGATCTTGCTGACGTTCGAAGCAGTTTGAATATTTTCAAATTCCTTTTTGATTCTGGATGTTCTGTGAGCGTATCTAAAAGTAGTAAAAATTTCATAGTTTATTTTTTCTATTGCGAGCATTCATCCTTCATAGCATGTTGAAATAGGCCGAAAATTTAATCTTCAACGACCAGTTTTCATACACATAAAAGCTCTATTGATTTCTTGCATATTGCCATGTAAATAACCGTCGTAATCAGTGTCAGTGGGAGATTACAATTTTTGATAGGGTCGGTAGGAGCATGTAGGTAGGGCTGGGCAATTCCATTCGAATCAATTCTAAGCACGATTACTTCGAATCAATTGCGAATCGTTAATAGGAACAACAGGAGCAAAAACTTGCTAAGTGAACTAGAAATTTGACCAAAATCGATTATATTTCGTCCTTAAAATATTAAAATTGTTTCTCTTAGTGTGAATTGAAAATGCACTAACTATAAATTTCTTTATCAGCACATTGGGGACAGGTTATATTAGTAAAAATGGGATATTTGTTATTTGCATAAGAATTAGCGTTTCGATCCGATTCGAAAAAAATATTCGAATCAGATTTGAATTCCAAATGATTCGGTTTTCCCAGCCCTACATGTAGGAACGGGCTTTAGAATAATCACAACGTATTCCATGCGTGTCGGTAAAGGAGACTAAAATGTAACAAAGGTGTGATAGATGTGGTTTTACCTTCACGGATTTTTAAAGAACTATTTTCTATATACAAATTCCTATATTCCCATACAAGTACAATTATTTGAGGCGAAATTTGAGTATAGTGAATAGCCATCTGGTCATTTTGTACCAATACCAACTCGGTGAAAAATATCTGAAATTTGGCCTCAGTTCTTCTTGGTTCACTCAACATTTTCAGCTTGATGAGAGCGAGCTTTAAAGATGTCCTAATGTCCTAAGTTACTCTAATGTATTAATTACTTCTGTGACACGTGAATAAAGTAAAAGAAAAGGTTAATCTTTTAATCATCGCCTAGTAGGGCTGGGCAAAACCGAATCATTTGGAATTCCAATCTGATTCGAATATATTTTCGAATCGGATCGAATCATTAATTCCATGTAGGTCAAATTTGACCAAAATCGATTGCATTTTGTTGTTAAAAATAAAAATTCGAATTTATTTAGAAAGATTTTGTTCCTATGAAAGATTCACGATTGATTCGAATAAATTGTGCTTCGAATCGATTCGAATCACCGAATAGAATTGCCCAGCCCTATCGCCCAGGCAGGTGCCACGCAATGTACTTCCAGCGGTTCAGTTATGTTTGGTATGTTTTCCGCTTAAAGTGAAGTTGCTGATAACACATTTCTTCCGCTTTTGGTCTTATTGAGAATCGATAAAAAAAATCTACCCTTTATCTTCTTGGATCTTCACATTGATTTCAATTTCATCCGCATCAGTGTCTTTGAATAGATGATATTCGAAGAGAAATTTGTGAAGTAGTTTGTATTGATCCTGGAATATTATTCAATATATAATAATTGTTCTGATTATCAGCTTAAAACAACGGCCATATCTAAATAGCAGGGTATCGAAATCTGTTTGGTTTAAATACCATTTATGGAAGAAAAATATAATTGATTTGTATTCGGCAGGCCGATAATTGAGCGGATAAATTCAGAATTGTCAAGAACAAAATATTCGTGAATGGTTGTCAACGTTTGCATTCCCAGAAGTAATTTTATAATACTAATTGCCACAGGAACAACAAGAAGCCTAGAAACAACTTATATTTACTCATCGCATGGGACAGATAGCACTCTATACCCTATTGTTCAGTTTTATTTGGGATTTTTGTAATCAGTGTGCAGAGAGCAGTTGCTCGCGAGTTTTAACGCGAGTTTTAAAGCCTTGTAGATCAACACGATCAGAAAAACAGTGAGATGGCAAGGAACTCCAAAGTTTAGAGATTATTGGGGAAAAGCGTCTTGCACAAAACAAAGAACATGCCTCATACTTCACACCAGCCATCGACTACGTCGGCTGATACACATAGCCCATAAGTGCACATCACGGGTGCGTAGCTATGCTTGATGATACTCACACAAGTCTGCACCATATCTATTCTTTGTTGTCTCATCTTGATAACACATTGATAAATATCAACACGTTTAGTACGAGCAGCTTCCTCAATCAAACAATCGTAACCAATGAATGCTCCTGTACGACCTGCTCCAGCACTGAAAAGAAAAGAAAATTATGTTTTAACCCCCATGTATGATTGAGGCTGTGACATTCCAGAGACCAGATTTTCTCCATAAAAGTTGTCTTCGTTTGTTTTTTGTTCGAAGCTCCCAGTCTTGGTTAGAGTGAATTTCAATAAGAACAATTCTGATGGAAAAGCTTTTCGATTTATCAAGATTTTTACACTGTAAAATATAACATAGCTCAGGACAACCGACAGGACAACTTCTCTCAGCATAAGATCACGCTTTTAACACATATTTAGATATACAAAAGAAATGCTCAATGTGACCAAGGTGTAACATCGATAATACTCACCTGCAGTGTACAATGATAGGTTTATTTCTGTTCCCTTGACTCATCATGCAAGCATCATAGAATCGATAAAAGTTAGATGTTGTCGCTGGGACACCGTGATCAGGCCAGTTCAGAAAATGATATTGCTCTATCTGGTAGCCAGGCTGTAAACAAGAGGTAGTATATGTCGTGTTTTTATAATGATTCGGAGAGTCACTAGTCATAAGGGCCTAAAAAGTCAATGCGACGTTGTAGATGGTTTTACCATCGCCTAGGGCAGATACCTCCCACTGCACTTTTCAAGGTGGTTCAGTTATGTAAGGGATGATTTCCGCCTAGAATACAATTGCTGGCACTATTATCTTGTAGCCCCTTGGCATTTGATTGGTCGTTAGTTAGCTCCGTTTAGGCACTGAATTCGGCATTGCTCATAGCAAACTTATATAAAAAAACAACAACAAACGAAAATTGCCCATCTACCCTAGTTAACCCAAGTTAATAGGTACAGTCATTTCTGGATTTCTAACACCCGTGTGAACGAAACTTAATGTTTTCTTAAACGCGCGGTGCGATCCATTCCGTGACTTGTTCTTAAAAAAATTAAAAATGGTTAAAATGTTTTGACGGCTTTCGACAGGTTATAATAGCGCTTGACAGGTATAGTTTAATCTGGGGAGAGGATAATCATATTATTTTGAACCATTCCGCATAATTTTGTTGAAATTCCACTGTTGAGATTACTTCTGCAAATAATTTTAACTATATCCGGCCAATCTCACCGCGTCGCTTGCATGGATTGTGAACGTTCTTCTCTTGTATCCACCAAAGTTTTCTTCGTTATCACACGATACTTTGATTTCTCCGTACTTTAATGTCATTCCAAGATCAGGCCAATACTTTTCACATTTCCGCTGTAGAAAGAATGATATAAACTATCTTTATTTGTGTTTTACCATAATAGCTGGTTTGGCCGAGAGCGCGGCGGTTTCAAATCTTTTAGAGGCATGAAATGGGCTTAGAATAAGAAATCGATATATTTCCAATCTTGGGTTGTGCGCCGAGCGCTACCTTCAATGTTTGAATATCTTAGAACGAATCATTAAAAAAAAATATATATATTAATAACAAAAAGATCACACTGAGTTAAAAAAAAGGCATTTGCGCCCTCTAATTATCATAATTTATGGATCCCTATTTGATCCATTCGATCATTAAACTTTCGCTGGAAAGCAACAGTCGACGCTTCATGACAAAAAATTAGTTTTAATTTTACCTTCTGTGCTTCAACGCATTTCGTCAACATCACAATAACAATAGATTTTTGTTCAACAATCATTCTCCAGAAATCATTGATCGTGGAAGGCAGGGGTCCTTGTGTTGCGATGAATTTCTTAGATTTGCTGTAACCCTGGAATATTTATAATGTTTGATAAAGTCTTGAAAAAACATATGCACCACACGCAAATGGTTATTGGCTAAAAAAATGTATTACATATTCATCTTTTTTACGTCAATTTGGTTTATTATTATCCTAGAGATTTGATAATGATTTGATAGGCTCAAGATCATAATTCCTTGAAAAACTTCTAACATAAACGTGCACGGGATTCGCAAAAATGGCCAAGTTCACCATTCGATTCGCACTAAATCTCAACTCATTCACGACCAAAAGCGGAGAACGAATTGATGGATTATTTGATATTGCGATTAAAACACTTTTTTGCTTCCACCAGATACATTTATGGATGAACAAATTCGAGAAATTCATATTGTTCGTCTTATCCGTATATCCATATTTTCATGGTTATAGGCAGCTTTCGGAGAAAAAAAAAAGGAAAAACATTAATTTTTTTGCAAATGAGGGTCAACAATGACCCATGTCACTGCTGTCGACTTGTAGTAAGCGACAGCAAAGACCACAATGTTGGGAGGGCAAAGCGTGTCGATACCTCAAAGTTCGCCGTAAACGAAAAGATACAAAATCTTACATGAACGTAGCAGGCATTGATGTAGGTTTCTTCGTGTTCACCTTTCAAATGTACTCTTGATAGATCAACTGAAAAATAAATGACTAAAAATTAAATATATTGTAAAGAGAAACAATATCTAGCAAAGTCCGATCCGAAAGTTTATATTGTTAAGCATGCGCCACAGATGGACCGCGTCTCGTGTCGTATCCATCAGTGACTCATACTTAACAAAGCAATGCTGTGCCTTTTTTCTGTTGGGGGTGAATGTGATCTAGAATGTTCCGTAATATAGCAGTCTCGTTCTTAGCTTTTAAACCTGTTCACGTTATATATTATTAAAATCAGCTAAAGCAAACTACAAAATGTGTTATCTACAACTAGAGCTAGACAAAACCGAATAATTTGGAATTCGAATCTGATTCGAATATTTTTTCGAATCGGATCGAATGAATATTTCCATATAAACAACGATTATCGATTTTTTACGACTGCAATTCATTTTCATCCTGAAAAGCAAAAATTTTATAGTTACAAATTAATAAAATTAGCATAGACATACGTGAGGACAATATATTTTCTATTCACACTCCGTGACTAAGAGCAAAATTTTTCATCTTCAACGACAAAATGCGATCAACTTTGGTCAAAGTTCTATTTCATATGCTCAACCGTCAAAATAAAAACGATGTAATTTGCCGACGACTTTGGTCAAAGCTGACCAAAATCGCTTGCATTAGGACATGGAATTTTTATATTTGATGACATAATGATTATGTCATCAAAAATAAAAATTCCACTTAATTTAACAAGTTTTTTTCCATATGGCTGATTCACGTCTAATTCGAATAATTCATACTGCATATTCATAATTGATATTCAGCACCGAATCGAATTACCGAGCCTTACCCACAACAGTACTCTACGGAAAACACCTCAAAGAAACCGCGCAATCCATCCACAATCTACACATTTCTTTCAAGTTGCCATTAAGACACGCAAGAAACGCGCTTAGGACCAGTTACGTTGTTAGCTATTAAAGAAGCATTATATTTTCAAAGTACATTTGCACTATAACACAGGTGTAATGATATTTGTAGCATGCAAATTAGGTTGTTGCAAAAAGAGAATCAAACAAAAATTCTCACATGGAAGAATATTTTTGTATCTGTTCTTTGACTTCAATAATTCGTTCGATGCCATTTCAGTAGAAAATACAGTCACAGCTTCTCGCTTGAGGTTCTGAATACAAAAAGATTGAGTCATGATTTCATGTTCACTTACTCCTCTCACAGTGAGTGAGTTTCTTGGAGTTCAAGATCTGATACAAAGTTGATAGAGTTTAAGCATATATTGTAGTAAATGCACTTTATTTTGGGTACATTCGTTTCTTTTTTTAAATGATATCATTGCAAATTTATGATGTTCTAAATTATATTGCATTGCCACGATCATAACGCGTGGCTTATCAAAAACAAGTACGAACCAAATTATGTTAATGTGCCCCCAGGGCAAGTTTTCGTCAGTTCACAATGACCGTATAACTTGTTTCGAAAAATACACAGTCTAATTATATCTCAATAAATATGTTGAGAGACTTGGTTCTTGAAGAGCATCAATATGTTCTTTATCCTAATCGGTTATTGCTCGGCGGTATGACCTTTCACCGCTTCGTGGCAATTGGCGCATCAATCGGAAATGCTTGGAGATAAAAGTTGGCATATTACGACAAATTCTCCGTGTATTGTTGGAAAAGAAGGTGTTGAAAACTTAGGCAAGCAAAGCCTTCAAAGGTTTAATAGTTCTGACAGCGTTTAGAGAGTGCAGCTTAGAATAGGAATCATGTATTGTGCCCTTTATGAGCGGTCTTAAGAATAGCCCCAACGTAATTCCCGTGTGTTTTAGAGGTGACTAAAAGAAACAAAAAAGTTGTTTTCCATCGCCCAGGGCAGATACCACTTACTGCAATAATATAATATAATACCTAGTAATCTCTCTTGATGTGCAGATGCTTGCACGTCATGTTGTACAATCTCGTAGGGTCATTTGAGCGGCCCTTAGTTGGATCCTTTAGACGCTACTTAGGAGGTTGCTTAGGGCGAGTTTCAATAAAAAAAATTATTTATCGAGAATATAGGACAGCTGTACATTGTTATCAATGCTACTCACCGTAAATTCTTCCATGAACTTTTTACCATTCTTCGCATTTTTATCTTCGAAAACATCGTACAAATCGTCCAAAGCTATTGAGGTTGTCGTACTGTCATCTGGCAGGGTCGCGCCTAAGTTTTCGTACACTGCATCTGAAAACATTTACATCGTCTGAACTAAATTTGTATTCATATATTTCAATTATGAGTCAGCAATTGATAAAAAATATTTCCTTCGAAATTCTTCACGTCTATATTTCGTTTGTTCTAAAAATAACAAAATTAGGGCACTCCAAATTTGCTGATTTTCAATAGATGGAGGCTGATATATAGCATTTTGTTATGGAAATTTATTTTTCACGAAAATCCAGTTTGTTTCAATCCAAAATTCAATTTTTTTTAAATTTTGTCAAGCATGAGCCACAGATGAACCGCGTCTAGGCGGCGCGATTCATCAGTGACTCACACTTGACAAAAGATATGCGGATCTTATTATTACGACTAAACCTTGATCCTTCCGACCGTTTTAAAAGATAATCTTGATAATCACTCTGAGCTACACTCGGCAAGTGGGAATCACCCCATATAAAACATAATCGCTATAATAAAGTGCAGTGAGTGGTATTTGACATGGCTGATAATAAAGCTATCTACCACTCCTTGTCCTATATGGTATGCACGACATTACAAACATTTACATAAAAAAAATTTTTTTCAAGAAATCATATAGTGAAATTGTGCATGGAAGTTACCTTCGTCATCATTATCCTTCGTAGGAGGAAGCGGATACAAGTTGCTGTCAGGTTGATCTGTAGGATAGGCTGATTTTTGTTGATGTCTGAAAATTTACGCAATCTGATTAATATTGCTAGACAGATCAGTTCCACTAACTATTAAAGAACTTAAATTCGTTGTTGCAAGAGACTGCAGCTGAATTGTCAACAGTTGGAAAAAATCCGAAAATTTGTTTTTTACTTAATTTGTCCGTTTTCATACTTTTGGATCACTCGCTTTTTGTTTCCCGACGAAGAGAAATTACAACTTTATTAAGTTACGGATCGTCATACCCTTCAGTGTACACTGTGCAGCAAAGCAAGATTTCTTATTTATCTTCATCCAGAAACAGCGCTTCTAACGTTCATTAAACAGCTAAATATTACTAAAAATGTAGTACCAGCAACCGCACTCAAAGCCGAAAACAAGCCAGAACTGAACCACCAAAGTAAAGTACAGTGAGTGATATCTGCTCTGGACGATGGGATGATAAAACCATATCACACTTCTTTATTTCGTTTTAGTCGCCGCGTACGAACGCAGAAAATACGTTAAGACAATTCTAAAGTTTTAATACACTTATAAATGAATTTGGTTTTAACTCATTAATAAAATAATAACTCATAATAAATCAGTACCTATTTTACTTACTTTCTTCGAATTGCTATAAGTAGCAGAACAATAGCTACTATCAATGCGAGACCTCCAACCAGACCAGCAATCCAAGCTAAGCTAGCATCTGAAAATATGGAAAAGCTGTGATTATCGCCTGTTTTTCAAAAGTCACTCCAGTTTCGGTCAAAAAATGTTCTATATTTAAGTGAAGATTATTTCTTCAATTTTATTTTTACTATTTTTTATTTTATTTATTTTTTTATTATTTCAAATTTTTATAATTAGGAATTTGTCATAATTAGTTTAGAACAAAAATCCTTCATTAACTTTACACTAGATGTCGCCAAATCTAAACTTGGGATTCTAAAAAATTGGCCCCGACCCCACTCTTCAAAAAATCGTTCGCGAATGCTGATATCCGATTTCAGCATTACTCTGATATCACATATAACATATTATCGTTCCTATTGGCCGCGGTCTACTCCCATTTCTCTACCAAGCATACCTTCATTATAAATATGTTCGAATGATCCATCAGGACTTCGATTCAACGAAACATCATCTGTTATTGCAGACGGGGTCGAACTAACGATTGAATACCTGTTAGAAAATAAAATATTTCGATTTTATGGGAAAAGGCAAAGGATTTTTTGACGTATTAGAGAGAGAAGTTTTTATCAACTAATTTGTCAAACTCAACGTCCTGGTTCCTATCACGTTAGTAACGAAGATCTCGGATTCAAGTTAACGTGAATTTGGACAAAATCCATTCTCACCGCTAAATCCATGCTAGAGTTTGAGTAGGCTCTCTCAAATCACACATATCTCTCCAATAACACAAAATATTACTGTTTGTGTGTACGTTTTTGTCGATGTAATAATGTCTTCTTCCAGATTACCCAACCCAAAGGAATGATTAGAAACAAAAACATTGATTAATGACGATGAGAAAAGATTTTTATCATTTTATCCGCCTCCCATGGGTCTCTTGAACCCATTATTGACTCAATAAACTTATCTTTAGATGTTTACATGGCTTGAGAAAATATTGTTTCATAAATAAGAAGCTTGTTTCATAAAAGGGGTGGCAGTTGTGACACGTCTGGCTCGGTTGCCTAGTCCGTTAATGGACGATCATGTTGACCGAGAAGACGATCTTTTAATAACTGACCGTGTTTCCATTTAGATACCCTCCAGCAAGAGACTTCGTGGCAGTTAGAAATTCGTAACATATACATAGTCACTCAAGTACTGATTTGAGTGATCTATTTATTCAAATTAGAATATCTATATAAATTCGCACGAGGAAAATATGTTAGGTAAGCAAATGTAGACCTACGTGTATGTGAGACCACTTTGTAATTCAAGATTTTTTCCAGTCATTGGTTGCGCAGTTGCACGTTTAGTTCTTGTTGAATCTGTTGACGCAGAAATATCACAACTAGTTGATTCTCCACTACCAAGTGTTACTTGTGTTGATTGGCCAGATATTGTTGACCTGGAAATACAAAAGACGATAAAATGTGATGAAGTGTTGATCTGCTGTGCGGAAATTAATTCCACAGCGACCTTATTTTAGTTTTAATAATTAATAATTTTTGTTCATTTCGCTGTGAATTTCGGTCGTGTCTCAATTCCGAATTTTCAGCCAAGTTTTGCTTCAAATCTTTTCAAAACTTTTATTTATAATATTGACTTAGTTCTTTAAAGCTTCCTAAGTTTTTTCCAAATATAATTAGTACCAATCGTTGACTGACACTACACCACTGACTCAGTGGCGCACCCATGGGGGTTCCGGACCCCCTCCCCCCGTTTGGATGCTGACAAAAAACTCCTGCGTTACGATTAGCATTTTATTACCATAGTTAGTTGGATTGGAGGAATTCCTTTGTTACCCTTGATATGTGGTTTGCAATAGCTATCCAAAAAGTTTAAATTTGATATATTCGCGACAAATTGAAGAAATAGAATGCAAAAATGTTCGCGATCAAAATCCAACTTTGCCGTAAATAAAAGAATGGTAAACAAATTTTACAGCGCCTAATGTTTATAAGAGATATTGAATCCAAAGAAACTAGATGTAGTCGCGACATATTACAAAACAAAGTTTTTGAAAAACGCGATTCAAGTCAAAATCTTGCGATAAATAAAACACTGTTATTCTTCTAATTCATAAAAGCAGTAACATCACAAATTTTATACGCTAAATGTTTACAAGAGATAAACAGTTAGACATTGTCACCAAAATAATTTAAAACTATTATATTCGCGACAAACTGCAAAAACAAACTGTTGAAAATATCGCGATTCAACTCAAATCTAGCGATAACTAAAACAATGTTATAATTTCAATTCAAAAGATTTTATATGCCTGAAAATTTTGAGAGGGCAATGAATTACATATTGTCATAATATTTTGTGAAATAATAATAGTATTGAGATTAATTAGAAAAATACGTGCCAAGCTTATCATTTTTATAAAACAAGTGCCAAGCTAAATGAAATAGAATCGAAATTTACTGCCAGACACAACCGCTCCCTTATTTTTTTAAGTTAGCCGATAAAATCCGCACTCTCTCTCGTGCGCCGATGTCTGGCACGTACGATAGAAAAGTATTTCTTAAACAAACATATTCGCGTACATGCGTCTGGAGTGGTATTTGATAAAATGGTTTTATTTTATTGTTGGAATCGACGGGCCTAAATATTCACCTGGCAGGCGCTTACTCTGAATCAAGGGTTTAATTGTAGTTTTTCATGCTGATATTACAAAAGTAATCATCACGAGATGTAAGTTGGTTGTCATTGTTAAGCTACCTTTGCCGTTCTAATTCAATTTTCCATAATGACAACCAACAGGAAAGTAAATGGCTGCAATTATCATTTTTCTAAACAAATTGCCCCCCCCCCCCCCCACCCTTTAAAATTGCCGGGGTTCGCCACTGCGTTGACTTATCTCAGTGAAGTAAGACAACAGTCAGATTGAAGCTGAGAAAACAACTGTTTTAAGGGAATTGATTGAAACGTTACCACCTAAATGAATAGAATATTGAATTATTTTTTAGTCTAGTCACACCTTTGATTGAATCATCCTGATTAAGGTGAACGATTGAATCAACCTGATCAAGGCGAGTGGGCGCGATGGCCTAGTGGTTAAACAAGATGGCATCGCAGGTTGAAGATCTCCGGTTCGAGTCTCTGCGAGTCGGGCTCGCTTATCCATGTCCACCACTCAACCCACGGTGTAATAACTTGGGTAGGCCAGGCCGAACAGGGAAAGACCATATCTTTCCAGTAATTGTAACCCTGTCCGTCTATAAGTGGCCACTTAGACAGGGTGATCCACTCCAAGAAACGACTATAAAAAGGCCCTGTATTAACGGCCACTTAGAGACAAACATGGTTAGTTATATAGGGAAGTTATGAATTTTTCAGTACAGTGGCCGTGCCTGCCAAATTTTGAGTGATGGGCATGGATTAACTAGCCGGATATGCCGGGATTCGAACTTGAAATCTTCAACCTGCGATGCCAGCGCATGATACCCACTAAGTCATCGCGTCCACTTAATACAGCTACATTAACCGACCTTGCTATGGCAACTGCCAGATACTCTTTATTTGCTTCACCGTTTGCTGCAGCTTGTGATGCTTCTGTGAGTTGATCTATTGTGATTTCACTTTTCTGCTGAGGAACAGTTTCGCTTGACGTCATCATGATGAACAAACAACTGTAATATATCAATAATAACATTTTAGCAGCAAAATTTTTGTTAGTAACAATCCATTCAGAAATTTCCTTTTTCTTTAGCCTGACTCAACAAAAGGTGCTTTTATGAGATTTATCTAGTAGTGAATGAGCGGCGCAGACACCAAAATTTTTAGCAGAATTGGAATTTTTTTTTTTTTTGGAATAACTAAAACAGTTTGAATTTGAGAATAGAGAGTATTTTTATCAAACATCAACAAATATGGACAGCATTTCGTAATGCAATTTATTATTAATTGGGTTCAAACAAAATGGAAACCAACCTAAATTGAACAATTATATTAATATTGTGTTTAGTCGAATTGATAATTTACCACGGAGGTAATGTAAATAGAAATAAAATACATAATTCTGATTAAAATGGGTTTCGATTTATAAACAAATATTCATATAAAAAGATATTCCAATGGGCGTTCGACCACTTTCTCTTTAATATTTGCAACATAATCGCGATTGTTTAATTTGTCTGGAATTGGCTTGCCCTTGTCATCCCAAGAAGCCATAAATTCACACGTCTATTAGGTATTTGTACAATTCCATTCAGTTTTATTTGTCTGCACTCTAGAACAACCAAATATGTTCTTTTCTATTCCTTACCTTATGGGTCCGTTCAATTCCTCTGGTACGACAACTTCTATCGATTGAGTTGGTAAGTTTTCTGTTGATGGAATGGGTTCTGGTGCTGGAACGCTTGCTGGTGCTGTGGAAAATACAAAAAGAAAAAATGAAATATACCGCCGTGTAATGGTGCAATTTGCAATGGCGTATGAGTTATTATATATTATAAGTGAAGAATTTTAGGGAACGGTACCTGAAATTTGAAAGATCGAAGAATAATTGGTAATTTTTCAAGTTTCTGAAGGCAAATTAAGACATTTTCACTGTTTGGACAATTAAAAACATATTGTCATTTAAAATGTACAAATGCTACAAAAATCAAAACAAAAAGTGGTGTGTTCGCATGAAATTCTTTAAAAATATTAAGGCGCCACAACACATCAGGCAGATTATTACTTAATGATGAATCTTAAATACTTATGAATACTTAATCGCATCAGGCAGATTATTACTAAAAGTCACCTGCTACATCCGTGATACATTCTCCGACGGCTTTCACTCCTTCACTCTCACCGGCGCAAGTTGATGATTTAACATAGAAAGTGTAATTTCTGTTTGCCTCTGATGGGATTTGTGCTTGGAAATATTCCAAAGTTTCCCCTGCGTATGAATGATTATTACTGGAGGATTGTTGTTCTGTAGTTGGAGAAAGTAGAGCAATTGTGGATGCCGCAGTTATCTGTATAAAGATATGGTTACCCGGTTATATCAATCGGTAAAGGCTTTAGAAACACGCTCCGAGCTACGCATTACTAACGTACTGAGTTCTAATCCCGTGCGGGATGTTTATATGCCAGAGGAATGCTAGACACCTCGCCGGCTCCCGGTAGTCCACATGGCCGATGTTTACAGGTTCCTCCACTAACAATGTCCATGAACAGGAAAATTGCAAAGGGTCAGTCATAAACCTTATCTGTGGCTCCATTTGACAAAAAGTCAAACTCCATATCTAAGAACGTAATTTTAATTTTTGAATGAGAAAATACCATCGATTTTGTCGTTAAAAATGAATATTTCACGCATGCTTTTTTCACAGCGAGCAATATCAGGATTAATTAGAATATTTTGGATTGGATTTAATTCGGTTCGATTTGAATCATCAAATCAAATTACCCATGCAGATAAACATTCTACAGCGAAACAGAAACTATAGTAGAGTCGAGTTAGTGGTATCTGCCCTGGGCGATGATAAAACAAATCGGTCAATGCTAGGCAGATGCCGATCAGAAATGTTATTTTGTAGAGCATGTACTACGGATGGTCCGCGTCTTGTCGACGCGATCGATCCATCAGTGACCTCAGTACTTAACAAAATACGTATTGGAATTAGGTCAAATTTGAAGGCGTATTTTTATATTGCGAGCAAAACTACTGTCAGAGAGTGACCATTTTATTTCATTTTTCTTGCAGTGATTTCTTACTATACTTACCAAAAAATCCACCGTATTTCTTGGTATTGAATCCGACCATGACCATATAACGATACAAAATGTTGCGCTCGTGTCGAGGGTAGATTTGACGTCGGTAACCGGATCCGGTAGGCCAACTCCTGTTATAATTTTAGACTCCGTGTACAGCTTTGAGATACATTCATCCGGACAAACCGTTATCTGTCAGACAAAAGTAAAACTTTACGTCAAGAAAATTCAAACCAATTTCTATTTGATTGTTCCTCGGAAAAAGACGCCCGAGCATCATAGCCCGGTAGGCACGGGCTTCAAAGTAGCCTAGCGTATTTCCTGCGTGTCGTAAGAGGCGATTAAAAGAAAATGAAAAAAGTGGTAGATGGCTTCACCATCGCCCTGGGCAAATGTCATTCACTGGACTTTACCATAACAGTTTCGTTTCATTTGGATTTTTTCCGCTTAGAGTGCAGTTGCTGTTATAACATCTTTTAGTAGCTCTTTGCTATTGAGTGGCCGTTGGTTGGTCCCTTTTAGGTATTGCTTTTGGCCCTCCTTTAAGCGAACTTTTATAAAAAAAAAGTACCTTTGATGTAGTCGCGAGCTTCAGAATATTCCCAATCCGTCAGCTTCATCGACAAATGCTCAGCTAAAACATACTCATCGAAGCGCAATGTTAGTATCGATTATCATAATATAATTGGACAATATACGAAGGAAAGAGTCACCTGAATGGTATAATTCGTATACGGGTTTAGCTGTTTGATTTCTATTTCTTGCTGTGCCTTCGCTGTTATATTTTGTGAATAGCCGACAGTATCTCTCTCATTTATTGCTTCGATTCTAAAAATACATCGCTCGTATTATCTTCAAGATAGACCGGTATCCATGTTATCACTAAAAGAGCTGTTAAAAATATTCGATTCGTGATTCGCGTCATCATGAATTATTCGATTCGAAATCGACAGAATCGGGAAGCGAAAATTCAATAAAATCGCAGTTCTCTAACAGGTATTCATTTATATGGAAATGAAAGTATTAAATCGATTGCTTTAATAAATTAAAACTTGAAACAGATATTTTGCGCCAGTTTTGTCACAGTTGTACCTGTTTTGAAGCAATTTAGGCAAATTTTGATGTATTTGACAATTTTCAAAATATTCAGTTCGAGGAGATAAATTTTCCGATTTGATTTAGAAATCAAAAGATATGCTGACAGAAATAATTTGGTATTTAGTATACGTTTACGAAAAAAAAATGAATCAACGGTAAAAAGAAATGAAGGATGGTATTATATTGACATTGATATTTTCACGTTCAAATGTTTTTCCATATAGTTACTTATTTTTCTCACTTGTGAATAATGTTTGTTGTTTGATTATTAGGTTTCCATTCAACTATGACTTGTCCGTCCACACTGCATTTATTGGCTGTAGCTTGTATGATTTCTGGCGATCCATACACTGAAAAAGTTTGAGTGATGATTACTTCGTTGTAAAGTCTAATATGTTGCACATTTTTCAATAAGGGCAACAGCGGAATGTGAGGCCGCGTATACTATATTATAAAATATATTTCCGTAAGGGAAGGGGGGAATAAATTCTGTGCAAAACTGCAATAGACTGTAATCTATCAAGAGAAGAAAATAGAAATGGGTGCGCTTCGATTGGGCTTTATGAGTCACTCGTACTTGAGATAAATGTTTTCGCAACGAATTACAACAAAATTACCCGATAACACTATTTCTTTCTCAGCTGTTTTTTCCTGACTTTCTTCTCCGATGTTATTTATTCCACGACAAGTGTAAATCCCATCATCACTCAATAATGCATTATCAATGTACAGTATCGACTGTTGGTTGGATTTTACTTGATATACACTGCTTCCAATAACTGTTGAAACTTCTATGTTGTTTCTGAACCATTTTACTTTTGCTGGAGGTGCACCAGAGACCGAACATGTCACGTGGTCCAAGCCAATTGTTACAGGAGATGAAATTGTAGTTGGTGTTAGGTTGGTGATGCTGACGGGAACTGTAAAAGTAGTTTGCAGATTTAGAAAACATTAAAAATTATAATTCAATATCTCGAAATATATCAATTATCCGCAGGACTTGAAAAATCTCAATTTTGGTTTGTGGGTATTGATATTTTGTATAGTTATATCTCATAAAATGGGTTACAAGGCGGGGATCCCTGTATTTGTTGATATGCTGTAAAGTTGATAATTGGTTGTCATCCAGTTAAGGTAAAGGTAACTTACAGTGAACATATAGCCCAACCGACGTTTCTCTTGAGTAAGACTTGGATGTTGGAGAAACGACAAACTTATAAGTGACATTCTGAGAATCATTCACAGGATCAGTAGTATATGTGTAAGTATCCGCGGTATGATCATCTTTACTGTGAACAGGGTTTGTTTCATCTGGTAGTTTGAATACTTCTATGTTCACTGCTCCATCTTGACTGACTATGTTGATTGTGATTGATGTAGTTTCACCTTGGATGACAACTTGTTGTTCATTGACAGGTGATATTGTCAGTAGAACTGAAAAATTAAAAGGTTGGGATGAATCTCTTTAATGAATTTCAAATGGAAATTTTATTTTGTCACGCACAATTTGATTACTCCTCGGCAGCGCGATCCATCAGTAACATCTACGTTGGTAAGCATATTCTAATGGGGATATTAATTGCGAAAATATTTTTGCGGAATGGGCGATTTCATTAAACGATTCATAAGGTAAGAGATGTAAGATATGAAATAAATGTAAGAAATTGATATAAAAAATTGTTTACTATGTAGAGTTTTATTGAATTGCCTAGTTACCATCCCCATATTGTTTGTTTATATTTTGCTTATTTCTTGTGGATTTTAAACGCCGGACCAGATTATGGATTAATATTTTGCTACAAAAGAATTCAAATAGATTCAACACAATTTCCTAATTAATTAAATCAAACTTGGACCGAACACCCACTCGAGTGTGGATCTCAGTGACATGAATCAATCGCCAATACTGAGCACTTTGGATTTCAATTAGTTATCAAAATACATAGGCATGTAATATGTAAATGAATCTTTGATTTCTATTGTACACTGACTGACACAATACATGGTGTGACATTTAGCCCGAAATTTCAACATAGAAGGTTTATATATGGATTCCTGGTAAACTGTGCAAAATATTGGTAAATGGCCAGAATTTCTTTCATCTGTGAGTCGAATATAATCGATATATTTTATAAGAGTTCTCTCTAGGTAAGGTTGCTACATCAATATATAGTAGCAGCAAATGCAGTAGAAGCTGAAAATCCCATTCAGAACTGAACCAAAATGGTAAAGCACAGTGAGTGGTGTCTCTCCTGGTCGACGATAAAACCATTTAACACATCATGAATTAATAGATACCGATGTCATGCCAAACTATCGATACCAAATCCCTAATAAAAACTCAGTTCTAGCTAGCTAGTTAGTTCTAGCAAATGAGTAGATAAGTCATGAGTTACTGAATAATTCAAAGTAAGCGTATTTGAGCAATATCCATGTTAGGCGAGACTTCACTTTAGTCGGATAGGCTGTCAAAGTATAAATACCCTCAACATCAACACAGGGGCGTATTTAACTGAACTTATTATCATATATCGACGTAAACGACCCGAAATTGGCGCCGAATGAGAGAAAAATTTTCTATAAATGATATTTGTGGGTATAAAACGGGCTAAGTATAGTAAATATCTAATAAATAAAACTTTTATATTGAAGGTGTTTTAAAAAACAAAAGGCCAGTCTGCGTGTTTTTTATATATTTTTATCATTGGAGGAAGTGGTGTCACAATGTTCTCCGCCCCATAAATATGCTAGCGCCCCAACAGGCTAAAATATTGAATATTTTGCAAAATTTCGAGATCGGTATCGGTTATATTTTTACTATCGTTGACGGTCTGAAAGTGGCCGATACTTTACAGAATGTGCTAATAAACAAAGAGTCAACTAATTTGATTGTCAAGTGGTGGAAAATAAAGGCAGATTTATGACGCTAACTGTTTTGCTCCTTCGAAGACAAAATATGTACTTATGTCAATAACATTTAAAGTAAATAATGACATTCTTGAAATCGCTGTCTTTTTAAGGGGCCGTCGGAAGCGGGGAGGGGAGGCGGAATAAGTATCCTCGACAAAACGATACTTCGAAAATTAGAAAAGCCCAAATTTTACATCCATTTGGGAAGGCCTGAACTACGAAAATTATAGTTACAATTAACTGTATTAACTGACATTTACAAATTCCGTAAAGTGCGAATGGTACTTGCGGCAGCAATCGACGTAAAATGCAGTGGTAAATTCATAAAAAAATAATGCGCTGGGGAAGGGCGATAATTAGGGAATACTATTTTCAGAAAACCTATATTGTCAGTCATGCAATAATAACAACTCTAGCTGCCTTCTATTGTCCCCATGAGCCTTGGCAAGAAGCCATCTTGCTTCCGACGCTCCGGGTAAAACCAGGCCTGGGAATTTTAACAATTTCCAAATCGGAAATTTTATTTTGTCAAGAATGAGATGAAGAACACATCATGTTCAATGAGTAACAAAACGTATTTGGACAAAAATATTCTGTCTGGGTAATATCAAGAAGCGATTCGTCAGGGGGCGTTGGGCCAATTAATTTTCTTTACCTACACCTTTTATGTTGGGAGATCAGTATGCAGTGAAATCAGACAAAATAAAAACTGCAATAAAATATTTGCAGGTCTGAAGCAAGATTTTGAACTTCTCTAGTTAAATGGCAATAGTGTAAGTTTAATTGTACATAGTCGGAGTTCATCCCAATTCATATATCGTAAGCGAGTGTAAATTTCTCAGCGTGAAATTTGCGTATTACAATGTCGTGTAAATTCGAAATCCTAAAATAGCTAGTTATATTGAAAACAACATCCATAATCTACTTAACTTTCAACACTTTGGGAAACATTAGCCAAGGCCCTCATTGCCGACTGAAAGAATGAAGGATGGCTTTTACGTTCCACAAAACACATGAAAAAAATTCTCCTATTTGACCCCTTCAAGTAATTTCAGAACTTGAATCTCATTTTCCGCAAATTTCCGTCTGTTTCATCGTGATATACAATAAAATTGTCAGTTTTCAACAAATCTTTCCCTACGATGCACAAAATTGTGCCAAAATTTGATTTCCAAATTTTATCTAATTATATCAACCCTTGTCAGTGTGCCAAATACGCCACTGTTGTTAAATTGTCTAAGTTGAAACGAATTTGTGAACGAAGGAATTTCTACTGTTGCAACACCATGAATCAACCAGATAAGAAATATGAAATACCATATTGGCAGATGTACCCTGACGCGACCCAACATGCATAGTCAACCCACTCGCCATTATTCTTCACCAAAGCACAGTTTTGATCGCCTCCTTCACCACCAGCCCTATAAAAATCAAAGAGAATGATTTTAGACGAAAGTTCCACAAACGATATTTTTATATTTCTATAAATTAAACACTATAAATTGGGACTTTTGATCTGGAATTTTATGCATACTTCATTATAAAAATACTAAAACTGAAGATATGTAAAATCAATTTTCCCGTGAAATTTTAATCTAATTTTTGGGAATGTCTGATCGAAATTTTCTGTTCTCGTAATTCATCAATACCACCAAAAATCATCGATACCATAGGAATCAAAGATAAGAAATAAATTTAAGAGAGAAAATGTCAATAGTAAGTTTTCGCTACGAATTCCATTAAAATTACTTTCAGACAATATATATGATAGATGAAAAGTGATGAATCGATGAACTTGAAGAATGAAAAATAATATCCAGCTTACCAATTTGCTTCAGGTCCAAGTTCTTGACCATCTCCCCAATACCAATGGTCAGCAGTACTTGTTCGAGTCAGATCGATGTATGCTGCGAAGCTGTTGCTTTGATCACTGAAGAAGGATGAGAGTATATGAGTTCCATCGATATTTTTAGACAATGCCGGAAGAAGTATCAAAAAGGACCCAATATGTTAGATCAATTCTAAGACCCGATCAAGTAAGGCACCTAGTCATGATAAGAAATATTTTGAAATTTAAAGAAATTAACTTTTAATGACGCATTCCAGAAAGATATGCTATGTTCCGCAGAGAACAATAAGAATGGAAAGAAGGGTATTTTACCGTAATTGGGAAGTGAAGTGAAGTCTGGGGTTTCTTTGGCCAATTTATTCTAACAGATCGGGCGAAAATGTCGATGCGTTTAATTGAAGCTGTTTTGCACCTATATGCTCTTGGTTGATCATAGAAGAAGATTATAAAGCATTACAAATAGTCGATTACGCAACAAAGATAACAACAAAAGCATATTTAACACAGCTCTACTGTTAAGAAAATAAATATTAGTAAAATAAAAAATGTCATGCTAGTTTTTTCACTTACGATAACAGGTCAACCACTACTTGTTTCATTGCATCATTTGTAATTCGAACAAGAAAACCGCTCGGCGATTTACAGAATTTATCAGCTTCAGATTGGTGAAATTCGTTGGTATATAACTCTAGTTTGAACCCATCGTCCGTGTATTTTGTTTTCGCCAAGGTCACTGTAATTCACACAATTATATCAAAAATCCTTGCATGAAGATATTTATGACAATTTTGTTATGAAAAAATATCAGTTCATTGGTGAAGTGCACAACCAGTTATAAAAGGCTCTAATAAAATAATTTCGAATCGAATGGTTTTGAATATCATTCTATTTATTTAAAAAAATGTTCTCAACCGTTTTAAGTCGGTATATTAGTCTACAAAATAAACAAAAAACACATTCGCTATTCCCGAATCCACTGGTTCGATACTGCCTTGAACCATTCTACATCTTTCCCACACTTATCATATGTTCGTCAACAGACAACTTGTGCATTCCTAACTAACATCAATCCAAAGATTAAAGTGCAACCACATCCACACTGCATTGCAAAAATAGCACCGTGAAATCGCCGTTGTTTGACGGAAATAAAGAAGACGATATTTAACTCAAACTATTGGTGGGGTTTATCAACACTCCATATTTCGCTTTTTAAATTTCATTAATAAGTCGGTTGGAATTATTTCGTAATACGCAATTACCCTTAATTAACTGTAAAATTACTACTGATCTAATGCATGGTGACGCTACTCACATTGTGATTGGCAGATATATCTTCTCTGTGCAGTACATGTTACATCTGTCCACATATGATTGCCGGTGCGTTGTATTGACGCACATTCTTGATTAGTCCCACCGCCACCTTCGCCACCTCCCCTGGATAGTTTAGGTTCAGCGTGAGTCAAAGTTGCTTTCGAGTCGGGTTGGTAAAGGTAAACTGTTATGGTGAGGCATGAGCCATGCTACACTCTTTTGCAGGAGTTCTCTAATATCACCTTACTTTTGACAAAAGGAATTTCAAATAAATCGTGTACTAATATATGGTCAGTGGATTTAAGAGTTTAGGGCTGAGGTTCTCAACCTTTTCTACGTCACCCCTCGAATGTGACTTAAATAGTAAATTATCAATTAATTGTTATTTGATATTTCCACACAGAGATAAACGCATCCAAACACTGTGTAATAGTTGTTACGATTTTCAATTTATTTCAACAACCATATCAGTGTATCAAGCATGGTTTATGCTTGTGCGAGATCATACATGCGCGACTGAAGTATTCAGAATCAAAATAATACTAATATGATAATCGAACCAAAAAAGTTTTTCTGAAAATTTAGACTTTTCAGGGGTCTCTTGCTTACGATTCTCTTGAAAAATTGTATCGAATATTTATTTGCGAATCCGATGGGATATTTTGGACAGCCCTGGAATAATCAGCAAATTTTATTACGTCACAACTTATGCCCCAACGCTCATTCCGCTATCTATCAACTTCAAAATTTACTGCATATCTCACCAATTGTTATACGATCCTAGTGGATCATCATCATTCCATTTCCATCCTTCTTCAACCCAGTTAAGTCCAATATAATAGTCATCATTTGAATTGCCTCCAGTAGCGGCGCTGAATAATATTGGAGTTATATGACTTTTAAACCATTTGATAACGACGTCGCAAGATTTTGGTATACTTACAAAAAAATTATAAATGGGCAGCTGTTTAGCGCACAATGATGTATAATAAATATGACAATATTTAAACAGCAATAGGACGTTTAGATTATAAACTAGACGTGTAGCGATACCACTTTTTTGTCGATACCGATGACGATACTGCAAAATGGGCTGATACCTATACCACTGATACCGATGCTCATCACAAATGTTTTAAAATATGCTCAAAGTACATTCTTAAAAATGTACTCGAAGCAATAACACGAAAATTTGCAGAACAAAGAATATTGGAGAACTCCATACAAATAGAAATATTCAAAAACAACATCCAAAATTAACGACAGCATTGAGACACCCAATGAAGAACAAAATTTAAACAAATTAGTTAGGTAATAAAAATTTGCCAAATCACGAAAAACGAATTTATATGACACAGACATTATTGCATCATTTGTAATTTAGAATTAAATACAAACTATTGTGTATATATTTTCAATATAAACGTCATGTCAACGACTTACAATAACAAATCCTCAATGTCGTTCTGCTTAGTACCGTCCTTTATTCTAACAAGTAAAGCATCTCTGTATTCGCAATCTTCTACTGCTCTACTTTGTCCTGACACCTGTTTATCAAATCTCTGAAGTATGGTACCATCGTCAAGTATCAACGTCTCCGCTGGGATTTCGCCTGGAGTATGTAACGTAATCAAATGCTGATATATATTTAGGAAAGTGGGACAAAATCGGCCTGGCGCCCATGTAGGATTTTGTTTGAGAGACTCGAAATGTGAAAACTCTGAAGTTACAGGCAACAAAAGTTTTGAAATGAAACCTAAGTACCGGTTCAAAAATACTATTATCTTCTAATGGCACTGGAAATGAGTTTGCTATTAGGTTTTGTTAGAATTTATAGTCTAAATGCGTATGTGAAAGAATATAATTGGATGTTATTATAAACCGGAGGAAGATAATATCTAGTCGTTGAATCCTTTGTTCCATCATTTATTTTTATTTGAATCTCGAATCATGATTACATGATTTTTTTTTGGAAAATTTCATATCCGATACAAATTTTGCTCAAAACCCGGCTCGAATTATAACGAACCCAATCGATCAGTGCACGAATTATCGGACTTGAACATTTATCCAAATAGATTTTAATCTTGGAACTAAAAATTGCATCTCTAGTCAACAGTATGACATCACGGGATGACTTAATTTATTTCACTCGAAGATTTTTAGAACTAATGCGAGAACTGTACAAAAAAGCGTCTAATGCAAGTTGTTTATTACCGAACATTATTCTGCCACGCATGAGGCCTCAAATAGATATTTTTGCAGGAAAAAATCTCAGAAGAAAAAAATGTAGTCTGGTAATGATTTCGTCTTGAAATAATGAAAAGAAAAAAAAAAACTAGGAGATTTTTATCAGAATTAAATATAGAATATTTACGTACGTTGAGCCGTAGCAATAAATGCTCCGAATATCACCGTCAACAGCAAGCTGTGTATCATCCCATTCATAGTCCCATTCCTCGTTAAAAAACGTAAAAAACTAGAACTTATTTTTCCTCAACTAGATATGATATCTGTAATGACCGAAACGCACAGGTTTACTACAACTAGATCACATTCTACACTGTGACAAAATTGCATAAAATTTACTTTTCATTTGCTATAATTGTATGTATCTAAAATTTAAAGTCGATTTTTTTCAAGAAATTTGACGAGAAAATGACCGTAATAGTCGATTTTATAGTCTTTTTTCAACATCAACGAGTGAAACTACCGTCAAAGAACAGTAATCTTACCACAGTTTTGTCACCGTGTAGATCAATATATTTGGGTAAAATTACTACAGATTCATATTCACAACAAAAACTTCGTTGGAGTAGATGTAGATGATTCAGCGACAGAAAAAAGTTACATTATTTTGCATGTACCATACAGTGTATAGTGAGACGTGTTTCTTGTTAAACCAAAGAGGTGAATGAGAAAACACAACAACAAACTATAACCATTCAGAGCGAATAACACTAACAATTCTTTATTCAATTCATTTGGAGCGTTTTTGCGCAGAGTACAGTTCCGGGTACTACAATTTGTAGTTGCTCTTTGCCATTTAAAGTGGTTGGTAACTGATGCCTTTTGGACCAATCGAAACTGAAATATATTCGGTTTTCAAATTAAACCCTAAATATAAAAGTGATAATTACAGACGATTATTTTTTGCAAAAGCTGTTTTCCTCATTTTCGAGAAAATAAATTTTTCTCAAAGAAAAGTCAAAAGCAGCTTATAAAAGGAACCAACTACCAACCGCTCATTCATCCGACTAAGAGCTACAAAAATGTAAAATCTGCAACTGCGCCCCGAACAATAATATTCTATGTCGTTCCGTTCAGAAATTTTATTTTATCAAGCATGATCCGCAGATGGATTCTTCAGTGATTCATACCTAAAACAAGCTAAAGCGGAATGTTGGTTTGATTGTGGAACTAAATAGGTCCAAAAATGTTGGTATTCTGTCTATAGAAAATACCAACTGTGGCATTCCTGAGCCCCATAGCAATGTACATTATAATTTGTTAAAACAGTATTCGAAATCCACTATGTGAAGAGAACAATGCTTAACAGATACACAAAATATTTCATAATGTATCGGTCCGTTGTCATGATTTATGTGGAATGTATTCACAGCAAAATTCAAAAATAACCGATAAACGAAATTACTTTTGATTAAAATTTTAGAACAATTTATCATTCGGATAACAAAAGTCCTATAGTGAGTCGGATTATAGTGAGACTTTTATGTCAATATGCTCCCGAGCCAGAATTATTATCTGCGTAAGCATGAATCATAGGTTAACACTATTCAACCATAAAAATTTACGCTGAATTTAATAACAAAACGTCTATATGGTTTGCGCGCGCAACAATGCCCTTCAGTTTTTATTCTAATTTTATTCCAAAGCAAAAAGAAACGCCTGAAAGTATCCAACAACCAAATATGGTAAAAAATATTACAACATATATAGTACCAGCAACAGCACTCAATGAGTATCACAAATAGTTCGGAACAGCTGAAATCGAAGTCGCGAAAAGTATTTGTCCTGGCCGTCGGTAAAACTTCATAAATAGGTTCCATAGTCTATACTTAAACTCGCTATCAATATAAGGAATTTTTCACAAAATTTGGTGGCAAAATATTTCTGCTAATCTAATTTCACGCTCAAAATTTGATTTTGCTTTAAATATAAAATTTCATTGTTTACATGATACTCATAGAACAACAAGAAAGCGATTCTTGATACATATTTTATTTTTACCTATGTATCTCACGTCTTCTCTGCAACACAAGGCCTATTGCTGGTCGCCGTGGTTGTTTTAAAATAAACGTTGAAGCTTTAAAGTAAATTTTGTGAGTATAAGCAAATATGCGTTTACTCATTAAGATTGAACTAATAGACCCATCTCACACTAAAATTACATAGGCTAAAACCCAAATGTAATTTTTGTATTTCGAATTGTGGATCCAGTCTTGTGTGATGCAATCAACATCTAATATCTGTACACGAAGACTAATAGACTTTCTAATCAACTAATCGACGCACACAGAGAACGTCTCAAGCGATGAATCAAATACAGAAGAACACAAGATTTCAAAAACAATAAAAACATAGTAGAAAATTAACTTTACTTGTAACAAAAATTAACCTGTTATTTTAAATGTTACTGAAGAAAAGTACCGAATCAAAGATTAGTCGCGAAGTCAAACACACACAGGCATTGTCTGTACAACAAAATATATGTAGAATTATCAAGTTTATAGGCTTTTACGATCGCGAAAATGCAAGAATATGAACACGAAAATGTTTGTAATAAGACTAATAATAAACAAACACATATATCATCTGTACGTCTCCTTACAAGAACATTGTAAATATACGATAAAATCAACTTCACTTTGACACACACTTCAAACAAAGCCTTGTAACAATTATTCCTTTCCGTGATTTGCATAATATCTATTACGAAGTAAAGTTGGACGCGATTGCCTAGCGGTTAATATTGAAGGTTAAAGGTCTGAAGTTAAAGTTCCGACCAAATTCTCTTCCACCAACCATGGTCTTGCTTACTAAATGTGGCCTTTGGTGTAAAAGCCATGCTCAAAAAATTATTATTTACCCCTTCTTTAACCCCAGTGAAGAACTGAGGTTCGGGGTGCAAAAATATGGCAAAGACGATAAATGCATGATAATACCCCCGATAAATATTTCACACGAGAGCTTAAACTAATCCTAGCTGAATAGCCGACATCAATTCACCTAAAACATCCGACGTATCGCATTCATACCGCGTGTAAAGACTTCAAGGACGACTGAATCTACCTCGGGGAAAATTAACTAACTACATATCTCAAAACATGCACAAAACAAATGTCAAAACACACATATGATAGTCAAGTAATATAGGCCGGATCCTACGCTTTTCTGTGCGTCATCAGCTCTTAGACAACAAACCTCTTATGTATTACCGGTATTAATCATAACCAAACCTTCTTATACCTTTGTGAAATCAGTACTGAACCTTCACATAACCCGGAAATAATATGTGTGTATCATATAAGCAATCATGCGATCCACCCACTAATCAACGTTTGCAGTTGGTTTCGTAAACAAGTATATTACTGACAACTCGTCAAGTATGAAACACATACAGGGTATATATTACCTCTTATCAGTTAATCCTAATGCTTGAATAAATTATATTCGTTGTTCTATGAAAAAATTTCATTGATTAAATTCTAAATAGGACAACATTTCTTGGACAGGGAGAGGTTGGGTAAAACCGAATCATTTGAATTCGAATCGGAGTCGAATATTTAGATCGAATCACTAATTCCATGTGAATAACAAATATGCCATTATTAATATTGCAACTTGTCTCCATTGTCAAAATCGAGAAATTTATAGCTTATTTTCAATTCTCTCTCCATGTCTCAGAGCAATAATTTTCATTTTTTAATGACAAAATATAATCGATTTTGGTCAAATTTGACCAAAATCGATTGCATTTTTGTCGTTAAAAATGAAAATTCCAGATTATTCAGCAGTTTTTTGTTCCTGCGAACGATTTACGATTAATTCGAATAAATTGTGTTCCAAAACGCCGAATCGAATTGCCCATAATCAAGGATAAATAACACAACGCAGTCACACTGATTCGACGCAATGATGCTATTTTTTTCAAATAAAAACAAATAAAACCTGTGTACGAAAATCCTCAATTTTTATTTGTGTTCAGAATTTTACATCGTTTCAGGCCCAGTGCTCGAGACCCAATTGGCCGTGCTGAAAAATACGTTTGGTCATTCATAACACCATCACAATGCAATTCATCATCACAATTTCGCTAAATGAATTTCTTAATTACAATTTTGTACATTTCAACACTGCGTAGGGAAATACAGGAGACATGTCTTCCCAAACTTTTCAGACAGCACCCCCCCCCCCCCCCCCCCCCCTCCTCCATAGGATTTCGGAATTGCATACAAGAAATCTTCAAATTGAATAAATAGTTTTTTCGCGCATTGCGTGCTTCAAGGCATAACTTGCACGTTCTTTTTGTTTTGCCCCGAAAATTGTAAATTTTCTAAACCAAAACTTTTCACGCGTTTTTTAGTCAAAATAATCTAAATTTTAGTTTCCCTTCTCCCAGTTTTTAAACCTTTCGCCACCAAAGCTATAAAAACAAAGGTCACTCGCTGGCTTACGACAATTTCTTAAACATAAACTGAATGAAATATTCGTCTTGACAATAGTGCAAGTAACTTCTCTAAACTGTCTTCCTCAAACTCATATTGACCGTCAAAATTTAAAAATATAAAATGCTGTATATGAAACTGTTGTTGCTACAGATCCAAACAACCATGTGTCCGTGTGCTTTGCTCAATTCACTTCAACAAGCATCAGATTAGTGATTTGCTTCTCCTCATTGACATTCTATAACGAAATGATTTATCGAATAACTAATCGCGTAGGTTATGTTTGAACTATATTCTAATTCAAACACAAAAAAATCGTCAATCTGTGGCCAAATCTTACCCGCGCTTTCTCGGATTGACTGAGCCAACCATCCATACATGAATAGCCCACACTTGATGTAGTGGGTGGTGTATCAATGAAAATTTTGCACTGAGCAAATATTGACATAATTTGACAAGGAAATCTTTATACATAGAAACCCTTAGAATCGATATAAAAGAATTTTAATCACTTATATCTAGGGATCAGCTATCATAAGACATATTTTTTTATTTTAATTTTGCCCTAATTAAATTGAAAGGGTTTGGCTCGTTAAAGAGAGCACGTACTCCCTTGAAAGATATTTATTTGATACTTGAACATTTCAAAAGACAGTAGTTGGTAGTTATAATATTGGCATCGCGGGTTGATGATCTCGAGTTCATATCCCGCGAGTCCGACTCGTTAATCCATGAGGTATAACCATGCCCATCTATAGGTGGCTGTTACAGTGCCTTGACTGGGTGATCCACTCAGAGGAGTCTTTATAAAAATGTCGGGTGCAATGGTGTAGTGGTTAAATTCATACATCGAATGTCTGAGGTTCGAGTTCCAGCAAATCATCAGATCCAAAAATATAGTCAGACACGACCGAACCCACTACTTTATTTTTTGCAGCAAAATAAACATTTTCACAAAAGATTCTGATGTATTTTGCCCCGGCGACCACCTGAAGTTTGGGCTGCAAAATATATATAAGCTATATATATCTATATCTATATATAAGCTCTCAGAGAAAGCTAATCAACTATATTTTAGACTTTGCGCTAAGTTCTGTTACCCGACAAATTTTAAAAACACATAATGTAATTAAGTAATATGGGCTGGATCCTACGCTTTTCTGTACGTCATCAACTCTTAAATAATAAACCTTATATGTCTTACAATACATAACCGTTCATAACCGTTTCATAACACCCCTTACCTGTATTAATCAAAAACAAAACTTCATGTATTTTTCTGAAATCATCACTGAACATTTACAAAACCCGGAAATAACATGTGCACATCATGCACAATCACAATCAATGATATATTTCAACATATTCAGTTTGGGTTGACGCAATGAGGCTGTTTTTGTTTTAAATAAAAACAGATGAAGCGTCTATACAACGACCTTAATTTTTACTTGTGCCTCCAATTTAGGCCATTTACATTTACGATAATCTCAACTCAGCAAGGTTCCAGGTCCAATTTTATACCAGAATAAAGGAAATGTTTTCGCTTGCTCCGCACGCAATAGCTTTCCTCACATGTTTTGGGGATTTTAGCACGATTTTTAGTCAAAAGATGTTTAATATTTATTTTTTTTAATGCCCCCCTTCCCCCCAAACATAAAACCTTATGCAGTCAACGCTCAAAATAAAGGTCATTCGCTCGCTTATGACAAACTGAATAAAATATTTTTCTTGACGAGAGTAAAACTCATATTGCTATATCCATTCTCTGAACTCCCTTCCCTAAACTGTTTGACCGTCAACATTTACTGGTATAAAATATTGAATATGAAACTGTTTTTTATTACGAAACAAACATTATATTTAAACAACCATGTGTACTTTTGCTTTGCTCAATCAAAGCCAGTAGGTCGATAATTACTTGAACATAGATAGACCTTAAATAATGATGTCGATCAGGTGTCAATCAGTTGAAAGGCCAGTGTTTCACAGCAAAAGTTCAATCGTAGGCATTCGTTGGCATCCACTTGCACAAGAATTATTCATTCGTCATTCATTGCTTCCGTTATTGACTTTTTACAACGAGAGGAATAATTTATGAGGTAAATTATGTTTGATCTATATTCTAATACAAAAATAAACGTCTGAGGCCAATGGTGACTCGCGCTTGACTATAGCGACTGAGCGAACGAAAATCCCCAGAGGAAAGAATAATTGGCAAAGCATCGTTTGCCAAGCATGAGTTGTTACTGATGAATTTTGCTGCCGACGTGCGGTCTGACTGTGGCTCATGCATGACAAAAGAGAACTTTTGATTGGCATATCCGTTAATTATTGTTCAAGTTGAAAAATCAGGCACCTACTATCCGCAATAGGGTGCAAAGTCGACAACTGAGTTGAAAGGGAAAACATCTCAAACAGAACTCAACCGCCATAAGACGTGCAGTGAGTGAACTTTGAAATAGTACCAAAGTATTTCTTGCGTGTCGTGAGAGGCGAGTAAAAGGAAGCAAAAAGCGGTAGATGGTGCTATTATTGCCAGGGGTAGATAATACTCACTGTACTTTATCATGGTGGTTTAGTTGTATAGGTTGTTTCCGCTTAGATTGCGGATGGTGGTACTTACCTTGTGGTAACTATTTGCCAACCGAGTGGCCAATAGTCGGCCTCTTTAGACACTATATTCGACCTTGGTCAGAGCGAACTCCTGGGTGACGATAAAACCTTTATTAACTTTTAAACCTCAAACAGTACATAACATAATAGGTATCCGAGTATTTGATATCCGGATATGGCAGGTTTTAAAGCCCATTTGTTGATCTTTAATAATTAAATGTACAACTAGCTGAATACATTATGAGTTCTATGAATACATGTAGATATTAACAAACTTTCACTTTTCCCAAAAATATCGAATGTCCGGTATGATGGTGACGATTTTTTCACGTTCCAGACCACTAATTTTTATGAGAATATCTTGGCTCTTTAATAAATCGACAGAAATACGTATTTTACCTTCCTTTAATCATTCATTTATTTAGCAAAATTTAGTAAAATTTACTAACAGCTGATCCCTAAATAAAAGCGGGAAAATTTATTTGTATTTCTTCTTGGAATTCACTATAACGTTCGTCCTCTTTTATGTCAATATTTGTACACCGCATCATTTTATCAAGTATGGGACATTCATGGATGACGACGACAAGACGCGGTGAAACAACGATGGCTCGTGTGAAACAAAAGCTTTCGCCTAACAGTAAATTATGTATAGTAATATTTATTTATGTGTAGTTATGTGTATTAATATTTATACACATTTATATTCCTCCTATATACGTAGATTTGTTTAATTTGCAATCCTGGCTTCAGTACATTAATCTTAATAAATAGCTTGGCTATTCGGCGCATGTAGATATTATTCACAACATTTTTGTATTAGAATCAAGTGTAATACTGAGGTCCTGTCATAGATCTCTGGGCCACCAATAACGTATCAGCTATCTCAATATAAACGTACTATACAGAACTAAACCACTATGATAAAGTACAGTGAGTATTATCTACCCTGGGCAATAATTTAGTCGCCTCTTACGACACGCAAGAAATACGTTGGTACTATTTCAAAGCCCACTCACTGCCTTATGGCGGTTCACTTCTGTTCAAGATATTTTCCACTTGAGCGCAGTTGCTGACTTTGTACCCTAGCGGATAGTATTTGCCTAATTTTTGCAACTTGAACTTTAATTAACGGATTTGCCAATCAAGAATTTTATTTTTTCATGCGTGAGCCACAGTCAGACCGCACGTCGGCAGCAAAATTTATCATTAACACCTCATGCTTGGCAAACGATGCTTTAACAATATTCTTTCCTCCGGGGATTTTCATTCGCTCAGTCACTCCGTTCAAACGCGCGTCATCTTTGGCCTCAGATGTTTATGTTTGTATTAGAATATAGGTCAAACATAATTTACTTACGAATGCCTGCGATTGATGATAATTTATTTGAATTTTTGTTATGAAACACTGGGCTCTCAACTTTGTCTATTGGGTCTTGAGATCTGGGTTTGAAACGATGAAAAGATTTGAACAAAAATAAAAATTTGAGATTTTCATGCACAGGTTTAATTTGTTTTTATTTGAGACAAAAATAGCATCATTGTGTCGACCCAGTGTGACTGCGTTGTGTTACATATCCTTTATTATGGGAAATTCGATTCTCGTTTCGAAGCACAATTTATTCGAATCAATCGTAAATCGTTCGCAGGAATAAAAAACTGCTGAATAATCTAAAATTTTATCCTAATTAGGTGTGACTGAATGAAATTTTTTTATAGAACAACGAATATAATTTATTCAAGCATTAGGATTTACTAATAAAGAGGTAATATATAACCTGTATGTGTTTCATACTTGACGAGTTGTCAGTAATATACTTGTTTACGAAACCAACTGCATACGTTGATTAGTGGGTGGGTGGCATGATTGGTTACATGATGCGCACATATTATTTCCGGGTTATGTGGAGGTTCAGTACTGATTTCACAAAGGTATAGGAAGGTTTGTTTATGATTAATATAGGTAATACATATAAGGTTTGTTATCTAAGAGCTGATGACGTACAGAAAAGCGTAGGATCAGGCCTATATTACTTGACTTCCTAAGTAAATGTATATAAAATGATTCATCTTAATGGCCTCATCTTAATATTACTCACAGCAAACGAAGAGTGATGTTATCAAACATATACAAAATCAACTTCGACGATGAAGAACCGACATGGACTTTATTTAAACAGATACACCAGTCAAATTTTATTTTGTCGAGCATGAGCCATAGTCGGGCCGCGCTTCACACGCGCGATCCTTCAGCAACGCATACTTAAAAAACGATGACGAATCTAATCCTTGTTGAAGTGAATTGAGCAAAGCGGAAGTACACATTGTTGTTTAAATATGTTTGTTCTGTAGTAACAACAGTTTCATACTAAACATTTTATACCCATAAATGTTGACGGTCCATGAGTTGACGGTTAGATCTTTGGTTGCGAAAGGTTTCAAAACTGGGGGAGGGAACTAAAAATTTTATTGAATCCTTTTGACTAAAAAACGCGTGAAATTCTCCTGCGCAGTGTTGCAATGTACAAAATTGTAATTAAGAAACTGAATTTAGCGAAATTGTGATGATGGTTTGTGTTGTGATGTTGTGACGGATGACCAAACGTATTTTAGGCATGGTCTATTGGGTCTTGAGAACTGGGTTTGAAACGATGCAAAGTTTTGAACACAAATAAAAATTTGAGATTTTCATGCACAGGTTTCATTTGTTTTTATTTGAAACAAAAATAGCATCATTGTGTCGACCCAGTGTGACTGCGTTGTGTTATATATTATTTATTATGGGAAATTCGATTCGGCGAAGCACAATTTATTCGAATCAATCGTAAATCGTTCGCAGGAACAAAAAACTGCTGAATAATCTAAAATTTTATTCTAATTAGGTGTGACTGAATGAAATTTGTTTATAGAACAACGAATATAATTTATTCAAGCATTAGGATTCACTGATAAAGAGGTAATATATACCCTGTATGTGTTTCATACCTGAGTTGTCAGTAATATACTTGTTTACATGATACGCACATATTATTTCCGGGTTATGTGGAGGTTCAGTACTGATTTCACAAAGGTATAGGAAGGTTTGTTTATGATTAATATAGGTAATACATATAAGGTTTGTTATCTAAGAACTGATGACGTACAGAAAAGCGTAGGATCAGGCCTATATTACTTGACTTCCATATGTGTGTTTTGACATTTGTTTTGCGCATGTTTTGAGATACATAGTTAGTTGATATTCTCTGAGATAGATATTAGATTCGGTCGTCTTTGAAGACTTTACACGCGGCATGAATGCGATACGTCGGTTGTTTCAGGTGAATTGACGTCGGTAACACAGTCAGGAGTTATTTTAACCTCTCGTGTGAAAATTTATCGGGTGTATTATCATGTATTCACTGTCTTTGCCATATTTTTGCATCCCGACCCTCAGTTCTTCACTAGGGTAAAAAAATATAAATAATACATTTTACAACCACTCGTTTGAATGAATCGCACTGAGCAGCACTCTAACACCAATGGGCACATTTAGGCAAACAGGACCAAGGGTGATGGAAGCTTATATTTATTTATTTTCATTTAGTAAACTTATATTTGCTCATACTCACAAGATTTACTTTGGAGCCTCGTTTATTTCAAAACATCCACTGCGACCAATGGCAGCCATGTTTTGCAGAGAAGACGTGAGATACATAGGTAGAAACAAAATATGTATCAAGAATCGCTTACCTGTTGTTCTATGAGTACCATGAAAACAATTAGGTTTCTTATTTTTTCTTATTTAAAGTAAAATCAAATTTTGAACGTGAAATTAGATTATCAGAAATAATTTGCTACCAAGATTTTTTTAAAAATGGTTCGATGCTTGACCGTTTCACCACCGAGTGTGCCCTTCAGCAAGGCACTTCGCGGGTAGCTGTAGTAACATAAAGCAGATACACAGTCACTACCAAGGTCCGTGACTAACGGTTGTTGGGTATAAACCCCCCCCCCCCCCCCCCCCCCCCCCCCCCCCCCCCCCCCCCCCCCCCCCCCCCCCCCCCGGTAGGTTCACGGACAGGCCATAAGAAATCCACAGGAAATAATAAAAACCAAAAATAAAAAAATCCCCGAACCAGAGGTTCTTGCCCGCAGGAACCTCGGCGCGACTATATAAGGTCCGTGGACATTGGCCTTTTTTCCAATGTCAATGAATTATGGCTCACACAAATTGTCAAACACATATATTTAAAAATGAAATGTAATTTAACAAACGCTCATGTGAGTTTCAGTAAGCATTGTACATCAAAAATGGGTTTTGCCATGCTTTTCCTCTAAGCCCGTGTAATCTCAGATATTTTCAAGTGAAATTCGAGAAAATATTGAGAACCTCAGCTCTAAACTCCTAAATCCACTGGCCATGTATTAGTACATGACTTATTTTAAATGCCTTTTGTCAAAAGTAAGGTGATATTAGATAACTCCTGCAAAAGAGTGTAGCATGGCTTATGCCCCACCATAATAGTTACCAATGTATACCGTTACCAATCCGATTCGAGAGCAACTTTGACTCACGCTGAACCTAAACTATCCAGGGGAGGTGGCGAAGGTGGTGGTGGGACTAGTCAAGGCTGTGCTGCAATACAACACACCGGCAATCATAAGTGGACAGATCTAACATGTAATGCACAGAGAAGATATATTTGCCAATCACAATGTAAGTAACGTCACCATAAATTGGATCAGTAGTAATTTTACAATTAACAGTGATCGCGTATTACGAAATTCTAACCGACTAGTTGATAAAATTTATCTTTTGAAATATGGATTGTTAATAAACCCCGCTAATGATTTAATTTAAGTATCGTCTTGTATAATTTCTGTCAAACAACGGCAATTTCACAGTGGTATTTTAAAGTGCAGTGTGAACGAGGTTGCACTTCAATTTCTGAATTGATGTTAGTTGGGGATGCACTTGAAGTTTTCTGTTGACGAACATATGAGAAATGTTGGGAAAGATGTAGAATGGTTTAAGGCAGTATCGAACCAGAAGATGCGGAAACAGCGAATGTGTTCTTTGTTTTTTTGTAAACTAATATACCAACTTAAAACGGTCGAGAATATTTTTTTGGAAACAAATAGATTGATATTCAAAAAAATTCGATTTGAAATTATTTAATTAAAGTCTTTTATAAATGGTTGTGCCCATCGCCAATGAACCGATTTTTTCCAAAACAAAATTGTCACAGATATATTTATGTTAGGATTTTGATATAATTGCCTGAATTACAGTGACCTTGGCGAAGTCAACATACACGGACGATGGATATAAACTAGAGTTATATACAAACAAATTCCACCAATCTGAGGCTGATAAATTCTGCAAATCGAGGAGCGGTTTTCTTGTTCGGATTAAGAGTGATGCAATCGAACAAGCAGTGTTAGACCTGTTATCGTAAGTGAAAAAAGCTTTCCTAGCATTTGTTATTTTACTGATATATATTTTATTAACCGTACAGCTGTGTTAATTTTATGCTTTTGTTGCGTAATCAGTTATTTGCAATGCTTCATAGACATCTTCTATGATCATGCAGAAGGATAGAGGTGCAAAACAGCTTCAATGAATCGCATCGATATTGTCGCCCTATCTTTTAAGATAAATCGGCCGGAAAACCCCCAGATTTCACTTCACTTCTCAAGTACCTTAAAATACCCTCATTTCCCTTTTCATAGGTCTCTGAGGAACATAGCAGAACGCATATTTATCTAGAATTAGTTATTGAAGGTTATTTCATTTGGATTTTTATATATTTTTCATTATGATTAAGTGCCTTGTTTGACTGAGATTTAGAATCGACCTAACATGTTGGGCCCTGTCTTGATATTTCTTTCGGGATTGTACAGAAATATCGAAGGAACTCATATACTCTCACCTTTCTTCAGGGATCAAAGCAACAGCTTTGCAGCATACATCGATCTGACTCGCACAAGTACTGCCGACCATTGGTATTGGGGAGATGGTGAAGAACTTGGACCTGAAGCAAATTGGTAAGCTGGATATTATTTTCGTTCTTCAAGTTCATCAATAATTCACTTTCATCTATCATATAAATTGTCTGAAAGTATTTTTAATGGAATTCGTAGCGGAAGCCTACTATTGACATTGTCTCTCTCAACATTATTCTTCATTGTCTCATTATCTCTCTTATCTCCCAAAAAGTAGACTAAAATATTACAGGGAAATTGATTTTACAAGTCTTCATTTTTAGTATTTTTATGACGAAGAGGGTATAAAATTTCAGATCAAAAGTCCAAATTTATATTTGTAAAGTTTTTTATTATTTTAAATCTCTAATATTATTTAATATTGATTAATTTTATAACAAAAAACTTAATCGATATTTGAAAAACAAATATTTTATTTCCATATTCTCATACACCACAGACGCAAACACTTTGAACTTGTCTCAAAAATTTATCACGATGATGCCTCTAACACTGACGGTCAAAGTGAGTTTCGGATCCCACTTAAAAATGGAAAAAATACGATCTATTTGCGAATAAACGTTAAGTTAGGAGCGACTTTGTCCTTATCTTACCTTTCCAGATAAAATTATAATCATCATATGTATTTTTCAGCCTAAAATTGCCCTTTTTTACAAAATGACACAACAAATTCTAGCACGTCTTCGATGCAGCGCATGTTTTCGTTGGAATAATGCCCATGACAAACTTAGTCACGATCGAAAACCAAGATTTGCCACATTTAACAACCACAGTCATTTTTTTGTCAATTTTATTGCTCTGCATGGATTTAAAACTCACGTCATTAGACATCTGTCAGAGATGGGAATACCGTTTGTAGACATGATACTAAAATATTAAGGAAGAAAAACGTTTTCTTCATAAACCGAGGAATTTTCACACGCTATTACCAATCTTAAACAAATTATCATTTTCTCAATCCTCATTTTTCCCAAGATCAAAAATCGTGATGTAAACCACAACATCGTTGTTTCTCTTCTTAGTCTTTATATTTCCCAAGGACTGTTAGCGCAGTGATACATGCTTTTAATATATTATAGTTACACATAGTTCAATATAATCTCACCGTGATCCAATATATTAACATTTTTTTGTGATATTTTGTGAATGCAAAACCTTTGTTTAAAATCATTCTCTTTGATTTTTATAGGGCTGGTGGTGAAGGAGGCGACAGCACTTGTGCTTTGGTGAAGAAAAATGGCGAGTGGGTTGACTACGCATGTTGGTTCGCGTCGCAGTACATCTGTCAATATGGTATTTCATATTTATTTTCTGGTTGATTCATGATGCATTGCGACAGTAGGAATTCCTTTGTTCACAAATTCGTTTTTACTTCGTCAGACATTTCAACAACAGTGACGCATTTGACACCATGAAAAGGGTTGATATAATGAGATAAAATTTGTATATCAAATTTTGACGCAATTTTGTGCATAGCAGAAAAAAATTGGTTCAAAACTGACAATTTTATTGTATATCACGATGAAACAGATAGAATTTTCGGCGTAGCCGCGATACAGGTTCTGAAATTATCTCAAGAAGTCAAATAGTAGAAATTTTTTGATACGTTTTGAAGAAAGTAACGGGGAAGTCGGCAACGGGGACAATGACTAATGTTTCCCGAAATGTTGAAAGTTAAATACATATGGATGTTGGTTTTCATTATAACTAGATATTTTAGGATTCTGAATTTACATAAAAATTATACGCTGCGAAATTTCACTCGCTTACGTACTAAACACCATGACGGGTTAAGATGATGTAAATTGGAATGAACTCCGACTTTGTACAATTAAACATACACCATTGCAATTTAACTAGAGAAGTTGAAAATCTTGCTTCAGACCTGCAAATATTTTATGATTTTAAAGCCTCTAATAAGTCTGATTTTACTGCATATGGATCTTCGAACACAAAGGCGTAGATAAAGAAAGTAGTTATCCCAACAAAGAATCGCTTTGTGATATAACCCAGACAGATTTAGTTTTGTCTAAACACGATTTGTTACTCATTGAACATGACTTGTTCCTCACCTCATGCTTGAAAAAATATTATTTCTGAGATGGAAATTGCTGAAGACTTCATCCCTGGTATTACCAGGAGCGTCGGAAGCAAGCTGCCTTCTGGCAACGGCTCATGGGGACTATAGAAGGCAGCTAGAGTTGTTTTTATTGCATAAATGACATTATAGCTTTTCCAAGAATAGTATTCCATAATTATTGCCCGTCACCATTGCATTTTTTATGGACTTATGTCGATTGATGCCGTAAGTATCATTCGCGCTTTACAGAATTTGTAAATGTTGGATAGTACTGTTAATTGTAACTATAATTTTCGTCGTTCAGGTCTTTCCAAATTTATGTAAAAGAAATTGGCTTTTATGAACTTTGAAATACCGTTTTGTCAAAAACACTCTTTTCACTTCCGCTTCCAACGGCCGCTGAAGAAGACAGTGATTTCAACGATGTCATTCTTTACTCTTATTTTTGCGCATTGACATAGGTACACATTTTGTCTTCGAAGGAACAAAACAATTAGTGTCATGAATCTGCCTTTATTTTCCACCACTTGACAATCAAATTAGTTGACTCTTTGTTTATTAGCACATTCTGTAAAGTGTTGGCCAAGTTTTCAGACTGACACCGATACTAAAAATATAGCTGATATCGATAGCGTCTTCTTTTATGCATTTCTTTCGGCCTTGCCCAGAGCAAACTCCTAAAAAAAATATTTTTCCCTGTTTACCATCAGTCCATACATAAATCGTTCATGTTTTAATTTCGTTAAAAGGTCATACTATATATTGTGTCAGTGTACATTAGAACACAAAGATTTATTTACATTTTACAGAAAAAAAGTATCTTGATAATTAATTGAAAGACAAAGTGCTCAGTATTGGCAATTGGTACATGTCACTGAGATCGACACTCGAATGGGTGTTCGATCCAAATATGATTTCAATTAGCAAATTGTGTTTGATCTATTTGAATTGCTTTGTGACGAAAAAATAATCCATAATCTAGACCGTCGTTTAATTTCTACAGTAAATGACCTAGCAAATATAAACAACCAATATGGGGATGGTAACTATAGGCAATTCAATGAAACTCTACATATTAAACTATATGTTTTTATATCAAGTGATTACGTTTATTTTACATCTTACATCACCCACCCTTATGCTTACCAACATAATTGTTACTGATGAATTGCGCAGCCGTGGAGTGATCCAATTGCGCCAAGTGCGTGACAAAATGAATTTTTTTGGGGGGATTCATTAAAAAGATTCATCCCAACCTTTTATAATTTCAGATTCACTAACAATATCACCTGTCAATGTACAACAAGTTGTCGTCCAAGGTGAAACTACATCAATCACAATCAACATAGTCAGTCAAGATGGATCGGTGAACATAGAAGTATTCAAACTACCAGATGAAACAAACCCTGTTCACAGTAAAGATGATCATACCGCGGATACTTATACATATACTACTGATCCTGTGAATGATTCTCAGAATGTCACTTATAAGTTTGCCGTTTCTCCAACATCCAAGTCGTGCTCAAGAGAAACATCGGTTGGCCTATATGTTCACTGTAAGTTACCTTTACCTTAACTGGATGACAATCAATTATCAACTTTTACAGCTTATCAACAAATACACCGATCCCCGCCTTGTAACCCATTTTTACGAGATATACCAATATAAAATATTAATACCCACAAACCAAACTTGAGATTTTTCAAGTCCCGCGGATGATTGATATATTTCGAGATATTGAATTATAATTTTCAATGTTATCTGAATCTAAAACTACTTTTTCAGTTCCCGTCAGCTTCGCCAACCTAACGCCAACTTCAATTTCATCTCCTGTAACAATTAGTTTGGATCACGTGACATGTACGGTCTTCGCTGCACCTCCAGCAAATGTAGAATGGTTCAGAAAAGACATAGAAGTTTCAACAGATACTGGAAGCAGTGTATATCAAGTAAAACTCAACCAACAGTCGCTAATGTATATTGATAATGCAGTATTGAATGATAATGGAATTTATACATGTCGTGGAATAAATTACGTCGGAGAAGAAAGTCAGGAAAAAACGGCTGAAAAAGAAATAATGTTATCGGGTAATTTTGTTGCAATTCGTTGCGAAAACATTTATGTCTAGTACGAGTGACTCATGGAAGCCCAATCGAAGTGCACTCATTTCTATTTTATTTTCCTAATAGATAACAGTTTATAGCAGTTTTGCACAGAATTTATTCCCCCTTCCTCTACGGAAATTTATTCCATAATATAGTATACGCGGCCTCACATTCCGTTATTGCTCTTATTGCAAAAAAGGTTCAGCATATTAGGCTTTACAACGAAGTACTCATCACTTATACTTTTTCAGTGTATGGATCGCCAGAAATCATACAAGCTACAGTCAATAATTGCAGTGTGGACGGACAAGTCATAGTTGAATGGAAACCTAATAATCAAACCACAAACATAATTCACAAGTGAGAAGAATAAGTAACTATAGTTATAAAAAAACATTTAAACGTGAAAATATTAATGCCAATATATACATAGTACCATCCTTCATTTCTCTTTACTGTTGAATCATTTTTCCCCTACTAAACGTATACCGAATACCAAATTATTGCTGTCAGCATATCTTCTGATTTCTAAATCGAATAGGAAAATTTATCTCTAAAGCGAACTGAATATTTTGAAAATTGTCAAATACATCAAAATTTGCACAAATTGCTTTCAAACAGGTACACTGCGACAAAAATACCACAAAACAGCGATTTCATTGAATTTTCGCTTCCTCCTGATTCTGTCGATTTCGAACAGCCAGAAAAATCGAATCGAATAATTCATGAATTCGCGAATCACGAATCGAATATTTTAAACAGCCCTTTTAGTAACAGCATAGATACCGGTCTATCTTTGAGCTAACACGAGAGATGTATTTTTAGAATCGAAGCAATAAATGAGAGAGTTACTGTCGGCTATTCACAAAATGTCACAGCGAAGACAAAGCAAGAAACAGAAATCAAACAGCTAAACCCGTATACGAATTATACTATTCAGGTGACTATTTCGTTCGTATAATTTCTCAAACTATATTATAATAAACCATATTTGTAGCAGTTTGACTACGCATTTGCAATGCTGCCGACGGTTTGTCAGGTTGTAGACAAGTGTTGGAATTACCAGGTGAAATTACGTAGTTTACCTTGTTTCCCTAGTTTATTTTCGAAACACTTTACCTAGTTTCGCCTACTTTAACGTTTATCGAGTTTTCTATTTTAAATTTTGCTCGTTAAATATACTAGGTAAATAGTTTAACTCACCTAATTCTCAAATAGATACCCGATTCAAAGAACCAGGTATCTAGGTTATAAACCATCGAGTATAGCACATTTTCTTTATAAAAAAGCTTTTGAAGAAGATCATCCAATTAATTATGCCTCCAAATCAATTAACGGTGTTGACCTAGTTTATCTAGTTTATATTCAAATTACTGCCTAATCATGAAATTGGGGCAAGGTTGCCCAGTAATATCTTATTCAGTTTCGTGCCAAATTCGTTTTACCGTACCTAGTTTAAGAAAAACATAGATTGCCATTACCATTGTAAATAGGGGCAACAGGAGCCCCTGTAATTGGGTTTGCTTTTTCGTCGGTTTTTTGTTAAGATCGGAACAAGAGATGCGAGCTTCGAATATTTTTCTTTTAATCAAATCCCGAATAAAATAATTGGAAATTTTTTCAACTACGATTTCCTTTGCAAAAACTCAAAAACAAAAAATTTTTTAAGCTTTCATGTCAATTCACAAGACCAAAAAATCAAATTCTGTGTTCTGACGAGAAAAATGTACACAAAATTCTTTGTAATGCCAAGCGAACTTTGAAACGAATTTACAAATATCTACATGCTTGTCGCCACAAAGAGAATCTATTTGATTTACGATCTATTTTCCCGAAATGCTTACTATAATTTCCATTTGTCACTATTTCGAAATTTACATCTTGTAGCGAGCACGATCCACGTAAATCTTTTCATTTCTATTCAAACTAGGTTGCAACTTTCCAAGAACTTTAATTCCGTTCAATTGACCGTTGGCATGGGTGGCATAAGTGCTTGTCTTTAAAATGTATATAAGGGTATATATAAGGGTACGGTTCGATTGTCTAGCCAGCTTAAGTGAGACTGCTTTGATCGGGACATCAAAAGCATGGGGCTTAAGGAATCTCAGCAAGGATCTTCCTTGAGTTTAAAGCACACAAACTGATAATGGTTTGAATATTTTTGAAGTAAATTGTACTTTTGTCTGACAGATAACAGTTTGTCCGGATGATTGCATCTCAAAGCTGTACACGAAGTCTAAAATTATAACAGGAGTTGGCCTACCGGATCCGGTTACCGACGTCAAATCTACCCTCGACACAAGCGTAACATTTTGTATCGTATCATGGTCATGGTCGGATTCAATACCAAGAAATACGGTGGATTTTGTGGTAAGTTTAGTAGGAATTCACTGCAAGAAAAATGAAATAAAATGGCCATTATCTGGCAGCAGCTTGGCTTGCAATATAAAAATACAACTTGACCTGATTCCAATAGGAAATATTTGTAAATACGCATTTTGTTATGTATGGGTCACTGATGGATCGATCGTGTTGATAAGACGCGGACCATGCGTAGAATTTCTGTTGGGGATAAGCGTAGTATTGACCGGTTTGGTTTATCATCGCCCAGAACAGATGCTGCCAACTTAATTATACTATAGTTTCTGTTTCGCTGTAGAATGTTCACCTGATTGGGCAATTTGATGAATCGAATCGATCCGAATTAAATCCAAACTCAACTTATTCTAATTAATCATTGTATCGCTCATTGGGAAAAAAGCTTGCGTGGAATAATCTTTTTTAACGACAAAATCGATGGTATTTTGTCATTAAAAAAATTACGTTCTTGGATATGGAGTTTGAATGTATATGCATTGCCTCCTACAAAGTTCTTGATTGTCAAAATGGAGACAAGTTGTAATAGTAAAAATGGGATAATTATCATTATCCGAATCTCATTCCAAGTTAAAACGAATCGATTCATAGGAAAATGAGTGATTACCAAAGGAATAATGGAATATATAGAATGGGACAGGGGAATAAAAATCCATATTTATTTTGCTGGAGATGAAAGCTGAGAATACGGTGTAATCATATTGAAGACCATGGCCTTTCGTGCAGATAACAATTTCAATCCAGGGATATGGTTTATGCCTAACCGCATTTTTTCTGTACATGAACGCGGTTGATGGAGGAAGCTGTAACCGTCGGCCATGTGGACTACCAGAAGCCGGCGACGTGTCTAGCAATTCTCTAGCATATAAACATCCCGCACAGGATTCAAAACTTGGACGTTAGTGATGCGTAGCTCGGGACGTGTTCCTAAATCCTTCACCAACTGATCTAACCGGGTAACCATATCTTTATACAGATAATTGCGGAATCAACAATTGCTCTACTTTCTCCAACTACAGAACAACAATCCTCCAGTAATTATCATCCCTACGCAGGGGAAACTTTGGAATATTTCCAAGCTCAAATCCCATCAGAGGCAAACAGAAATTACACTTTCTATGTAAAAGCATCAACTTGCGCCGGTGGGAGTGAAGGAGTAAAAGCCGTCGGAGAATGAATCACGGATGTAGCAGGTGATCTTCAACCCTTTAGTAATACTCTGCCTGATGCGATATGGCGCCTTAATATTTTTAAAATGCAGTCTTCATCAAGAAAAAAAAAGAATTTTATTGTAGTGATGTATTGCGAACACACCACCTGAAGCAATTTGTTTTTACTTTTGTAGCATTTGTACATTTTAATTGCCAATATGTTTTCAATTGTCGCAACCGTCCAAATTTAAATTTACCTTTGGAAATTATTATACCAATAATTTTTCGATTTTCAAATTTCAGGTTCTATAAAATCCTTTACCTACAATATATATTAATTCAATGCAAATTGCGCCATTACACGGCAGTACGTTTCAGATTAACTTTTTGTGTTTTCCACAGCGCCAGCCAGCGTTCCAGTATCAGAACCCATTGCATCAACAGAAAACTTACCAACTCAATCAATAGAAGTTGTCGTACCAGAGGAATTGAACGGACCGATAAGGTAAGGGGTAGAAAAATTTATTTTTTAGTTGTTCTAGAGTGGAGACAAATAAAACTGAATTGACTGATCACGCAGCAGCATTAACCCTTTTTCATCCGAATAACGCGACTATGTCCTGTACAAATACCTAATAGACGTGTTGAAAAGCAAGTATGAATCTATAACTTGACATGTCAATACCAAACATATTGAATCCAGCAAATTGGACAATTGTGATTATGTAATGCAAATATTAAAAAGAAAGTGGTCAAACGCGTGTTGGAATATCTTTTTATATGAATATTTGTTTATACATTGGGACTCATCATAGAGAAAATTATATCTTTTTTTTTTTTATTACATTACCTTAATTTTCGTCAACATAAATCGTATTTTATCAAATCGACAAAAAACAATAATAATATGATTGTTAAGTTTTCAATAATTGTGCAAATTCCGTTGGTGGATCATGGACCACCAAAAATGCTTCTAAAATATCAAAATAATATATTACAGTTGTCTGTTCGTCATGATGACGTCAAGTGAAACTGTTCCTCAGCAGATAAGTGAAATCACGATAGATCAACTCACAGAAGCATCACAGGCTGCAGCAAACGGTGAAGCAAATAAAGAGTATCTGGCAGTTGCCATAGCAAGGTGAGTTAATAATATTGTTTCAATAAAATGTAAAATAATATTCTGAAAAATAGTTTGTTTTCCTGGATTCAAATAAATTAACGTAATGATATTATGTAATTGTTCGATTCAAATTCAAAAATGAAAACAAAACAAAAGAAATTTTATATTACCAGATTAATTTGAAAAAATCTTTGTTTTAAAAACCGATGTCAATAATACGGATAAAATAATATGTTACATTCTTATCATTTGCTACATGTTCAGGTCAACAATACCTGGCCAATCAAAACAAGTAACACTTGGTAGTGGCGAATCAACTAGTTGTGATATTTCTGCTCCAACAGTTTCAACAAGAACTAAACGTGCAACTGCGCAACCAATAACTGGAAGAAATCTTGAATTACAAAGTGGTCTCACATACACGTAGGTCTACATTGAATAACCTAAAATATTTTCTATGTGCGAATGAATTTCTAATTAAAGATTACAAATGAAAACGTAAAATTATTTTGCTGTCCTTTTTTTAATACTCTATTGTTTTTGGTCAGACTTGAAAGCTTTCATTTTTAACAGTTACTCAATCGTTACTTCAACCCCGTCTGCAGTATCAGATGATATTTTCTTAAATCGAAGTCCTGATGGATCATTCGAACATAATAATGAAGGTATGTTTTCAAACAATATTCCTTCAATTCAAAGCCATAATTTTGCAGTGTTCACATGCTATATGTAGTGTATTATTATTTTTTGTGGCGGCATAATTTATGACTAATATATAAGGTCAAATCAAGATCAGTGCAACATTTGTAATTACCGAATATATAAATTCCAAGTATAGGTGGGTTATAGACAAGTAATATCTGGGGCTGGGCAAAACCGAATCAATTGGAATTTGAATCTGATTCGGATAATATTTTCGAATCGGAGCGAATCACTTATTCCATATAAATAACAAATATACTATTTATATCTTATTTTTACCACTGCACACCGTTTCTATATCAAAAATTGAGAAATTTATTTTTACGAATTATAAATATTTGCATAAACATCTGAGGGTGGGAATTTTAATTTGACGAAAAAATACAATCGATTTTGGTCAAATTTTGTAATATGTCTTTGTTGAAAGTAAAAGTTCCACTTTATTTGGCAAGTTTTTGTTCATATATACGATTTATGATTAATTCGAATAATTTGTGCGTTCGATCGATTTGAATCACCGAATTGAATTGCCTAGTCCTAGTAGCTTCAGATGATGACAAAAAGCTACTAAAAATGTAAATGTAGCACCAGTAACTGTAATCTGAATAGAAGGCATCCACAAACAGAACAGAACTTGCAATATTGAGTGCAGTGTATGGTATCTGATCTGGGCGATGGTAAAAACCATCTACCAATTCATGGAATATTTGAAAAATAACTCTTTTGTACAATTTTGTTTTACAATATTTTAACAATTGATTTCAGATACTTCGAGTTTGGCTTGGATTGCTGGTGTTGTTGTTGGTTTGGTTGTTATAGGAGTTGTGATTCTGCTAATTGTTTTTGTTAAGAAAAGGTAAGTGTAGAGTGGATATATATATATTTTTTTAAACATACAGCGAATATTCAATAATAATATTAACACTTATGAAAGACGTACTAAGGTGTTTTATCGAAGTTTTGTTCTGTTAACTTGTTAATTTCTTATTAGGGTTTGTTCCACCCTTGAACTGATTTCTACCACCTACCTTGTATTCAGGCGAAACGTTTCAAAACAAGAGGATGACCATACTTATGAAGAAATAAATCGCACAACCGTTCCTTTATCTGTTGTAGATAAGTCAGGTAATATTTGATTTCTGTCAATTGTTCGTGTTCATATGGAAAATAGAAATAATACATAATACGTGAGTACTACATTTAAAGATAATTAGATAATGCGAAATGTTTAAATGGCGTGATAAAAGTATATGATTCCTTTCCTTCACTTTTGAATCAGGGAGAATATTTTTTTTCGTGTTTATCTATAGAAGTTTATACATATCCTTTCACTTATAAATGGCGCCCGAAAGAATCAATCTAATCATTTATTGTCTTTCCAGTCGATCCTGCTTATATCAACGTTCAAACCAAAGAACAAGAGTACGTCAATGTAACTAATTCAAACCCTGCTACACGCGCCACAAATAATTGTGCGTATGAAGAAATAAATATATATAATAAGTGATAATGTATATTAATTACATTCTTCATCTACTCAGATATAACCTAAACCGAGTTATATTGAAATGAAAATCATTAACAGTGGCTGGAAGTTGGACTGGATATAAATTTAATTTGATCCAATCCTTTACCGGAACGGATTTAAATAGCTGGTGTATTTTAATTTAATTTTAAATTTCTTACCTTCACTTTGTGACTTCAAGTAACTCAATTTTTGATTCAAAATACTTATCGTTCAAGTGCACCAAATATTTCATATAAAACCTGGATGGAAATTGATCGAATATCTATTGTCTTTTTCATTCTATTTTTGTTTAGTTTTTACTATGTATATGTTTTATTTGAATTTCTAATCATGGAAAACTTTTCGATTTATAAATCAAGTCTATATTCTAGGATTCTTGTATATAGCCAATGAGTTCATATGTAATTTAATTTCAAAATAATTAATAATTACTTAATTAATGAGAAATATATTCAAATTAAAAAAAAACGCTTTCGAGTCCGCGTTGTTTTCTAGTCAGAATAAGATGATATCAATTCGCCGTGCCGTTAAGAAACCAGGGGCGGTGTTATGGAACACACGGGTCTCCTAGGACGCATTTAATCACGCAAATAAATGCAAGACATTCGATCGCGCCTCATTTGATCAGCGACTACTCGGATATAACCTAAACCGAGTTATATTAGAATGACAATCATCAACAGTGGCTGGAAGTTGGACTGGATATTAATTTAATTTGATCCAATCCTTTACCGGAACGGGTTTAAATAGCTGGTGTATTCAATTTTGAGTTTAATTTTGATTTCCTTATCTTCTCTTTGTGACTTCAAGTAACTCAATTTTTGATTTAAAATACTTATCGTTCAAGTGCACCAAATGTTTCATTTAAAACCTGGATGGACATTGATCGGATATCCGTGATCTTTTTTATTCTATTTTTGTTTGTTTTTTAATATGCATATATTTTATTTAAATTTGTGATCATGGAAAACCTTTCGATTTATAGATTAAGTCAATAGGATTCTTGTGTATAGCCACTGAGTTCATAAGCAACTTAATTTCAAATCATTAATGAGAAATATATTCAAATAAAAAAAAAACGCTTTCGAGTTTGCGTTGTTTGCTAGTCAGAATAAGATGACATTAAGTCGCCGTGCCGTTAAGAAACCAGAGGCGGCATGATGGAACAGATGTGTCTCCTAGGGCGTATCGGCAAACGTCATTGATATCCTAACATACCAGAACGAGAGAGAAAGCAGCAACGCATTTTCTCCTTTGTTCACGCAAATAAATACAAGATATTCGATCTCGCCTCATTTGATCAGCGACCTGCAGGTATTGTACTTCGATTTTCACGATTCTGTAGGGTTGTACAATAATAATATAACCAGTAATGCTATCAAAAATTCCCATTAGCATAACACTGCGCTTTATTTTCCTCAATAATTTATCACATTATACCTGTGAAATCTTTTTAATCATTCACCAGAAGCGAATCAAATATTGATACATATTCAACTATTGTATGATAAATATTTTGTTAAGTTAGATGGACTACATGTCAGGACATGGACCAATTTTAACTCGCTTGACAAAATGAAATTTCTGATTTTCTCAATCGAAGCCAAAAAATGTCGTTGTCGTTTCGACACTAGAATCTTTTCAAGCAATGGAAGTCTTAAACCTTCCGAAGATCTGTAGCTCTTGGCTATTGATTGACCGGTGGTTGGTTGGTTCCTTGCTGCTTCTAGCCTTGCTCAAAGTGCATTTTAATAATAGTATATAATACTAATAATAATATTGAGAATATTTGGCAACCAAGAGAATATAGATCCATCGATTCTGCCTTCGCGAATTTGCACACTGAAATCAAACATCACAGAGTATCACACGTATATTATTGCCCTCACGTTATTGTCTCCACAAATTATCGCCTCAGACGGAAGCGATCACACACGGAATGGGAATCACGAGATTAGATTGTGCCCACGCAGGATTGCCTCAACACGGATGTGCGAAACTCACCCCTACAATTCCGGATTGCTCTCACGCGAGATTGGCATCAGCCCCATGCACGATCGAGAACAGGCGGGATTGCATTCAAGCCTAATTTTCTGTAGCCACCCGCGACATAGCCCTCGTGAGATGTTACTTCTATGTGGAATTGCCCTACAGATAAAATATTTCCTGGAATTGCGTCCATAATATCACTGTCACTATACCAGATTGTGGAACTCTTCGCGATATTAATCATGAATGACATTGGATACACAGCGACTGCTCGTACGTGGAATCGACATTACGCCCTCGAATGATTGACCTCAATGAACTGACTCACGGAGAAGGGTTGGAAACCTCTTGTCACCAGGGATGCGGATTTATCACAAATCATGAGTCTTCCAGTGTAACCGGGGATGCGGATTTATCACAAATCATAAATATTGCATGCCATTGGGAACGCCGATTTGTCACTAGATATGCACCAACGCCACAATTTTCTCCTAAATACCGATACTTTGAAATGAGCGGATACTGATTATGCTGATGATCAAATTGCGCAATACCGGCCGATGCCTTTCCTTAAAAATAAGACGATTTGGATACCGGCGACAACGACCGAATTGGTAAATTTCCGATACCGACCGATAAGATTAATTAAATTGGGCCGTTACCGATACTGCCGAATAATCAAAATTGCCGCTACCGGTCGTTTCAAAATCAGTCGATACAGATACTGCCGAAACTCAAAGTTACTGATACCGCTCAACTTTACAGCGAAAAATGTAGTAGAAGCACAAAAGAAGCAAAAATGTTCGATAAATGTTCTGGAACCAGTACTTTTGTCCCTTAATTAGTTAAAGAAATATAGAAATCACGCAAAACATCCGGGGCTATAAACTCAACCCTTTCGTTGTTCAGGTTGCTCTCTATTCAATTTAAAGAACTGTATATATTGTTACTATCGTCCGCATAATACTGCACTTCACATCAGCGACAACTAAACAAAATAATTACGTCATTTTGCGACGTTATATACAGGCTCACAATAACAAATTGTCGACGTGATTCTGTTTAATGTTGTCCTTCATCCCAACAAGGGTAGAATCTATGTAGTTGCAATATTCTACAGCTGTACTTTGTCCACTGACCCTATCATCAAACCTTCGAAGTAGAGTACCATCATTAGGTATCAACGTATTCGCTGGGGTCATGTCATGACTGGAAACTGAAAAAAAACGTGTCAAGCTGGAGGATTCAATCATATGAGGGCAACCGCGAAAGTCGTGTTGATCACTTTTGGCTTTCCGCCAAAGGAGAACTGTGCAAGAAGGTCATAATAACTTTCCAAATGAATGGTTACAAATTTCCATCTGTATTTATAGTAATCAGTTCCGCATGAAGATCTTCTACAGCCACTTCAATAGTATTGGTCAACGCTAGGGATTCGAATATTAGTGCGATAAGAAAATAACCGAATGTATTGGTATTAGCAAAACGTCAGTCAGATTTGGGCAATTTGATTCAGTTATTCAAACCACTGATTATGAGGATCACTCATCAATCGGTTATGGGGAACAAAATATTTTAAAATTTTGAGAGAATATAGAATTTTAAATATCACTTTTTCATGATTTTTGTATTTAGGCAAATTGTAACGATAAAAACGGGAAGAGTTATATTTATATGGGATTGCTGCTAGCTCTAGTAGTACATTGTCATTGAATATAATTAATATATTGAACATTACCGGCGTACCTTTGGCCGAAACCAGATATATTTGACTTTCATATACCATCATCAACAGGAGGCACTAAACAACTGCATTCATGACAATATGGTGTTGTTCGACGTCTAGTAGTAAGGGAAAATTGCTTCTTTTTTTAATTAATTCTCTGTAATGGTTGAAAAATTAATTAGTTGGTGACAAAACCGACATCACAACAATCGTTAAAAGCTTCCGCAGGTTTGCATTTTAATTTGTGTTATTTTGTCGAGTTAGAAGTAACGACTCAAGATATCCTTTTGTATGGACACGATAACGGCAAATATTTCTGAATGATCGAAGCTGTTAACTGTTATCCGACCTAAAAAATTATTTTTTCAAGCGTCGTACACAGATGGACCGCGACTCGACGGCGCGATCCATCAGTGAGCCACGATTAATAAAACTTGTTTCGTCAATATTTATTTGACTAGGTACCCAAAATGATTTTTAAAGCACAAGGACTGTACTATAACAAAATCCACTAATATCGCTGATCTTTCGCACTTATTTTTCTCAGTGTTAATGGAATAAATCTAAAGAATCGACTTTTCGTCCTTTATAAACTGTTAGTGGAAAGCCCCGCAAAGTGCGGCCCATAAACGGCTCATGATTGGCATATATCTAATCAACAAGATATTTTAAATTGGGAATTGAACAATTCCGACAAATGAACAGTCAATACGCCGTAATTATTTGTTACATTGTGTCAAAGCACAACATAGGTATTTTTTTATCCGAAGACGTTTTAGAGAGAGTCTTGGAAAAGTATCACCTTGTATTATCAAATATTCTACCATATGTGCAAGCGTTGTGATTTTCGTGCACAGTTTTTGTTTCTAGTTACTGAAATTCCCAGAACACCAGAAGCAGTGCTTAAAAGAACCAAATTAACGGCCACGCTAAGAGAGCTACTGAAAGATGTAGTACCAGCAACTGTACTATATGCGGAAAACTTCTCAATATGAAACTGAACTGCTATAGTTAAGTACAGTGGGTAGTATCTGCCTTGGGCGTTGGTTAAATCATCTGCCACTTTTATTTGCTTACTATCGTCTGTGTAACAATTGTTCTATACGCGTGCGAATGTTTCGGGATTATATTCCGTCACGCACGATCCACAGCCTACCTAGCTATAAAAATATTTAAATGAACGAATTCCATGAATTTTTGCGCTTTTGAATATTAAAAACTTGAGTTCAATTTTTCTTTCGCTCGTCTATCTCTTACTACCTGTATCAAAACAATATTGTTTTTCAAAAACTGAAATAAAATACTATATCCTTTCTTCAAATGTCTGCATGCTATATTCAAATAAACATAGTTTCTCAAATACAATATCAATCTTAATAACAACAAAAAATTATTGTGTCGCACGTTTACTGAAAACATTGGAATATTATTCTAAAACAATCTTTCATCGCCCAAGACATACTTTCATCATTCAAGTGTATCACCTTGAGTAAATCCCAACACTAATGGGTTCTAATATGTGAATAATATTGATACAAAGCGCACCGAATTTGCTAAATTTGATTTTTAATCGCGCGAGCCTAGTAATAATATCGTACAAAATTAAGACTTGCAATATTCTTCGGAAACAAAAGTTCTTATCAAAAAATCTTTGGTATACTTCAAACATTGATTCTATTCAATGAAAAACAATGAAAAACCATTGTGAAATATATTGTATTTTCACCAAAACCGCAAGGCATTAGGAATCAGGATATATCAAATATGAAAAGAAGCTTTAAAAAAATATACTAAATATACTGGTTATTTAACAGTTACCATTATCACATGGTGATGTATTCATTCATATCTTCATCATTTATTTGCTTAAAATGTTTTCCGTTTCATAACATAAAAGTCTCCTGGTTGCGTAAATAAATTATGTTTACAGCGCTTATTATGACGTTATGTGTGTTCAAAAATGCTTATGCTATATTAAAACCTTTCGAAGATGATATTGGGATTGCTGATACGTTATTGGAAAATGGTGTGGTCCAGAGATTTATAACAGGACCTCAGTAGTATACTTGACTCAAATACCAAAATGTTGTGAATAATTTCAACATGCGTTGAATGGCCAAACTATTTATTAGAATTGGTGCACTGAAGCTAGGATTGCTTATATGGGGCGGAGACACGCTTTGCACGAACTTCACTCATGAGATATATATACATATATATACAACAACGAATAGGCGCAATAACGTTTATGTTATCTTAAAAATTTTAATTGTAAAGACATCAAGGATCCAGTAATATCAATTCTCATAACTTGACTTTCAACGGGATGGTTACGACAATATTCCACTGAATACGCTAAGATTTCCACAAGTATCCGTGAGCATCAACCAAAGCAAATAAACTTTCACTTTCATTCAGAAACAGCAAATATAAAGATCTAAAGATAAATAAATATTACTACACATAATAAACTGTTAAGCGAAAGCTTTTATTGAACACGAGTCATCCTTGTTTCACCGCGTCTTGTCGACGTTATCCATAAATGTCCCATACTTGATAAAATGATGCGGTGAACAAATATTGACATAAAAAGAGATTTATAGTGAATTCCAAGCAGAAATACAAATATATTTTCAACCATTTTATTCAGGAATCAGCTGTTAGAAAAGACAATTTTACTAAATTTTGCGCTGAATAAATATATGATTAAAGGAAGGTAAAATACCTATTTTTGTCGATTTATTAAAGAGCGGAGAAATTCTCATAAAATTAGTGGAATTTCTGGAACGTGGAAAAAATCGTCACCATCATAACTTTTAGCAGGTAAATCAGACCCATAGGGCTGGGGGCTGCGAAAATTCAATTTAGGGGTTCGAATCGATCCGAAACCCAAGTTATATAAATTGGCAGTGAATTGGTCATAGGAACGGTGAAGTGGGGAGCATGAAATTCAATATTTATAGCAATATTCATACTACAGAGAGCGGTAACAAAACCATCTACCACTTCGTTGCTTACGACACGCAGGAAAACGTTGTTACAATTTCAAAGCCCACTCACTTCACATCTTATGGCGGTTCAGTTCTGTTTGAGATGTTTTCCACTTGAGCACAGTTGCTGACTTTGTACCCTAGCGGATAGTAGGTGCCTAATTTTTGCAACTTGAACATTAATTAACGGATTTGCCAATCAAGAGTTTTAATTTTTCATGCGTGAGCCACCGTCAGACCGCACGTCGGCAGCAAAATTCAACATTGACAACTCATGCTTGGCAAACGATGCTTTGACAATATTCTTTCTTCCGGGGATTTTCGTTCGCTCAGTCACTCCGTCCAAGCTCGGGTCATCTTTGGGCTCAGATGTTTACGTTTGTATTAGAATATAGATCAAACATAATTTACTTACGAATGCCTGCGATTGATGATCATTTATGTGAATTTTTGTTATGAAACACTCTCCTCTCTGACACACTGGCCTTTCAACTGATTGGCACCTGATTAACCTCATTATTTAAGGTCTACCTATGTTCAAGTAATTATCGACCTACTGGCTTTGATTGAGCAAAGCGAAAGTACACATGGTTGTTTAAATATATTGTTTGTTCTGTAATAAAAAACAGTTTCATATTCAACATTTTATACCAGTAAATGTTGACGATCAATGAATTTAGGGAAGAGAGTTTAGAGAAGGGATATAGCAATATGATTTTATACTCTTGTCAAGAAAAATATTTTATTCAGTTTGTCATAAGCCAGCGAGTGACCTTCATTTGGAGTGTTGACTAAATAATAGGGTTTTAAAATTGGGGGGAGGGACATTAAAAAATAAAATTATTTTGACTAAAAATCATGCTAAAAGCCCCAAAAATTTTGGGCTTATTACATGTTAAACATTCCATTTTTGAGGCAAAACTAAGAAAAAAATGTGGGGAATGCTATTGCGAACCGAGCCAGTGAGAAAATTTCCTTTATTCTCGTATAAAATTGGACCTGGAACCTTACTGAGTTGGGATTGTCGTATATGTAAATGGCCTTCACCGTATAAATTTGGGCCACAAGTAAAAAGTAAGGTTGTTATGCAAACACTTTATTTTTATAAAACAAAAATAACATCACTGCGTCAAACTGAATAAGTTGAATCATATATCATTGATTGTGAATCAATCATGAACTTGACGTGTTGTCAGCAATTTAACCAACTGTATAAGTTGCTTTTTAGGTGGAATGTATGTACGTTGCATGATGCACACATGTTATTTTCGGGTTTTGTAAAAGTTCAGTACTGATTTCAGAAAAATACATGAGGTCTTGTTTTTGCTTAATACAGTTAAGGGGTGTTATGAAACGGTCCTGTATTGTAAGACATATAAGGATTATTATTTAAGAGTTGATGACGTACAGAAAAGTGTGGTATCCGGCCTATATTACTTAACTACATTATGTGTTTTTAAAATTTGTCGGGAAACAGAATTTAGCGCAAAGTCTAAAATATAGTTGATTAGCATTCTCCGAGAGCTCATATATAGATATAGATATATATAGATTATATATATTTTTGCAGCCCAAACTTTAGGTGGTCGCCGGAGCAAAATACATCAGAGTCTTTTGTGAAAATGGTTATTTTGTTGCAAAAAATAAAGTAGTGGGTTCGGTCGTGTCTGCCCATATTTTTTTGGCATCTGATGTTTTGCTGGAACTCGAACCTCAGACATTCGATGTATGAATTTAACCACTACACCATTGCACCCGACATTTTTATAAACACTCCTCTGAGCGGATCACCCAGTCAAGGCGCTGTAACAGCCACCTATAGACGGGCATGATTATACCTCATGGATTAACGAGTCGGACTCGCGGGATTTGAACTCGAGATCATCAACCCGCGATGATAACTACCAGGCCATCGATGGCGATGTCTTTTGAAATGTTAAAGTATCAAATCACTATCTTTCAAGGGAGTACGTGCTCTCTTTATCGAGCCAAACCCTTTCAATTTAATTAGGGCAAAATTTAAAAAAAATTATGTCTTATGATAGTTGATCTCTAGATATAGGTGATTAAAATTCTGTTATATCTATTCTAAGGGTTTCTATGTATAAAGATTTCCTTGTCAAATTATGTCAACATTTGCTCAGCGCTAAATTTTCATTGATACACCATCTTATTAAGTGTGGGCTATTCATGTATGGAAAATATCATACATCTTAAATATTCAGGTATTTGCCATTTTTGAAGAAAGTGAAAGTTGTAGAAATCACAACGTATTCAGTGAAATATTTTCGTAATTTAATAACGATCACAAATCTTAAATGCACAATTTTTACAAAATCAAATTTGAATTCATCAATTTAGCAAATAGCTCAGACATCAGTTCAAATTTGTATCCATTTTGCGAATTTGATTCTTTTCACTATATTCTTTTGTTAGTGAATCATATGACGCCCCAATGATTACAAAATCCTGTTGTGCTCCTGTGATCTGATATGAATCTTGATATGAATATGAATCTCACACCATCCCCCCATCATAATTGTCCAATTATGTATCGTCAATCACTACAAAATTCTCAAAACGGTTAAAAAATAATAGAGACGGCTTCCACCAAAGATAACTTTAAGAAAAGCACTGGAAGCGTAATATACTTACTGAAAAAAAACTTTGCTGTTTTGTAAGAACAATCTTCGCATATTATGCAAGGTGAATGTTATGGCAAGACCTATAAAAATGTTAAAATCCGTCAGCAGTAAACGATAGGTATTGTTATATCACCAATATATTTGCTGTTTTTCTTTTGAAGCTTGCGTTCATATTTGTGGCAATTCCTAAGTAAATGTATGTAAAAATGATTCATCTTAATGGCCTCATCTTAATATTACTCACAGCAAACGAAGAGTGATGTTATCAAACATATACAAAATCAACTTCGACGATGAAGAACCAACATGGACTTTATTTAAACAGATACACCAGTCAAATTTTATTTTGTCGAGCACGAGCCATAGACGGGCCGCGCTTCACACGCGCGATCCTTCAGCAACGCATACTTAAAAAACGATGACGAATCTAATCCTTGTTGAAGTGAATTGAGCAAAGCGGAAGTACGCATTGTTGTTTAAATATGTTTGTTCTGTAGTAACAACAGTTTCATACTAAACATTTTATACCAGTAAATGTTGACGGTCCATGAGTTGACGGTTAGATCTTTGGTTGCGAAAGGTTTCAAAACTGGGGGAGGGAACTAAAAATTTTATTGAATCCTTTTGACTAAAAAAACGCGTGAAATTCTCCTGCGCAGTGTTGCAATGTACAAAATTGTAATTAAGAAATTGAATTTAGCGAAATTGTGATGATGGTTTGTGTTGTGATGTTGTGACGGATGACCAAACGTATGTTACGCATGGTCTATTGGGTCTTGAGAACTGGGTTTGAACATTTCAAAGTTTTGAACACAAATAAAAATTTGAGATTTTCGCACACAGGTTTTATTTGTTTTTATTTGAAACAAAAATAGCATCGTTGTGTCGACCCAGTGTGACTACGTTGTGTTATATATCCTTGATTATGGGAAATTCGATTCGGCGTTTCGAGGCACAATTTATTCGAATCAATCATAAATCGTTCGCAGGAACAAAAACCTGCTGAATAATCTAGAATTTTCAAATTGGTCAATTTTGACTAAAATCGAAAATAATATTTTGTCGTTAAAAATAGAAATTTTTGCTCTTAAACATGGAGGAAGATTAAAAATAAGCTATAAATTTCTCGATTTTCAAAATAGAGACAAGTTGTATTATTAATAATGGAATTATTTTACTTTCGTGGAATTAGTGATTTGATCCAATTCGAAAGAATTATTCGAATGGATTCAAATTCAAAATGATTCGGTTTTGCCCACCCCTAATTGTGGGTCAATCAGTGATTGTAGCTAATCATGAATCGGACCGTTTAGACGTAGGATATCTGTGACCTCTCGCAGTCAAAGAAATGTTTTCCTAATTGGTATTGACTAAATGGACTAAATAAAGATTTTCATAGAACAACAATTATAATTTATTCAAGCATTGGGATTCACTGATAAAGAGGTAATATATACCCTGTATGTGTTTCATACTTGGCGAGTTGTCAGTAATATACTTGTTTACGAAACCAACTGCATACGTTGATTAGTGGGTGGATCGCGTGATTGGTTACATGACTCACACCTATTATTTCCGGGTTATGTGAAGGTTCAGTACTAATTTCACAAAGGTATAGGAAGGTTTGTTTATGGGTATTACATATAAGACATGAAAGGTTTGTTATCTAAGGGCTGATGACGTACAGATAAGCCCAGGATCCGGCCTATATTATCTGACTATCATATGTGTGTTTTGACATTTGTTTTGCGCATGTTTCGAGATACATAGTTAGTTGATATTCTCTGAGGTAGATACTAGATTCAGTCGTCTTTGAAGACTTTACACGCGGCATGAATGCGATACGTCGGTTGTTTCAGGTGAATTGACGTCGGTAACACAGTCAGGAGTTAGTTTAACCTCTCGTGTGAAAATTTATCGGGTGTATTTTCATGTATTCACTGTCTTTGCCATATTTTTGCATCCCGACCCTCAGTTCTTCACTAGGATAAAAAAAGATAAATAATACATTTTACAACCACTCGTTTTGAATGAATCGCACTGAGCAGCACTCTTACAAAACATGGAAGCTTATATTTATTAATTTTCATTTAGTAAACTTATATTTGCTCATACTCACAAGATTTACTTTGGAGCCTCGTTTATTTCAAAACATCCACTGCGACCAATGACAGCCATGTTTTGCAGAGAAGACATGAGATACATAGATAGAAACAAAATATGTATCAAGAATCGCTTACCTGTTGTTCTATGAGTACCATGAAAACAATTAGGTTTCTTATTTTTTCTTATTTAAGGTAAAATCAAATTTTGAACGTGAAATTAGATTATCAGAAATAATTTGCTACCAAGATTTTTTTAAAAAAAATCTTTATACTTGATAGCAAGTTTAAGTATAAACTATAGAGCCTATTTATGAAGTTTTACCGACGACCAGGGCAAATACCTTTCAATACTTTGACATGAGATCTTCAGCCCTATTTGTGATACTCCCACTGATTGTTGTTACTGGTACTATATGTAATATTTTTTCACCATATTTGGTTTTGGTTACTTCTAGGCTTTGGAACTGAAAGTCATTGTTGCGCGCAAAACAAATAAATGGCTTTTCTTATTCGAAAAATAAGTATTCTAAAAGTCTGATCGAAATTAATTTCGTTTATCTTTTATTTTCAAATTTTGTAGTAAAATCATTCCACATAAATCATGACAATGAACCAAAACATTATCAAATATTTCTTGTATCTGGCATGTTAACACATTATTGTGTTCACATAGTAAATTTTGAATACTGTTCAAACAAAATATGATGGACTTCACTATGGGGCTCAGGAATGCGACAGTTGATATTTTATATACACAGAATAACAACATTTTTAGACCTATTGAGTTCTGCAATCAGGAAAATATTCCGTTTTAGCCTGTTTTGTTAAGTATAAGTCACAGAAGGGTCCATTTGAGGCTCATGCTCGACAAAATAAAATTTCTGAACGGATCTGAAATAGAATATTTTTGCTTGGGGCGCAGTTGCAGGTTTTACAGTTTTGTAGTTCATGGTCAGATGAATGATGGTCGGTAGTTGGTTCATTTTAAAAGCTTCTTTTGACCTTTTTTTTTGAGAAAATTAATTTTCTTGAAAATGAGAAAACGCCTTCCGCAGAAATATCGTCTGTAATCATCATCTTCATATTCAAGCTTTGATTTTGAAGATGTCAGTTCCGATTGATCCAAAATGAATCAGCAACCGACATCTATAAATGACAAAGAGCAACTACAAACTGAGGTAGCAATAGCTGCACTTGAAGCGAAAAACCCCCTAAATAAACTGCATAAAGAACTTGTTAGGGTTATCTGCTCTCAAGGATTAAAACTGCTTATTTTTTTAGTCGCCCCTTTGGTTAAAAAGAAATACGTTTCACTACATATTTGCCATTGTACGGCACAGGCTAAATAATATACCTTTGTCCTGTCAATGAACAACCAAAATGAATTTTCGTTGTGAATATGAATCCGTAGTAGTTTTAACACAATATATTGACGTACACTGGGGCAACACTGCTTTGTGACAGTGATTTTACTCGTTGATATCGAAAAAAACTAAAAAATTAAATTTGTCGGCCTTTTATGAAGTGTAGGTGACTTTATCAGATCATACCTGTCCTTTTGTTGTCAAATTTCTTGAAATTCACCTTAAAAATTTTTGATTCGTACAATTACAACAAATGAGCGGTAAATTTAATGTAATTTTGTCACAGTTTAGCGTAGTTCTAGTAAACCTGTGCGTTTTAATCATTTTAGTTACCTTACTCAGCTGAAATTAAATGCGTTTCCCGTTTTCTTTTTACGTTTTTCAACGAGGAATGGGACTATGAATAGAATTGTACACAGCTTGCTGTTGACGGTGATATTCGGAGCATTTATTGCTACGGCTCAACGTACGTAAATATTCTATATTTGATTCCGGCAAAAGTTTTCTAATTTTCCTGCAAAAATATCTATTCGAGGCCTCATGCGTTGCAGAATAATGTTTACTAAGACAATTTACGCAGGACTTTGTTTATTGTAGATTTCTCAACATTAGTTTTTAAAATTGTCGAAAATTTTCAAAAATCAAGTCATTCCGTGATGTCATACTGTTGACTAGAGATGCCATTGTTAGTTTCAAGATTTGGTAATTCGTGTACTGATTGATTCGTTATGATTTAATTCGGGTTTCGAACAAAATTTGCATCGAGTATGAAAGATTCCAAATGATATGAATCAAGATTCAAATAAAAAATAAATGATAAAACGGAGTTTCAACGACTAGATATTATCTTTCTGAAAATAACTATTCTTTCACCTAAGAAGTTAGATTAAAAAATCTAACGAAGGATACTAGCAAACTCATTTTCAGTGCCATTAGAAGATAATATTATTTTTGAACCGGTACTTGAGTTTCGTTTCAAAGTTTTCGTTGCCTGTAACATCAAAGCTCTCACATTTTGAGTTTCCTGAAATGCCGCATGGGAGCCAGGGCGATTTTATTCCAGTTTCCTAAATATATAATTATATCCACATTTATCCATTTATTTACCCATTTTATCCACATCTATCAGAAATTATTATCAGGAAGCGATTATATATTTTTGTTTTGAAAATAAAAAATATATTATCGAACTTCATTTCATCCCTTCAGGCCAAATCCCAGCGGAGACGTTGATACTTGACGATGCAACCATACTTCAGAGATTTGATGAACAGGTGACAGGGCAAAGTGCAGCTGTAGGAGATTGTAACTACAGAGATGCTTCACTTGTAAGGATAAAGGACAGAACCAGACAGACGGACGTTGAGTATTTGTTAATGTAAGTTGTTGATATCATGTTTAGATTAAAGAAAATACACAATAGTTTGTATTTTATTTTAAATTACAAATGATACAACAATTGGTGTTATAGGTGAAAATAAACGAATCTTTCGTGGGGCAAGTGCTAAAATTACTCCATTTCGCGCGTGTTGTGAGAGTCAACTCGAAGTCAGAAAAAAGCTCACGGTAGCACTGGATGTGCATAAACTTATGCAGCAGTTCTTGAAGAGATAAAAAAAGAAAGCCAAATATACTCAACAAACAAAAAATATTTCGCTACAATACGAAGCAAGCTTTTTTCGTGGTGGAAATTAAATGCAAAATATGGTGTGATGTTTTTAGTTTAAGAAATCCTCAACGTCATTTCCATACTTCGTCTAAATCTCATCAACAAGAAGACTTCTGAAAATATGCAATTACAGCACTTTTGCAAATGTATGACGTAGGCGAAATATGGTAAATTTTGTTCCGCTGTTGGGAATTTAACCCTTCATAAGACAATAAAATCTTCATTATCATGGAGCGCTAAAAGCAGCCCGTTCATAATTTTGTTATAAGTACACCAAAATCGTCGTGCGACATCTTTATCAAGTGATTTAAAAGTCATATAACTCCAATATTTTTATTCAGCGCCGCTACTGGAATCAATGGAAATGATGATTATTATATTGGACTCAACTGGGTTGAAGGAGGATGGAAATGGAATGATGATGATCCACTAGGATCGTATAACAATTGGTGAGATTTGCAGAAAATATTGAAGTTGATAGCGACATGAGCGTTTTGGAAAAAGCAAATCGCAAATCGCAAATCGCATCTGTTGTTGGAATAAATTGAAAGCCATTACAACTAGGATACACTGTTTCGGTGTGTTTATCTCTGTGTGGAAATATCAAATAACAATTAACGCAGCGCGGTTGAGCTAATGTCCTCGACGAATGCACTCGCATTTTCGAAAAATTATCCGAACCTGTAGTTCTCAACCTTAGGAGCGGCGTAACTAAAAAAAGCCCATGGACGTTGGTCTATCGTTCTAAAATCAATGAATTGTGACGCATATAAAATAACAAACGCTCATGTTAGTCTAATCTGGTGTAATCACAGATATTTTTTCAAGTCACATTCGAGGGGTGACTAAGAAAAGGTTAAGAACCTCGCCCTAAACTCCTAAATTCACTGGCCTGTATTAGCCCATCTCCCAAAATGGCAATTTACGGTTACCAATTCGACTCGAAAAGATTTAGTTCACGCTGAACCTAAACTATCCAGGGGAGGTGGCGAAGGTGGTGGTGGGACTAATCAAGAATGTGGTGCAATTCAACACACCGGCAATCATAAGTGGACAGATCTAACATGTAATTCACAGAGAAGATATATTTGCCAATCACAATGTAAGTAAAGTCATCATACATTGGATCAGTAGTAATTTGCAGTTAATTAGAAGTAATTGCGTATTACGAAATTCTAACTGACTTGTCAATGCAATTCAAAATGCGAAATATGGAGTGTTGATAAATCCCGCCAATAGTTGAAGTTCAATATCGTCTTGTATAATTTCACGGTGCTATTTTACAGTGCAGTGTGGATGCGGTTGCAATTTAATTTCTGGGAGGGTGTTAGTTGGGGAAAGGGGTGGACAAAACCGAAACATTTCGAATTCGAATCTGATTCGAATAATTTTTTAGAATCAGATCGAATCACTAATTCTTTGTAAATAACAAATATCCTATTTATATTATTATAACTTTTAACTTGTCCTCGTTGGGAACACAAAGGAATTAATAGTTTCAGTGTATTTCTATTCAACTAAGAGCAACAATTTTCATATTTTAACGACGAAATATAATCGATTTTGGTCAAATTTGACCAAAAACGATTGCACTTCGTCGTTAAAAATGAAAATCCTAGTTTACGTAACAAGTTTGTGCTCCTATGAACATTCGCGATTGATTCGAATTAATCGTGCTTCGAATCGATTGGAATCAACGAATTGAATTGCCCAACCCTAATTGGTTATGTACTTCAAGTTATAAAAATGCCGAACATATGAGAAATTAGGAAAAGATGTACAATGGTTCAAGCCAGAATCGAACCAGTAGATTCGGGAACAGCAAATGTGTTGTTTGTTTGTTTTGTAAAATAATATACATATTTAAAATGGTTGAGAATATTTTTTCTGAAAAAATAAACTGATATTCGAAAAATGGATTCAAAATTATTTTATTAGAGGCTTTATAACTGGTTGTGCACTTCTCCAATAAAGTGATACAAAATTGTCACAAATATCTCCATGTAAAGATTTTGATATATTTGTCTGAATATAGTGACATTGGCAAGAACAAAATACACGAACGACGGATATAAACTAGAGTTATATACAAACAAATTTCACCAATCTGAAGCTGATAAATTCTGCAAATCGAAGAGCGGTTTTCTTGTTCGGATTAGAAGTGATGCAATGAAGGAAGCAGTGATAAACCTCTTATCGTAAGTCATAAAGCTATCCTAGCATTTTTTATTTTACTAATATTTATCTTATTAAGACATTTATCTTTTTACAGCTGTGGTAATCATGCTTTTGTTGTTACCTTTGTTGCGTAATCGGCTATTTGCAATGCTTCATAAACATCTTCTATGATCATGCAGAAGGATATAGGTGCAAACAGCTTCAATAAATAGGGATAGATATTTCCTCCGTATTTGTTAGAATTTATCGTTTGGAAAACCCCCAGACGTCACTTCACATCCCAAGTACCTTAAATACCCTCATTTCCATTTTTATTGTTCTCTGCGGAACATAGCAGAACGTATATTTTCTGGGATGCGTTATTAAAAGGTATTTTCTATAAATTTTATATATTTTTCATTATGATTAAGTGCCTGGTTTCAGTGAGTTTCAGAATCGATCTAACATATTGGGTCCTTTCTTGATACTTCTTCCGGCATCGTCTAGAAATATCGATGGGACTCATATACTCTCATATTTCTTCAGGGATCAAAGCAACAGCTTCGCAGCATACATCGATCTGAATCGAACAAGTACTGAAGACGATTGGTATTGGGGAGATGGTGAAGAACTGGGAACTGAAGCAAATTGGTAAGCCGAATATTATTTTTCATTCATCAAGTTCATCGATTCATCACTTTTCATCTATCATATAAATTGTCTGAGAGTCATTTTAATGGAATTCGTAGCGAAAACCTACTATTGACATTGTCTCTCTTAACATTATCTTTCATTCCTACGGTATTGATGAATTTTCGTGGTATTGAATGAATTACGAGAAGAGAAATTTTAATCACACATTCCCAAAAATTATAGTAAAATTTAACGGGAATTTTGATTTACAAGTCTCCATTTGTTATGGTTTTATGACAAAGTGAGCAAAAAATTCCAGATTAAAAGTATAAATTGATTTTTATAAAGTTTTGAATTATCATAAATCTTTAATAATTTTTGATATTGGTTAATTTTATAACAAAAAATAATCAATATTTAAAGAACAAATATTTTAATTCCATACTCTCATACACAACAGACACAAACAATCTGAACTTTTCTCAGAAATTTATGACGGTGATGCCGTTAACACTGACAGTGAAAATGAGTGTTCGGATCCCACTTAAAAAAAATCGGAAAAATTCGATCTATTTGTGAATAAACGTTTAGTTAGGAGCGACTTTACTTTTTTATATTCACTTCTTAGAGTGGAACACCCTGCCTAAGTGGCGGAAGGGGTTGGAACGATATGATCTTAGTTCCCATTTCTGTATTTAATGTAGCTCTTTGCACTTTGGTGGTTTCAGGAGACTTTACAAGTACGATATGTCTCTTGCAGCATTGCTCGTAGCGAATTTTAATAAAAAAAATCATAATTAGCTTTGACATTTTCTCAATCCTAATTTTTCCGAAGATCAAAAATCGTAATGTAAACCACAATAACGTTATTGCTCTCTCTTATACATTTTATTATATTTCTCTAGGACTGTTAGATCATTTATACACGCTTTTATTATATTATAGTTACATATATTTTATTATAATCTCACCGTGATTCAATATTTTAACTTTGTTTTTTACAACATTTTGTGAATGTGGAACTTTTGTCTAAACTCATTTTCTTCTATTTTTATAGGGCTGAGGGTGAAGGAGGTGATCAGACGTGTGCTTTGGTGAAGAAAAACGGCGAATGGGTCGACTACGCATGTTGGGTCGCGTCGGGGTACATCTGCTATGCCGGTATTTCATATTTATTTTTTGGTTGATTCAGGATGTATTGCGACAGTAATTCCGTTGATCACAAATTAACTTAGCTAGACAATTTAACAACAGTGGCGTATTTGGAACACTGAAAGGGTTGATATATTAGATAAAATTTGGAAATCAAATTTTCACGCAAATTTGTGCGTCGTAGGAAAAAATTTGTTCAAAACTGACAACTTTATTGTATATCACCATGAAACAGACAGAATTTACGAGATTCAGGTTCTGAAATTATCTAAAGAAGTCAAAAAGTAGAAATTTTATCATACGTTTCAAAGAACGTAAGAGGCCATCCTGCATTTCTTCAGTGGGTAACGGGGGCCATGGCACTCTTAAATATGCTAATCTTTCTCCATGTGTTGAAAGTTAAGTACATACGGATTTTTTTTTAATAAAACTATCTTTTTTAAGATTTTGTATTTGCACGAAATTATAATACGTAAATTATAAGCTGAGAAATTTCACTCGCTTACGTACTGAACACCATGCCTAGTTAAGATAATGTGAATTGGGATGAACTCCGACTATGTACAATTAAACTTACAGTATTGCGATTAAACTAGAGAAGTTCAAAATCTTGCTTCAGACTTGCAAATAATTTACTGCAGTGTCATTTTAATTGATTTTACCTCATACGGGTCTTCGAACACAAAGGCGTAGATGAAGAAAAGTGGTTGCCCCAACGTCCTCCGGACGAATCTCTTTGTGATATTACACAGACAGACTTTTTTGTCCAAATAAGTTTTGTCATCTCATGCTCGTCATCTTGTTCCTCATCTCATGCTCGAAAAAATAAAATTGCTGATTCATAAATTGTTAAAGATTTCAGGCCTGGTTTTACCAGGAGCGTCGGAAACAAACTGTCTCCTGGCCTTGGCTCACAGAAGCAATAGAAGGCAGAGTTGTTTTTATTGCATGAATGACATTATAGGTTGTGCATCGACAATAAGTGCATATTTTGTCTTCGAAGGACTATCAAATCAGTAGCGCAAGCTTTGTAGCTCAAACTTTGACAGCCTATTCGAGATCTACCTTCAACATCTTCAGGAGAGAAATTTCAACACTAAAATTTAATGTAAAGATATGGAATTATGAATTGCACTAATACGTTCGCATCTGAATTAAACGCATTTATTCAAACATACAAAATGCGAAACAAAATCCTTTGTTGACTTGAAATGATATCGAAATTTTTTTAAATTCAGTTCTATATATTGTTATATATTTTGTTAAACATTAAATTTTCCAGCTGTCACTCTATCAATTACTCCTCAAAACACTGACGTTGTTGTCGACTTGGGTGAAACAGCTCCGGTAACACTGGCTATGTCAACAAGTGAGGAAACAATAACAGTCAACGCCTACAAATCAACGAATCTGGCAACCACTCTTGGAGAGAAAGTTGTGAAAAGTTTTTCAAACAACAGTGACCTTTGACCTGGGACCTATTGGTGATCAACAGAAGGGTTCTTATACTTTCATTGCGACGCCAGATAAAAGCACTTCGTACAGTCAACAGACAGACGTAAATATCAAAATAAGAGGCAAGTTATATTTTCAAATAATTTGAGTAACAAGTATGGACTTGTTCAAATTTTTTGTATTAAAGTTTGCTCGGGCAAAGCCGTAAGCAAATCACAAAAGAAACAAAACAACGACAACACGATAGGAAAAAATCATCTACAAAATATGGTTTAATCAACTGCACTCTAAGTGAAACACAACCTAGACAGAACTGAACCTCTTAGTGAAGCATAGTATGTACCTGGGTGATGATATTTCTACCCAGACTGCTTTTTGTTGATCGCCTCTTGCGAAACAGAGGAAACACGTTAAGGATAATAAACCACATTCGCAAGTAATGCTTTTTAAGCATAACTTAATTCTTATTGCTGGACGATAGCTGAGTCATATGTAAAACCAATTTGCTGTAGGATCAAATTTCGAACAAAAAACTCGAGTCTTTATGTTCTCTTTTCTCTCTGTTAAATTGAATGGAAAATCGACGTCCTAAAACTCGAAATTATGGGTGTCTGACATACTCGATTAATATTCGCGAATTCACGAAATATTCGATTCGCTTTCGAATTATTATTTGATATCGATATAGTTTTCAGTAACCCATTTTCCTAAGATTTCTATTAGGCCATAAATATACGTTCTTCTTGTGGATGAACGTTTACTATTTGCCAAGATAGATTACACAATCGTATTCACTACGAAAAAAATTAGCAGAAAATCGCCGGAAATCGGCGGAAAATTGCCGACATTGGACGGTCCGGCTTGCCGAAGAATCTGTGTCAGAAATTTTGTTTTAACAGTCATGCACCACAGATGGACCGCGATTGGCCCATAAGAAAAGTGTCGACATTGTTTTTCTTACTGGATGAAAGATTGGATTGGCAGCGTTAACTAATGAGAAAACATGCCGAGAGTGAGCAGTAAATTTGCAAGTATTTTACAAATAACGGCCAAATTTTATCTGGAAACATAATATTATAATAATGTGAATTGGCCGTAAAAGATCCGAAAGAGGTGAATCGTGCCGAGAAGCCGCAATTTTTTTGCAATTGTATTATAATTTTTGCTGATTTAGCCTCAAACCCCACCCCACGCCTTTGCCACAAGTACATCGAATTAAAAACTTCTTGTTTACAGACCCTGCTAGAGTTCAAAGAACCAACAATGGATATTTATTAGAAAGTTACTTAACATCTGTCACCGGTCAAACGACAGCAAAGGATGTTTGTATTGAAAGAAACGGATGGTTGGTTGATATAAAGTCCAACACAATGCAAACCGAAGTTAAAACACTTTTAAGGTATCGAAGTTGATAATTTTTTTACGGGAGTTGCGTAATCATGAGCCCAAAAATATTTATAAAAACGATTTGGACCAATCAAATAACAAAATCCAGCATCAGCCCTGATTTGAATCGCAAAATTTGCTTTCTGATATAGGACTTTTAATTTAATTTGTTTATTTATTTTGAATAAATTTTTTTTTATATTTCTGTACTTTTTTGAATTGTTTATTTATTTGCCATAATTTTAATATATTAATACTAAATATGTAAAATATCACCACAAGACTATAAGTACAACGTTCCACCTAATTGACCCTAAGGATATTTGAAATTTTATTTTATGGATCTGGTTTCTAAAGGCGAAAGCACGTAAGCTCAGTTGCCGATTTTTGTTTTTTCCAAATTATTGTTTGTGTTCACTTACACAGTGGTTTTATGTCTGGCGGAGACGAAGATTTCTATATTGGTTTAGAATATGAAGCGGGGATGTGGCATTGGAGTGATGGGACAGCTCTGAATTACAATAACTGGTGAGTAAAGATCGAACGATGATTTAAAACGGAAGGTATTTTTGTGTTTCTGGAATGTGATCGCTTGGGGGTGATTTAATTGATCGTTTGGTGGTGATTTTATTGAAAAGAGTTATCACTGTAATAAGTATCCAATATTTAATATTATTTTGTTAAAAAACTGTGTGTGCTACCATGAACCTTGGCATGTTTCATTTAACTACATCCTCTTTTTTAAAATATAATTCCATCGCTAGTGAGTTTGAGAAATTTAAGGTTTGAGACTCTACGAAGTAAATAGCAGGCATCCAACCAAACGCCCACACAAAATAGGAGCTTTTTTCTTGACTACACTGACAATTACCTCAGAATTATTTTCTGAACTCACATTGTCGATTGTGAATTTCAATCTCATCGCATGCAGATTGGTCAACCATCGTAATTAGTTGAATTCCAATTCGAAGTGATATTTATCATTAATTGTAAATGTGACTTTTTTCAATTGCTGAGTATAACAACAACTAGATTATCCGACGTATGATGTCCTTATTGGTTTTGCAAACAAATTTAATATAACCCTTGTATTACAGGGGCGGTGGAGAAGGTAGCGCCAGTGGAAGTCAACACTGTGCATGCATCAATGAAAATACTGGAAAATAGGCGGATTTGGCCTGCAATGGTTCAACCAGAAGATATGTTTGTCAATCAGGTAACTTAACTATTGTATTTTGATCAGAAATATAGTTCTTCTACTATAATCCTCTATGACATAATACTTCAACATAACTAACTAGACCCAAATATTCAAATTTTGAATTAATTCGTATAATTTTTGTTGTATGACATTGGTATCCATCAATTCATGAGGTGGTAAATGATTTTATCATGACCCAGGAGAGACACCACTCACTGCGCTTGGTTCAGTTCTGAATGGGAATTTTTTAAGCTGTAACTGCAGTTGGTGCTACTACATCTTGATGTAAATAACGGTCATTTGTGTTGTCTTCTTTTAAGAATTTCTTTCGGTCATGCTTAGAGCAAACTTATATAATAAATATTTCGGTATATAATAAATATATATATATGTGTGTAAAAATTTTTCTATTGGGATTTATTGAAGAGATTAATCCCAATCTTTTATTCTTTCAGATCTACTAACAATATCACCTGTCAATGAACAACAAGTTGTCATCCAGCAATCACGATCAATATAGTCAGTCAAGATGGAGCAGTGAACATAGAAGTATTCAAACTACCAGATGAAACAAACCCTGTTCACAGAGAAGAAAACGTCGACGCAACATCTTACACTTATACTATTGACCCTGTGAATGATTCCCAGAATGTCACTTATAAGTTTGTCGTTTCTCCAACATCCAAGTCTTACTCAAGAGAAACGTCGGTTGGGCTATATGTTCACTGTAAGTTACCTTTGCCTTAACTGGATGACGGTCAATTATAAGCTTTACAGCATATCAGCAAATACAGCGATCCCCGCCTTGTAACCCTTTTATGAGATATAACTATACAAAATATCAATGCCCACAAACCAAAATTGAGATTTTTCAAGTCCTGCGGATAATTGACATATTTCTAAATATTGAATTATAATTTTCAATGTTTTCTAAATCTGCAAACTACTTTTACAGTTCCCGTCAGCATCACCAACCTAACACCAACTACAATTTCATCTCCTGTAACAATTGGCTTGGACCACGTGACAGGTACGGCTACTGGTGCCCCTCCAGCAAAAGTAAAATGGTTCAGAAACAACATAGAAGTTTCAACAGATACTGGAAGCAGTGTATATCAAGTAAAAACCAACCAACAGTCGCTACTATATATTGATAATGCATTATTGATTGATGATGGGATTTACACTTGTCGTGGAATAAATAACATCGGAGAAGAATGTCAGGAAAAAACAGCTGAAAAAGAAATAGTGTTATCGGGTAATTTTGTTGTAATTCGTTGCGAAAACATTTATCTCAAGTACGAGTGACTCATGAAGCCCAATCGAAGCGCACCCATTTCTATTTCCTGCTCTTAATTGATTACAGTCTATTGCAAAAGGTGCAACATATTTTATTTGGGCCTCACAACGAAGTACTCATCACTTATACTTTTTCAGTGTATGGATCGTCAGAAATCATACAAGCTACGGCCAATAAATGCAGTGTGGACGGACAAGTCACTGTTGAATGGAAACCTAACAATCAAACCACAAACATAATTCACAAGTGAGAAAAATAAGTAACTATAGTTATAAAAAAAACATTTAAACGTAAAAATAATAATGTCAATATATACATAGTACCATCCTTCATTTCTTTTTACCGTTGATTCATTTTTTTTCTTTTGTAAAAGTATACTAAATACAAAATTATTTCTGTCAGCATATCTTTTGATTTCTGAATCAAATCGCAAAATTTATCTCCAAATCGAACTTAATGTTTTGAAAATTGCCAAATACACCAAAATTTGCATGAATTGCTTCAAAACAGGTACACGGAGACAAAATGCCGCAAAGTAATTGTTTCAATTCATAATTTACTATGAAGTCGATTTGATACTTTTACTTTTATTTGACTAAATAACTGTCAGAGAACGATTTTATTGAATTTTTGCTTCCTGATTCTGTTGATTTCGAATGGCCGGAAAAATGGAATCGGATACTTAATGAATTCGCGATTCACGAATCGAATATTTTAAACAGCCATTTTGACATCGATACCGGTATATCTTTGAGCTAATACAAGAGATATATCTTTAGAATCGAAGCAATAAATGAGAGAGATACTGTCGGCTATTCACAAAATATAACAGCGCAGACACAACAAGAAACAGAAATCAAACAGCTAAACACTTATACGAATTATACTATTCAGATAATTCTTTCGTCCGCATGCATTGTCAAATTATATTATTATAATCGATGTTCGTAGCCTACCCAGTTTTGCTAAGCATTTGCAATGCTGCCAACGGTTTGTCAGATTGTAGACAAGTGTTGAAATTACCAGGTGAAATTACGTAGTTTACTTGTTTCCCAAGTTTATTTTCAAAATACTTCTACCTAATTCCACCTACTTTAATCTTTATCGGGTTTTCTATTTTAAAATTGAACCAGTAAATATACTAGGTAGAATAGTTAAACTTACTTAATTTTCAACTAGGTACCTGGTTCAAGAAAATAGGTATCTAGTATATAAAAATAGAGCATGTCACATTTTCATTGTAAAAAAGCTTCCGCAGAAGACCGTCCAATTAATTATACCTCCAAATCAATTAAAGGTGTTTACCTAGTTTATCTAGTTTATATTCAAAGTACTGCCTAGTTATGGAATTGGAACTAGGTTTTCCAGTAACATTTTATTCAGTTTCGAGCTAAATTCGTTTTACCTTGCCTAGTTAAAGATTGTAGTCACCATTGTAAACAGGAGCAACCTGGAATTGGGTTTGCTTTTTCGTCGAATTTTTTGTTAGAATTGGAAAAAGGGATGCGAGCTTCGAATATTTTTCTTTAAATTAAATCGCGAATAAAATAATTTTGTATCAGTTTTTTTCAACTACGATTTCCATTGCAAAAACTCAAAAACAAAATTCTTTTTAAGCCTCTATATCAATTCACAAGACCAAAAAATCAAATTCTTTGTTCTGACAACAAAAATGTACACAAAAGTCTTTGTAACGCCAATTATTATACCAATAATTTTTCGATTTTCAAATTTCAGGTTCTTTAAAATCCTTTACTTACAATATATATTATTAATTCAATGCAAATTGCGCCATTACACGGCAGAACATTTCAGATTTACTTTTTTTTTTAATTTTTCACAGCACCAACAAGCGTTCCAGCACCAGAACCCATTGCATCAACAGAAAACTTATCAACTCAATCGATAGAAGTTGTGGTACCAGAGGAATTGAACGGACCGATAAGGTAAGGGGTAGAAAAATTTATTTTTTAGTTGTTCTAGAGTGGAGACAAATAAAACTGAATTGACTGATCACGCAGCAACATTTACCCTTTTTCATCCGAATAACGCGACTATGTCCTGTACAAATACCTAATAGACGTGTTGAAAAGCAAGTATGAATCTATAACTTGACATGTCAATGACGAACATATTGAATCCAGCAAACTAAACAATTGTGATTATGTAATGCAAATATTAAAAAGAAAGTGGTCAAACGCGTGTTGGAATATCTTTTCATATGAATATTTGTTCATACATTGGGACTCATCATAGAGAAAATTATATCTTTTTTTTCTATTACATTACCTTAATTTTCGTCAACATAAATCGTATTTTATCAAATCGACAAAAAACAATAATAATATGATTGTTCAGTTTTCAATAATTGTGCAAATTCCGTTGGTGGATTATGGACCACCAAAAATGCTTCTAAAATATCAAAATAATATATTACAGTTGTCTGTTCGTCATGATGACGTCAAGTGAAACTGTTCCTCAGCATGAAAGTGAAATCACGATAGATCAACTCACAGAAGCATCACAGGCTGCAGCAAACGGTGAAGCAAATAAAGAGTATCTGGCAGTTGCGATACCAAGGTGAGTTAACAATATTGTTTCAATAAAATGTAAAATAATATTCTGAAAAGTAGTTGTTTGTTCTCCTGGATTCAAATAAATTAACGTAATGATATTATGGAATTGTTCGATTCAAATTTAAAAAAGAAAAAAAAAAAAAAGAAAATTCATATTACCTTATCAATATAAAACAAATCTTTGTTTTAAAAACCCATGTCAGTACTACGGATAAAATAATATGTTACATCCTTATCATTTGCTACATTTTCAGGTCAACAATATCTGGCCAATCAAAACAAGTAACACTTGGTAGTGGCGAATCAACTAGTTGTGATATTTCTGCTCCAACTGTTTCAACAAGAACTAAACGTGCAACTGCGCAACCAATAACTGGAAGAAATCTTGAATTACAAAGTGGTCTCACATACACGTAGGTCTACATTGAATAACCTAAAATATTTTCTATGTGCGAATGAATTTATAATTAAAGATTACAAATGAAAACGTAAAATTATTTTGCTGTCCTTTTTTTAATACTCTATTGTTTTGGTCAGAGTTGAAAGCTTTCATTTTTAACAGTTACTCAATAGTTACTTCAACCCCGTCTGCAGTATCAGATGATATTTTCTTAAATCGAAGTCCTGATGGATCATTCGAACATAATAATGAAGGTATGTTTTCAAACAGTATTCCTTCAATTCAAAACCATTATTTTGCAGTGTTCACATGCTATAAATAGTGTATTATTATTGTTTTGTGGCATAATTTATGACTAATATATAAGGTCAAATCAAGATCAGAGCAACATTTGTAATTACCGAATATACAAATTCCAAGTATAGGTGGATTATAGACAAGAAATATCTGGGGCTGGACAAAACCGAATCAAGTGGAATTTTACTCTGATTCGGATATTGTTTTCGAATCGGAGCGAATCACGTATTCCATATAAATAATAAATATACTATTTTATATCTTATTTTTACTTCTGCACACTGTTTCTATATAAAAAAAAGAGAAATTTATATTTACGAATTATAAATATTTGCATATCCCATCTGAGGATGGAAATTTTAATTTGACGAAAAAATACAATCCATTTTGGTCAAATTTTGTGTTATGTTTTTGTTGAAAGTAAAAGTTCCACTTTATTTGACAAGTTTTTGTTCTTATTTACGATTTATGATTAATTCGAATAATTTGTGCGTTCGATCGATTTGAATCACCGAATTGAATTGCCTAGCCCTAGTAGCATCAGATGATGACAAAAAGTTACTAAAAATGTAAATGTAGCACCAGTCGCTGTAATCTGAATAGAAGGCATCCCAGAACAGAACCGAACTTGTAATATTGATGGCAGCGTATGGTATCTGATCTGGGCGATGGTAAAAACCATCTAACAATTCATGGGATACTTGAAAGATGACACTTTTGTACAATTTTTTTTACAAAATTGTTTTCAGATACTTCTAGTTTGGCTTGGATTGCTGGTGTCGTTGTTGGTTTGATTGTTATAGGAGTTGTGATTCTGCTGATTGTTTTTGTTAAGAAAAGGTGAGTGTGGAATGAATATGATTTGTTTTCTATCATTAAACATACAGCGAATATTCATTAAAAATGCGGACACTATTAATACTTATGAAAGGCGCACTATGACGTTTTATCGGGATTTTGTTCTTGTTAGCTTTTTTAATTTCCTGATAGAGTTTGTTCCACCCTTGAGCTGATTTCTACCACCGATCTTGTTTTCAGGCGAAACTTTTCAAAACAAGAGGAGGATCATACTTATGAAGAAATAAATCGCACAACCGTTCCTTTATCTGTTGTAGATAAACCAGGTAATATTTGATTTCTGCCAATTGTTTGGATATATACGGAAAATATAATTAATACATAGTATGTGAGTCCTACATTTAAAGATATTTTGTTAATACGAAATGTTTAAATGCCGTGATAAAAGTGTATGATGCGTTTCTTTACTTTTGAACTCGGGAGGATCATTGATTTCGTGTTTATCTATAGACGTGTATACATATCCTTTCACTTATAAATGGCGTCCGACAAAATCAATTCAATCATTTATTGTCTTTTCAGTCGATCCTGCTTATATCAACGTTCAAACCAAGGAACAAGAGTACGTCAATGTAACTAATGCAAACCCTGCTACTCGCGCCACAAATAATTCTGCGTATGAAGAAATAAATATATATAATAAGTGATAATGTGTATTAATTAAAATCTTCATCTACTCAAATATAACCTAAACCGAGTTATTTTGAAATGAAAAGCATAAACAGTGGCTGAAAGTTGGACTGGATATAAATTTAATTTGACCCAATCCTTTACTGGAACGGGTTTAAATAGCTGGTGTATTTTAATTTTGAGTTTAATTTTGAAATCCGTACCTTCGCTTTATGACTTCGAATAACTCAAATTTTAATTTAAACTACTTATCGTTCGAGTGCAACAAATGTTTCATTTAAAACCTGGATAAAAATTGATCAAATATCTATTGTCTTTTTCGTTCTATTTTCGTTTGGTTTTTACTATGTATATATTTTATTTGAATTTCTAATCATGGAAAATTTTCGATTTATAAATCAAGTCTATATTCTAGGATTCTTGTATATACCATTGAGTTTATATGTAATTTAATTTCAAATTAATTAATAATTATTTAATTAATGCGAAATATATTCAAAGTAAAAAAAACACTTTCGAGTTTGCGCTGTTTTCTAGTCAGAATAAGATGAGTCGCCGAGTCAAGTCGCCGTGCCATTAAGAAACCAGGGGCGGTATTATGGAACACACGGGTCTCCTAGGACGCATTTAATCACGCAAATAAATACAAGACATTCGATCGCGCCTCATTTGATCAGCAACTTGGAGGTCATATTCTTCATCTGCTCGGATATAACCTAAACCGAGTTATATTGAAATGAAAATCATTAACAGTGGCTGGGAGTTGGACTGGATATTGATTTAATTTTACCCAATTCTTTACCGGAATGGGTTTAAATAGCTGGTGTATTTTAATTTTGAGTTTAATTTTGAAATCCTTACCTTCGCTTTGTGACTTCGAATAACTCAAATTTTAATTTAAACTACTTATCGTTCGAGTGCACCAAATGTTTCATTTAAAACCTGGATAAAAATTGATCGAATATCTATTGTCTTTTTCATTAACGAAAGCTTACAATAAACTTATATTTCTGTGGAATGAGAAGATGATATTTTTGTATATCTGTAATGGTTAAAAAATTTATCAGTTGGTGACAAAGCTGCAATCACAACAATCGTTAAAAGCTGTCGCAGGTTTGCATTTTAATTTGGGTTATTTTGTCGAGTGAGAAGTAGCGACTGAAGATTGATTAATTGAAAGTACTCGTGCAATTTTATCATTATTAACAAATCAGATGGCCAGATTTGGTTTCAATTTATTACGAAAGTTATCTAGACACCATGATACTTGTAATTTTCCTTCATCATATATCTGGGCTACTCTAACCCCGCCCTCCAGTAAACTTGGGATAAATCGATACCTCTGTAGCCAGTATTACCGATTCCGATGCTCAAACATCATGCGATGTTAAAAATTATCAAAAATTTCTGAGTGATCGAAGCTGTTAACTGTTACCCGATCTAAAAAATTATTTTTTTCAACGTGGAACACAGATGGAACGCGACTCGACGGCGCGATCCTTCAGTGATCCACGATTATTAAAACTTGTTTCGTCAATATTTATTTGACTAGGTACCCACCAAAATGATTTTTAAAGCACAAGGACTGTACTATAACAAAATCCAGTAATATCGCTGATCTTTCGCACTGATTTTTCTCAGTGTTAATGGAATAAATCTAAAGAATCGACTTTTCGTCCCTTTACAAACTGTTGGTGGAATGCCCCGCGAAGTGCGGCCCATAAACGGCTCGTACTTGGCATATATCTAATCAACAAGACATTTTAAATTTGGAATTGAACAGTAACGACAAATGAAAAGTCAATTTGCCGCACTTTTTTGTTGCATTGTATCAAAGAACAGCGCATAGGTCTTTTTTATGCGAAGACGTTTGCAAAGAGTCTTGGAAAGAGCATCACCCTATATTACCAAATATTCTACCATATGTGATTCCTGCAGGATGTGCAAGCGTTGTGATTCCCGTTTTTATTTTTCCCTTTTTTATTTTTCACTTTGAGCAAAGCCAGAAGCAGTGCTTAAAAGAACATTAAATTAACGGCCACGCTAAGAGAGCTACTGAAAGATGTAGTACCAGCAACTGTACTCTATGCGGAAAACTTCCCAATATGAAACTGAACTGCTATAGTAGTATCTGTCTTGGGTGATGTTTAAACCATCAACCACTTTTATTTGCTATACTATCGTTCTGTGTGACAATTGGTTTAATGGTAAGTGTTTCTGATTTAATGACAATTTTCGCCGTTCAAATTCCAGCCACTTTACGCGAATCAGAAAAAGTTTGTGTAGAATCTTGTGTTAAATACCAGTCACTGATGGATCGCGCCGCAGGGGCGCGGTCCATTTGTAACTCGAGCTTGACAAAATTTGATTTCTTTTTCCTGTTCTCTCGTGACACCAAGCAAAATAAGCTGCCATGACCTGTCCAAAATCACTCTTAATCACTTCATAATGTATGTCAACAATAAGACGTTGAAGGGTTATATACGCGTGCAAATGTTTCGGGATTATATTCCGTCACGCACGAACCACAGCCTACCTAGCTATAAAAATATTTAAATGAACGAATTCCATGAATTTTACGCCTTTGGAATATTAAAAACTTGAGTTCAATTTCTTTCTCTCCTGTATCACTTACTTACTATCTGTATTAAAAAATCTTGCTTTTCAAAAACTGAAATAAAATACTATATTCTTTCTTTAAATGTCTGCATGCTATATTCAAATGAACGCAGTTTCTCAAATACATTATCAATCTTAATAACAACAAAAAATTTTGTGTCGCACGTTTACTGAAAACATTGGAATATTATTCTAAAACTATCTTCAATCGACCGAGACACACTCTTATTATTCAAGTGTATTACTTAAGTAAAGCCCAATACCAACGGCTTCTAATATGTGAATAATGTTGATACAATGCGCACCAAGTCGCAGTCTGTGGCCCATGAAATTTTAGTCTGTCTCGAGTAACCGCCAAAAATCAAACTACAACTTTTTGTGACAGTGACTCATACTCATACAGCCATGCTTACCAAAAAAAAATCATTTTTGAGAAATCGCGCTAATTCGAATTTGCTCAATTTGATTTTTAATCGCTCGAGCCTAGTAATATTAACATCGTACAAAATTACGACTTGAAATATTCCTTGAAAACGAAAGTTCTTATCAAAAAATCTTTGCTATACTTCAAACATTGGTTCTATTCAATGATTAAAAGATCATTGTGAAATATATTGTATTTTCATCAAAACCGCAAGGCATTAGGAATCAGGATATATCAAATATGAAAAGAAGCTTTCAAAAAATATACTAAATATACTGGTTATTTAACAGTTACTAGACCCCTATCACATTGTGATGTAAAAATGTTTTCCGTTTTATAACAGAAAAGTCTCCTGATTGCGTAAATATATTTATGTTATCCTAAAAAATTTAATTGTAAAGACATCAGGCCAAGAATTCAGTAAAATCAATTCTCATAACTTGACTTTCAACGGAAATTACGACAATATTTTACTAAATACGCTACGATTTCCACAAATATTCGTATCAACCACAGCTCAATAAACTTTCACTTTCATTCAGACACAGCAAATATAAAGGTCTAAAGATAAATAAATATTACTGCACATAATAAACTGTTAAGCGAAAGCTTTTATTGAACACGAGTCATCCTTGTTTCACCGCGTCTTGTCGCCGTTATCCATAAATGTCCCATACTTGATAAAATGATGCGGTGAACAAATATTGACATAAAAAGAGCTTTATAGTGAATTCCAAGGAGAAATACAGATATATTTTTAACCATTTTATTATTGGATCAGCTGTTAGAAAACACAATTTTACTAAATTTTGCGCTAAATAAATGAATGATTGAAAGAAGGTAAAATACCTACTTTTGTCGATTTGTTAAAGAGCGGAGAAATTCTCATAAATTAGTGTTCTGGAACGTGGAAAAAATTGTCACCATCATAACTTTTAGCAGGTAAATCAGACCCATAGGGCTGGGGGCTGCGAAAATTCAATTTAGGTGTTCGAATCGATCCGAAACCCAAGTTATATAATTTGGCAGTGAATTGGTCATAGGAACGGTGTAGTGGGGATCATGAAATTCAATATTTATAGCAATATTCATACTACAGAGAGTAGTATTTACCTTGAGCGGTAACAAAACCATCTACCACTTCGTTGCTTACGACACGCAGGAAAACCGTTGTTACAATTTCAGAGCCCACTCACTTCACGTCTTATGGCGGTTCAGTTCTGTTTGAGATGTTTTCCACTTGAGCACAGTTGCTGACTTTGTACCCTAGCGGATAGTAGGTGCCTAATTTTTGCAACTTGAACATTAATTAACGGAGTTGCCAATCAAGAATTTTAATTTTTCATGCGTGAGCCACCGTCAGACCGCACGTCGGCAGCAAAATTCATCATTGACAACTCATGCTTGGCAAATGATGCTTTGATAATATTCTTTCTTCCGGGGATTTTCGTTCGCTCAGTCACTCCGTCCAAGCTCGGGTCATCTTTGGACTCAGATGTTTACGTTTGTATTAGAATATAGATCAAACATAATTTACCTACGAATGCCTGCGATTGATGATCATTTATGTGAATTTTTGTTATGAAACACTCTCCTCTCTGACACACTGGCCTTTCAACTGATTGGCACCTGATTAACCTCATTATTTAAGGTCTACCTATGTTCAAGTAATTATCGACCTACTGGCTTTAATTGAGCAAAGCAAAAGTACACATGGTTGTTTAAATATATTGTTTGTTCTGTAATAAAAAACAGTTTCATATTCAACATTTTATACCAGTAAATGTTGACGATCAATGAATTTAGGGAAGAGAGTTTAGAGAAGGGATATAGCAATATGATTTTATACTCTTGTCAAGAAAAATATTTTATTCAGTTTGTCATAAGCCAGCGAGTGACCTTCATTTGGAGTGTTGACTAAATAATAGGGTTTTAAAATTGGGGGAGGGACATTAAAAAATAAAATTATTTTGACTAAAAATCGTGCCGAAAGCCCCAAAAATTTTGGGCTTATTACATGTTAAACATTCCATTTTTGAGGCAAAACTAAGAAAAAAATGTGGGGAATGCTATTGCGAACCGAGCCAGTGAGAAAAGTTCCTTTATTCTCGTATAAAATTGGACCTGGAACCTTACTGAGTTGGGATTGTCGTATATGTAAATGGCCTTCACCGTATAAATTTGGGGCACAAGTAAAAATTAAGGTTGTTATACAAACACTTTATTTTTATAAAACAAAAATAACATCACTGCGTCAAACTGAATAAGTTGAATCATATATCATTGATTGTGAATCAATCATGAACTTGACGTGTTGTCAGCAATTTAACCAACTGTATAAGTTGCTTTGTAGGTGGAATGTATGTACGTTGCATGATGCACACATGTTATTTTCGGGTTTTGTAAAAGTTCAGTACTGATTTCAGAAAAATACATGAGGTCTTGTTTTTGATTAATACAGTTAAGGGGTGTTATGAAACGGTCCTGTATTGTAAGACATATAAGGTTTATTATTTAAGAGTTGATGACGTACAGAAAAGTGTGGTATCCGGCCTATATTACTTAACTACATTATGTGTTTTTAAAATTTGTCGGGAAACAGAATTTAGCGCAAAGTCTAAAATATAGTTGATTAGCATTCTCCGAGAGCTCATATATAGATATAGATATATATAGCTTATATATATTTTTGCAGCCCAAACTTTAGGTGGTCGCCGGAGCAAAATACATCAGAGTCTTTCGTGAAAAGGATTATTTTGTTGCAAAAAATAAAGTAGTGGGTTCGGTCGTGTCTGCCCATATTTTTGCATCTGATGTTTTGCTGGAACTCTAACCTCAGACATTCGATGTATGAATTTAACCACTAGACCGGCGCACCCGACATTTTTATAGGCACTCCTCTGAGCGGATCACCCAGTCAAGGCACTGTAACAGCCACCTATAGACGGGCATGATTATACCCAATGAATTAACGAGTCGGACTCGCGGGATTTGAACTCGAGATCATCAACCCGCGATGCCAATATGATAACTACCAGGCCATCGATGGCGATGTCTTTTGAAATGTTAAAGTATCAAATCACTATCTTTCAAGGGAGTACGTGCTCTCTTTATCGAGCCACACCCTTTCAATTTAATTAGGGCATAATTTAGAAAAATTATGTCTTATGATAGCTGATCCCTAGATATAGGTGATAAAAATTCTTTTATATCTATTCTAAGGGTTTCTATGCATAAAGATTTCCTTGTCAAATTATGTCAATATTTGCTCAGCGCTAAATTTTCATTGATACACCATCTTATCAAGTGTGGGCTATTCATGTATGGAAAATATCATACATCTTAAATATTCATGTATTTGCGATTTTTGAAGAAAGTGAAAGTTGTAAAAAGCACAACGTATTCAGTGAAATATTGTCGTTATTTAATAACGATCACAAATCTTAAATGCACAATTTTTACAGAATCAAATTTGAATTCATCAATTTGGCAAATAGCTCGGATATCAGCTCAAATTTGTATCCATTTTGCGAATTTGATTCTTTTCACTATATTCTTTTGTTAGTGAATCATATGACGCCTCAATGATTACAAAATCCTGTTGTGCTCCTGAGATCTGATATGAATCTTGATATGAATATGATGCTTACACCATCCCTCTATCATAATTGTCCAATTATGTATCGCCAATCACTACAAAATTCTCAAAACGGTTAAAAAATAATGGAGACGGCTTCCACCAAAGATAACTTCAAGAAAAGCACTTGAAGCGTAATATACTTACTGAAAAAAAACTTTTCTGTTTTGTAAGAACAATCTACGCATATTATGCAAGGTGAATACTATGGCAACCCCTATAAAAATGTTAAAATCCGTCAGCAGTAAACGATAGGTATTTTTATATCACCAATATATTTGCTGTTTTTCTTTTGAAGCTTGCGTTCATATTTGTGGCAATTCCTAAGTAAATGTATATAAAAATGATTCATCTTAATGGCCTCATCTTAATATTACTCACAGCAAACAAAGTGGGAAGTTAAAAAACATATACAAAATCAACTTCGACGATGAAGAACCAAAATGGACTTTATTTAAACAGATACACCAGTCAAATTTTATTTTGTCGAGTATGAGCCATAGACGGGCCGCGCTTCACACGCGCGATGCTTCAGCAACGCATACTTAAAAAACGATGACGAATGTAATCCTTGTTGAAGTGAATTGAGCAAAGCGGAAGCACACATTGTTGTTTAAATATGTTTGTTCTGTAGTAACAACAGTTTCATACTAAACATTTTATACCAGTAAATGTTGACGGTCCATGAGTTGACAGTTAGAGGTTTGGTTGCGAAAGGTTTCAAAACTGGGGTAGGGAACTAAAAATTTTATTGAATCATTTTGACTAAAAAACGCGTGAAATTCTCCTGCGCAGTGTTGCAATGTACAAAATTGTAATTAAGAAATTGAATTTAGCGAAATTGTGATGATGGTTTGTGTTGTGATGTTGTGACGGATGACCAAACGTATTTTAGGCATGGTCTATTGGGTCTTGAGAACTGGGTTTGAAACGATGCAAAGTTTTGAACACAAATAAAAATTTGAGATTTTCATGCACAGGTTTCATTTGCTTTCATTTGAAACAAAAATATCATCATTGTGTCGACCCAGTGTGACTGCGTTGTGTCATATATTCTTTATTATGGGAAATTCGATTCGGCGTTTCGAAGCACAATTTATTCGAATCAATCGTAAATCGTTCGCAGGAACAAAAAACTGCTGAATAATCTAAAATTTTATTCTAATTAGGTGTGACTGAATGAAATTTTTTTATAGAACAACGAATATAATTTATTCAAGCATTAGGATTCACTGATAAAGAGGTAATATATACCCTGTATGTGTTTCATACCTGAGTTGTCAGTAATATACTTGTTTACGAAACCAACTGCATACGTTGATTAGTGGGTGGGTGACATGATTGGTTACATGATACGCACATATTATTTCCGGGTTATGTGGAGGTTCAGTACTGATTTAACAAAGGTATAGGAAGGTTTGTATATGATTTAATATAGGTAATACATATAAGGTTTGTTATCTAAGAGTTTATGACGTACAGAAAAGCGTAGGATCAGGCCTACATTACTTGACTTCCATATGTGTGTTTTGACTTCTGTTTTGCGCATGTTTTGAGATACATAGTTAGTTGATATTCTCTGAGATAGATACTAGATTCAGTCGTCTTTGAAGACTTTACACGCGGCATGAACGCGATACATCGGTTGTTTCAGGTGAATTGACGTCGGTAACACAGTCAGGAGTTAGTCTAACCTCTCGTGTGAAAATTTATCGGGTGTATTATCATGTATTCACTGTCTTTGCCATATTTTTGCATCCCGACCCTCAGTTCTTCACTAGGGTAAAAAAAGATAAATAATACATTTTACAACCACTCGTTTTGAATGAATTTGACAAACAGGGCCAAGGGTGATGGAAGCTTATATTTATTTTTTTCCATTTAGTAAACTTATATTTGCTCATACTCACAAGATTTACTTTGGAGCCTTGTTTATTTCAAAACATCCACTGCGACCAATGACAGCCATGTTTTGCAGAAAAGGCGTGAGATACATAGGTAGAAACAAAATATGTATCAAGAATCGCTTACCTGTTGTTCTATGAGTACCATGAAGACAATTAGGTTTCTTATTTTTCCTTATTTAAAGTAAAATCAAATTTTGAACGTGAAATTAGATTATCAGAAATAATTTGCTACCAAGTTTTTTTTTAAAAAAGTTTAAGTATAAACTATAGAGCCTATTTATGAAGTTTTACCGACGACCAGGGCAAATACCTTTCAATACTTTGACATGAGCTCTTCAGCCCTATTTTTGATACTCCCACTGATTGTTGTTGCTGGTACCATATGTAATATTTTTTACCATATTTGGTTTTGGTTACTTCTAGGCTTTGGAACTGAAAGTCATTGTTGCGCGCAGAACAAATAAATGGCTTTTCTTATTCGAAAAATAAGTATTCTAAAATGCTCATCGAAATTAATTTCGTTTATCTTTTATTTACAAATTTTGTAGTAAAATCATTCCACATAAATCATGACAATGAACCAAAACATTATCAAATATTTCTTGTATCTGGCATGTTAACACATTATTGTGTTCACATAGTAAATTTCGAATACTGTTCAAACAAATTATGATGGACTTCACTATGGGGCTCAGGAATGCGACAGTTGATATTTTATATAGACAGATTAACAACAATTTTAGACCTATTGAGTTCTACAATCAGGAAAATATTCCGTTTTAGCCTGTTTTGTTAAGTATAAGTCACCGAAGGATCCATTTGAGGCTGATGCTCGACAAAATAAAATTTCTGAACGGGTCGGTATAGAATATTTTTGCTTGGGGCGCAGTTGCAGGTTTTACAGTTTTGTAGTTTTTATTTAGATGAATGATGGTCGGTAGTTGGTTCATTTTAAAAGCTGCTTTTAACCCTTTTTTTGAGAAAATTAATTTTCTTGAAAATGAGAAAATGCCTTCCGCAGAAATATCGTCTGTAATCATCATCTTCATATTCAAGCTTTGATTTTGAAGATGTCAGTTCCGATTGATCCAAAAGGAATCAGCAACCGACATCTATAAATGACAAAGAGCAACTACAAACTGAGGTAGCAGGAGCTGCACTCGAAGCGAAAAACCCCCTAAATAAACTGCATAAAGAACTTGTTAGTGTTATCTGCTTTCAAGGATTAAAACTGCTTATTTTTTAGTCGCCCCTTTGGTTAAAAAGAAATACGTTTCACTACATATTTGCCATTGTACGGCACAGGCTAAATAATATAACTTTGTCCTGTCAATGAACAACCAAAACAAATTTTCATGGTGAATATGAATCCGTAGTAGTTTTAACACAATATATTGACGTACACTGAGACAACACTGCTTTTTGACAGTGATTTTACTCGTTGATATCGAAAAAACTAAAAAATTAAATTTGTCGGCCTTTATGAAGTGTTGGTGACTTTAACAGATCATACCTGTCCTTTTGTTGTCAAATTTCTTGAAATTCGCCATCAAATTTTTGATACGTACAATTACAGCAAATGAACGGTAAATTTAATGTAATTTTGTCACAATGTAGCGTAGTTCTAGTAAACCTGTGCGTTTTAATCATTTCAAATACCTTACTCAGTTAAAATTAAATACGTTTCCCGTTTTATTACGTTTTTCAACGAGGAATGGGACTATGAATGAAATTATACACAGCTTGCTGTTGACGGTGATATTCCGAGCATTTATTGCTACGGCTCAACGTACGTAAATATTCTATATTTGATTCTGGCAAAAGTTTTCTATTTTTTTTTCATTATATCAAGACGAAAGCATCATTAGTGTACACTTTTTCTTCTGAGAATTTTTCCTGCGAAAATATCCATTCGAGGCCTCATGTGTGGCAGCATAAAGTATACTAACAAACAATTTACGCAGGACGATGTTTATTGCAGATCTCTCTACATTAGTTTTTAAAATTTTCGAAAATTTTCAAAAATCAAGTCATCCCTAGATGTCATGCTGTTGACTAGAGATGCCACTGTTAATTTCAAGATTCAAATCTATTCGGTTAAAGTCCTATAATTCGTGTACTGATTGGTTCGTTATGATTTAATTCGGCTTTCGAACAAAATTTGCATCGAATATAAAAGATTCCAAATGATATGAATCAAGATTCAAATAAAACATAAATGATAAAACAGAGTTTCAACGACTAGATATTATCTTTCTGAAACTAACTCTTCTTTCACCTAAGAAGTTAGATTATAAAATCTAACGAAGGATACTAGGAAACTCATTTCTAGTGCCATTAGAGGATAATAGTTTCGTTTCAGTAATAAGTTTTCGTTGCCAGTAACATCAAAGCTCTCACATTTTGAGTTTCCTAAAATGCCACATGGGCACCAGGGCGATTTTATTCCAGTTTCCTAAATATATAATTATATACACATTCATCCATTTATTTATCAATTTTATCCACATCCATCAGCAATTATTATCAGCAAGCGAATATATATATTATACATATGTTTTGAAAATAAAAAAATATATTATCGACCTTCATTTCATTTGAAAACTTTACATACTTCAGGCCAAATCCCAGCAAGGACGTTGATACTTGACGACGGCACTATACTTCAGAGACTCGATGAACGGGTGACAGGACAAAGTGCAGCTGTAGAAGATTGTAACTACAGAGATGCTTCACTTGTAAGGATAAAGGACAGTACTAAGCAGAATGACATTGAGAACTTGTTAATGTAAGTTGTTGATATCATGTTTAGATTAAACAAAATACACAATAGTTTTTTTTTTTTTCTAAATTACAAATGATGCAACAATGTTGGTGTCATTTATGAAAATGAACGAATCTTTCGTGGGTGCAAGTGCTAAAATGACTCCCTTTCGCGCGTGTTGTGAGAGTCAACTCGAAGTCAGAAAAAAGTACAAGGTAGCACTGAATGTGCATAAATTTATGTAGCAGTTCCTGAAGAAATAAAAAAGAAAGCCGAATATAATATTTCACTACGATCCGAAGCAAGCTTTTTTCATGATTGCGAATTAAATGCAAAATATAGTGTGATGTTTTTAATTTAAGAAATCCCCAACGTCATTTCCATACTTCGTCTAATTCTCATCAACATGGCGACTTTTGAAAATATGCAATTACAGCACTTTTGCAAATTTCTGTCGCAGTCGAAACATAGTAAATTGTTCCGTTGTTGGGAATTTAACTCTTTATAAGACAATATAATTTTCATTATACATCATTGCGCACTAAAAAGCAGTCGAATCATAATATCAAATGATTTAAAAGTCATATGACCCCAATATTTTCATCCAGCAACGCAACTGGAATCACTTTAAATGACGACTATTATATCGGACTTAACTGGGTTGAAGGAGGATGGAAATGGAATGATGATACTCCACTAGGATCGTATAACAATTGGTGAGATATTCAGTAAATATCGAAGTGGATAGATAGCGGAATGAGCGTTGGGGCATAAGTTATGACTTAATTAAATTTGGATTCGTGAACAAATTATTCGATACATTTTTTCAAGAGAATCGTAAGCAACAGACCACTAAAAAGTCAAGCTAAATTTTCAGGAAAACTCTCTCAGTTTGTTTATCATATTAGTTTTTATTCGAATATCGATTCAATTCTGAATGCAACGGATATTAAATTTCGGCCTCTTCTAATTATTACTCATAGACCCTTAGTCTTGTTCATTGTCAGCTAGCGAGTATGTCCCGGATAGAAATTCTGCAGATTGAATTTCCAAACACAATCTGTGACGTAGTTCGACTAAGCAAAAACAAACCACTCATTATGAATACTATTTTGAAACTGGAACTTACACCTTTTCGCTATCTATCACTTACTCACTGCTTACACGCATTAACTTTATTGTCGTAAACTTTTTGTTACGTTTTGTCTGATTCTAGTTATTCCCATCTTCAGTGTTAATGGTTCGATGCTTGACCGTTCCACCACCGAGTGTGCCCTTCAGCAAGGCACGTCACGGGTAGCTGTAAGATAGAACAGATACACAGTCAATACAAAGGTCCGTGCCTAACGGCTGTTGGGTATCACCTGACCCCCGGTAGGTTTACGGAATCCATAGGGAATCCACAGGAAACAATAAAAAAAAAAAAATCCCCGAACCAGTGGTTCTCGCCCGTAGGAACCACGGCGCGACTATAGAAGGTCCGTGGACGTAGGCCTTTTTTCTATTGTCAATGAATTATGGCGCACACAAATTGGCAAACACATATATTTAAAAATGAAATGTAACTTAATAAACACTCATGTGAGTGTAAGTAAGCATTGTACGTCAGTAATGATTTTTGTCATGCTTTTTCTCTAAGCCCGTGTAATCTCATATATTTTCAAGTGAAATTCGAGGGGTGACGTAGAAAAGATTGAGAACCCCAGCCCTAAACTCTTAAATCCACTGGTCATGTATTAGTATTAGTATTAGTATTTGAAATGCCCTTTGTCGAAAGTAAGGTGATATTAGATAACTCGTGCAAAAGAGTGGAGCATGGCTTATGCCTCACCATAATAGTTTTACCGTTACCAATCCGATTCGAGAGCAACTTTGACTCACGCTGAACCTAAACTATCCAGGGGAGGTGGCGAAGGTGGTGGTGGGACTACTCAAGACTGTGCTGCAATACAATACACCGGCAATCATAAGTGGACAGATATATCATGTGATGCACAGAGAAGATATATTTGCCAATCACAATGTAAGTAACGTCACCATAAATTGGATCAGTAGTAATTTACAGGTAATTAGAAGTAATTGCGTATTACGAAATTCTAACTGACTGGTCAATGCAATTTAAAATGCAAAATATGGAGTGTTGATAAATCCGGCCAATAGTTGAAGTTCAATATCGTCTTGTATAATTTCACGGTGCTATTTTACAGTGCAGTGTGGATGCGATTGCATTTTCATTTCTGGGATGATGTTAGTTGGGGAAAGGGGTGGACAAAACCGAAACATTTCGAATTCGAATCTGCTTCGAATAATTTTTTAGAATCAGATCGAATCACTAATTCTTTGTAAATAACAAATATCCCATTTCTATTATTATAACTTATAACTTGTCCCCGTTGGGAACACAAAGGAATTAATAGTTTCAGTGTATTTCGATTCAACTAAGAGCAACAATTTTCATATTTTAACGACGAAATATAATCGATTTTGGTCAAATTTGACCAAAAACAATTGCACTTCGTCGTTGAAAATGAAAATCCTAGTTTACGTAACAAGTTTGTGCTCCTATGAACATTCGCGATTGATTCGAATTCATAGTTCTTCGAATCGATTGGAATCAACGAATTGAATTGCCCAACCCTAATTGATTAGAATCGAACCAGAATCGAACCAGAATCGAACCAGTAGATTCTGGAATAGCGAATGTGTTTTCTGTTTGTTTTGTAAATTAATATACCGACTTAAAACGATTTCTGAACAAATAGGAAGATATTCAAAAAAATTTGATTCGAAATTATTTTATTTAAAGGCTTTTATAAATGGTTGTGCACGTCGCCAATGAACTGATGTTTTTCCATAACAAAATTGTCACAAATATCTTTTAAATTACAGTGGCCCTGGCGAAGACAAAATACACGGACGATGGGTATAAATTAGAGTTATATACCAACAAATTTCACCAATCTGAAGCTGATAAATTCTGCAAATCGAGGAGCGGTTTTCTTGTTCGAATTAAGAGTGATGCAATGAAACAAGCAGTGATTGACCTGTTATCGTAAGTAAAAAAGTCATCATTTTTTGTTTTATTAACCGCACAGCTGTATTAATTATGCTTTTGTTGGTATGTTTATTGCGTAATCGGTTATTTGTAATGCTTCATAAACATCTTCTATGATCATGCAGAAGGACAGAGGTGTGAAACAGCTTCAATGAATTGCATCAATATTTTCGCCCTATCTTTTAAAATAAATCGGCCGGAAAACGCAGTACGTATATTTTTTTCGAATGCGTTAAAAGCTATTTTCTTTAAATTTTTAAATATTTTTCATTATGATTAACTGCCTTGTTTGAGTGAGCTTTAAAATTGACCTAACATATTGGATCCTTTCTTGATACTCCTTTCGGCATTGTCCAGAAATATCGATGGAACTCACGATTCGCTACCAATTTCCACCTATTCACTGTGGATGTTCCACAATGTCACAAACAGTTTTATGCAAGAAGCTTTTTTCCAAGAATATCTAAACTTTAGAATTCCTTGCCTTCTTGCTGCTTTCCTGATCGTGTTGATCTACAAGGCTTTAAAACTCGCGTTAATAGACATCTATCAGGGATGGGGGTTCCTTAGTTCCTGCATTTTATGTAGCTTTTTGCACGTTAGTGGCTCCAGGAGAAATTTCAAGTTTGATTCTTCTCCTGTGTCCTTGCTCTGAGCGAATTTCAATGAAAAAAAAGATATACTCTCATCTTTAGTGATCAAAGCAACAGCTTCGTAGCATACATCGATCTAACTCGAACAAGTACTGCCGACGATTGGTATTGGGGAGATGGTGAAGAACTTGGAACTGAAGCGAATTGGTAGGCCGGATATTATTTTTCATTCATCGATTCATCACTATTCATCTATTATATATATATTGTCTGAAAGTCATTTTAATGGAATTCGTAGCGAAAACCTACTATTGAAATTTTCTCTCAACTTTAATTTCTATGGTATGAATTACGAGAAAAGAAAATTTCATCATGCATTCCCAAAAATTAGACTGAAATTTGATTCATTATTTTAACTTTGACGATATTATGTGGATGTGAAACTTTTTCTAAAATCATTCTCTTCTATTTTTATAGGGCTAAGGGTGATGGAGGTGATCAGACGTGTGCTTTGGTGAAGAAGAATGGCGAGTGGGTTGACTACGCATGTTGGGTCGCGTCAGGGTACATCTGCCAATACGGTATTTCATATTTATTTTCTGGTTGATTCATGATGTATTGCGACAGTAGGAAATTCATTTGTTCACAAATTCGTTTTCTCTTCGTTAGATAATTTAACAACAGTGGTGTATTTGGAATACTGAAAAGGATTGATATAATTAGATAAAATTGGAGAGCAAATTCTGACGCAATTTTGTGCATCGCAGGGAAAAATTTGTTGTAAACTGATAATTGTATTTAATATCACGATAAAGCAGACAGTATTTGCAGCGTAGCCGCGAAAATTAGATTCAGGTTCTGTAATTATCCAAAGGAGTCAAATAGTAGAAATTTTTTCATACGTTTTGTGGAACGGAAAGGCCATCCTTCATTTTTTCAGTCGGCAACGGGGGTCATGGCACTTCTGAATATGCTATAATATAACTAGCTGTATTGTAATTATGAATTTTCACGAAATTATAATACGTAAAATTACACGCTGCGAAATTTCACTCGCTTACGTACTAAGCACCATGTCAAGTTAAGATATGTGAATTCAGATGAACTCCGACTTTGTACAGTTAAACTTACACTATTGCGATTTAACTAGAGAAGTTCAAAATCTTGCTTCAGACTTGCACACATTTTATTGCAGTGTTATTTTGTTCGATTTTACTGCATGCGAAACTGCGAACACAAAGGCGTAGATGAAGAAAAGTAGTTGGCCCAACGTCCGCAGAAGAATCGCTTTGTGATATTACCCAGACAGCATTTTTTTTCTGCTCAAACACGTTTTGGTGTCGTTGAACATGACATGTTCTTCATATCATGCTTGACAATGGATTTATCACATGCGTTTACGTCGATTGCTCTCATAAGTACCATTTACACTTTAATAAATCTGTTAATTTTAGTTAGTACGGTCAATTGCAACTATACTTTCGTCGTTGAGGCCTTTCAGGTTGTTTCGTCACAACCGTCACCTCTTATCACCCCCGCTCCCTTCGCCCCTAAAGGAGACAGCGATTTCAACGATGTCATTATTTACTTTAAAGGTTATCCCCAGATTTTCGTAATATTCGATATTTAAGCCTGTTGCGGCACTAGCGTATTTATAGGGCGGAAACCATTCAATATTTACTGTATTTATCCCATTTTAAACCACCAAAACTCGTTCACTGGTAAATTATTCCCGCGTTCGGCGCTAATTCGGGACGTTTATGTCGATATTCTATGAAAGTTTAAGTTTTTAACACATTTTTTTTGAAATACCCTACTGTGTTGCTGTTGGGGGTATTTATAGCCCAAACTGTGACAGTCTCGACTTATGAGGACTCCCACCTAACATCTTCAGGAGAGAAATTTCAACACTATAATTTTTAATGTAATTTGAAGTAGAAATATTGAATTGTGAATTGCAGTAATACGATCGTATCTGAATTGAACGCATTTAATCAAACATACAAATATGTGAAAAGATGGCAAAATACGAAACAAAATCTTTTGTTGAATTAGGGTAATACCGAAATTCCTTTATGTTCAGTTCCATATGTTGCTATATATTCTGTTAAACATTAAATTTTCCAGCTGTTACTCTATCAATTACTCCTCAAAACACTGACGTTGTTGTCGACTTGGGTGAAACAGCTTCGGTAACACTGACAATATCAACAAGTGAGGATACAATAACAGTCAACGCCTACAAATCCACGAATCTGGCAACTACTCTTGGAGAAAGAGTTGTAAAAAGTCCTCAAACAACAGTAACCTTTGATCTGGGGCCTATTGGTGATCAGGAGAAAGGTCCATATACTTTCATTGCGACGCCGGATAAAAGCACATCGTACAGTCAATGGACAGACGTAAATATCAAAATAAGAGGCAAGTGATATATCTTTAAATAATTTGAGTAACAAGTATGGACTTGTTTGAATTTTTTTCATAATAAAGTTCGCATATTAAGCAGCCCCCAAAAGAAACCAACCAACGACATAATAAGCAGAAGGCTTCTACAAAATATGGTTTAATCAACTGCACTCTAAGTGAAACACAACCTAGACAGAACTGAACCTCTTAGTGAAGCATAGTATGTACCTGGGTGATAGTAGAACTGCCCAGACTACGTTTTGGTTAATTTAATCGCCTCTTACGGAACAGAGGGAAAACTCGAATATAGCTTGATTATTATTGCTAGATTGCTAAGTCATAAGTAAAACCAATTTGCTATAGGGTCAAATTTCGACTTTCGAAAACATATGCCTGCGAGTTCCTTTTTCTCTCTGTTATATTGAATATAATTCGAAGAAAATTGAAGTCCTATTACTCGACATCATGGGTGTCTGACATACTCGATTATTATTCGCGAATTCATGAAATATTCGATTCGCTTTCGAATTATTATTTGATATCGATACAGTGTTCGGTAACCCTTTTCCCTAAGATTGCAATTATGTCATAAATATACGTTCTTCTTGTGGATGAACGTTTACTATTTGCCAAGATAGTTGACACTGTCATGATCACTACGAGAAAGATGACCGGTGGTGGAAAATAGCCGACATTGGACGGTCCGACTTGCCGAAGAATCTGTGTCAGAAGTTTTGTTTTAACAGTCACGAATCACAGATGGGCCGCGACTGGCCCATAAAAATGTGCCGACATTATTTTTCTGACTGGACGAAGGATCGGATAGAGAGTGTTAACTAATGAAAAATATACCGAGAGTGAGCAGTTAATTTGCAAGTATTTTGCAAATAACGGCCAAATTTTATCTGGAAACATAATGTAATAATATTGCGAATTGACGGTAAAAGATTCGAAAGAGGTAAATCGCGCCGAGAAGCCGCCGTTTTTCGCAATTTTATTATAATTTTTGCTGATTTAGCCTCAAACCCCACCCCGCCCCTTTGCCACAAACAAGTACATCGAATTGACAACTTCTTGTTTACAGACCCAGCAAGAGTTCTTAAAACAAACGATGGATATTTATTAGAAAGTTTCTTAACATCTCTCACCGGTCAAACGACAGCAAAGGATGTTTGTATTGAAAGAAACGGATGGTTGGTTGATATAAAGGACAACACAATGCAAACTGAAGTTGAAACACTTTTAAGGTATCGAAATTGATAAATTTGTTTACGGGAGTTGCGTAATCATGAGCCCAAAAATATTTATAGAAACAGTTTGCAAACAAAGTCAAACTGTCGGTTCGTTTTTATCATTAACCCTGTTTTGAATCCTAAAATTTGTTATACTCATCGTGCTTCATGATAAAGGGTTTTCAATTTTGCTACAATTTTATCTATTTTCAATGAATAAAATTTTTTATTCATTCTTTTTTGAATTGTTTATTTTCCTTCTATAATTTTCGCGATATATTACATATCACCACAAGACTATAAGTGCATTTCGTCGACGTTTTACCTCACTGACCATAAGGATATTTGAAGCAATATCTGCCGTATCCAGTTTCTGGATACAGGCGAAAGTACATACGGCCTCAATTGCCAAGTTTTGTTTTTACAAATTATTGTTTTCGTTCAATTACACAGTGGTTTTATGTCTGGTGGGAACGAAGATTTCTATATTGGTTTAGAATATCAAGCGGGGATGTGGCATTGGAGTGATGGGGCAGCTCTGACTTACAAAAACTGGTGAGTAACGAACGACAGATGATTCAAAACGGAAGGTATTTGTGTGTTTTTGGATGGTGATCGCCTTTTTATTGAAAACAGTTATTAATGTAATAAGTATCCAATAATGATAGTATTTGTTTATTAAAAAATTTATGTGCTTCCTTTTACGATGAATCTTGTCAAGTTTCATTTAATTGCATTCTCTTCAAAATATAATTTCGTCTCTTTTGAGTTTTGCGATGTCGGAGAAATTTCAGTTTTGAGGCTCTACGAAACAAATAACGGGTATCCAACCAGACACAAAATAGATTTTTTCTTGACTAAGCTGACAATTACCTCAGAATGTTTTTCTGAACGCACATTGTCGATTGCGAATTTTAACCTCTTCTCATGCAGATTGGTCAACTATCGTAAATAGTTAAATTCCTAATTCCAAAGGAGATTTATTCTTAATTGTAAATGTATTTTTGCTTAATTGCTGAGTATAACAATAGTTAGATTATCCGACGTATGATGTCATCAATGGTTTTCAAACAAATTTAATATAACCCTTGTATTACAGGGGCGGTGGAGAAGGTACCGCCAGTGGAAGCCAACACTGTGCTTGCATCAATGCCTATAATGGAAAATGGGCGGATTTGCCCTGCACTAGTTCAACTAGAAGATACGTTTGTCAATCAGGTAACTTTATTATTTTTCGTTATTTTCGGAGAAATATAGTTACTCTAATTGCTACTCTAATTATCCATGACATCTCATTTGTCAGTTTGACATGACCTATAAAAAATATATCGGTTATATTCGTCTCACAGAGAAGAGAAATTCTGCTAATTTATCCTTATTATGGTGGAAATTTTGCCCTGTTTACCATGAGTCCATTAATAAATTTTCTACATTTAAATTTCGGTCAAATGTCATTCCATATATTGTGTTAGTCTTGTATATTAGAAACGGAAGATTTATTTACATTTACAGGCAAATGTATTTTGGTAATTAATCGAAATACAAAGTGCTTATTATTGGTGATTGGTACATGTCGCTGAGATCGACACTCGAGTGGGTGTTTGGTCCGATTATGAATTTAATCAGTAAATTGTGTTGGATCTACTTGAATTGTTTTGTAACGAAATAATAATCAATAATCTGGTCCTTCGTGTTCTATTTATACAAGAAATGACCAAACAAAATATAAACAAACAATATGGGGACGGTAACTAGGAAATTCAATAAAACTCTACACAGTAAACTATATTTCATATCGAATGATTGCATTTATTTTACATTATACATCCAATACCTCTTACCTTATGAATTGTTCCTCGAAATTTCCCATTCCGCAAAAATTTTTTCGAAATTCATTAATATACCTATAAGAATATGCTTCCCAACATATATGTTACTGATGGATCGCGCTGCCGAGGAGTAATCAAATTGTGCTTGACAAAATAAATTTTCATTTTGGGATTTATTAAAGAGATTCATCCCAACTTTATAACTTTTCAGATCTACTAACAATATCACCTGTCAATGAACAACAAGTTGTCATCCAAGGTGAAACTACATCAATCACAATCAACATAGTCAGTCAAGATGGAGAAGTGAACATAGAAGTATTCAAACTACCAGATGAAACAAACCCTGTTCACAGAGAAGAAAACGTTGACGCAACATCTTACACTTATACTACTGACCCTGTGTATGATTCCCAGAACGTCACTTATAAGTTTGTTGTTTCTCCGATATCTAAGTCTTACACCAAAGAAACATCAGCTGGGCTTTATGTTCACAGTAAGTTAATTTAACAGTAAGTCAATTTACTATGTGCAACAAGATGAAATAATTTCTCAACTTATCAACGGAATGCAGGGATTTCATTGCTTTACAAATATTTTCCGGATGAAACAATAACGCTATGTTTGCGTTGTTTAATATGACAAAATGATAAAAAATATAATTTATCTTATCTATCGTTGTTTCGCAGCGTTGTCACAGTTTGCATTATATTTTTATCTCGCACGTTAGGAATGTGATGGTATCAAATGTTTTTCGTTCATGATATATTTTAAATTTTTATTTTACGAATTTCATCACATTTGTTGTTTTTCTGGGACATCGGTGTATTTACAATCTTGAAGTAGGGGTGTGTCAAATTTTGGAAATTTTCTGTGGTCAAAATATGACACGCCACACCTTATTATTTTATATCAGGCTACTCTGTTGCAGCTATATATTCCTATATTAGATAAAAATCCAAATGTACTATCACATGTATTTCTATTGTGTATACATTTTTAGAGAATTTGAGATCAAACGGGTTTGTTTGCACGAAGTAGTTACACATATATACATATATATATATATATATATATATATATATATATATATATATGTGTATAAATATGTAAATGCACCACTTGTATTTGTTCCTTCAATATTTCTGTTAATGGCCAAAACATTCTTCAAACTAAAATGTGTAACCCTGATTCCGCAAAACTATAATTTCAGTCCCCGTCAACATCACCAACCTCACGCCACCTACGATATCGTCTCCTGTAACATTTGGTTCTGATCACGTGACATGTAGAGCCTCTGGTGTTCCTCCAGCAAATGTAAAATGGTTCAAAAACGACATAGAGGTTTCAACAGATACTGGAAGCAGTGTATATCAAGTAAAAACCAACCAACAGTCGCTAATATACATTGATAATGCATTATTGACTGATGATGGAATTTACACTTGTAAATCTTCAAACTATATCGGCGAAAAAAGCATTGAAAGCAACAAGGAACAAAGTATAGTAGTATCAGGTAAATATGCACGTTAATAGCAACCTAGAAAAAATTGTCGAAATATCATTCAGGAACAGATCCTTTGTTGAAAAGAATGGAGAATGTTGAAGATCAAAACTAGATAGATTTTTGTTATTTTTTATTTAAATTTTCTTGATCTTGATTTTTGACACCGAAACTTGTTACTTGCTGAAGAATTTTTGTATTGAAAAAGCTTTTGATTTTATTTTTATTTACCTGTGTCCCCGGTATTGCAGGGTAATCATGTTATTCCTCCGTCAAACATTCTTAAAATTTATCAAAATATAAGCATTTTGTAAATCAGCTTGGTCAAATGCGGAAAAAAATTGAATTGTTATCGGAATTATTATAGCGATTGCGTTAGAAACAATGCATTATTGTTTATATATTAGTAACATTTCTATCCCACATTCTTTCAGTATATGGAACCCCAATCATTACTGAACAGAGAGTCGAGGAATGCAGTGTTGATGGACAAGTTACAATTGACTGGAAACCGAATGATCAGACCATTGGAATTGTTCACAGGTATAAAGCCAGGTTATATGTATATGTTCATGATATCACTCTAAGCAAGGTCAAAAGCAGTGCGATATGTACAAGATGTCGTGGCACAAATGCCCTCTAAGCGGAAAACATTCAGAACTGAGCCCCCTTGCTCAAGTGCCGTGGGCCGTATTTGCCCTGGGCATATATATTTTGCGACTTATTGTAGCAGATAACGTATTGAAACCATTTATTATATCAACGATATATGAAGTTAATATTGGCATATCATGAGTTTACTACAAATCTTGTGTTAAATTTTTAAATCGAATAATGAACCATTGATCAAATATTTCTATATTATTAAATTGCAAAAATCATGTGGCAAGATACCTTTTTCAGATTTGAAGCCATTAGTCAGATTAACGGCGAAGCAAGTTACATTAATAATATCACCGCAAATATAGAAGAATCTACTACAATTAAAAACCTGGACACATATAGCAACTACACCATCAGAGTGAGTACTTGACAGAATGATATAAAATTGAATGGATATACTTTCATATAGTCATTCAAGATGTTTTAACCTCAATATAGATAATACATATTGTCAATTTAATATATTTATTCAAAGCTTTTCAAACCATTTACAAAATATCGCCGGTGAAGAGCTAGTACTGCTAGTTTTGATGCGAGTATGCATTAATCCTTTATCATTGCAGATAACAGTTTGTCCAGATCAATGCATCAATAAACTTACATCTGAGTCGCTTGTGGAGACAGGAGTTGGTGTGCCAGATCCGGTTACAGAAGCCAAAGTCATGCAATATACCACAGATGGGTTTTGCATATTAACTTGGTCTTGGTCTGATTCTATACCGAGGAGTAAAATGATGTTTAAGGTATGAAGATGAATTCAATTGGATATTTTCAGTTGGATGCAGATAACATTCTCAATGGAACGATATCAAACAGAACATGCGCCTGTAATAACACGCAGGACAATTTGTGGCATTTGTTTTTCGGCACCTTGAAAACAATTCTGAATCCCGTTGTAATTTCATGATCTATCTTCTATTCCTTTATTTCTAAGGAATTCACCAGCACATAAAACGATATTTGGCTTATGTTTACCGAATATTCAAAATAAATACCCTATTCACTCGTGTTTTCGCTATTCCGTAGATTACTGAAGAATCCACTCTTGTTCAACTGTCTCCAAATATTGAACAACAAACTTATATCAGCCAACATACATATCAAGGAGATGCGATCGTATATTTTCAAGTTCAAATTGAAACAAAACCAAATCGAAATTACATTTTCTATGTTAAAACATCAAGTTGTGCTGGTGAAAGTGAAAGACTTGAAGCGATCGGAGAATGTTTCACAGATGTAGCAGGTAACGCAGCAATAAGATAATGTGTCACTAAATTAATGTTTTTTCGAAGACAATCTCAATGAATCATATTTTGTACGTCGATGCCCAAGGTAAAAACAATATAGCTGCTTAGCGAGCAATGATCTTGAACCTACTTTCCGCATAAACTGAACTGTTCGTCTATAAGTGGTTGATTTAATAAAGTCTTTGTCATGCTGCCAAACTCAAAATAAATTGTTTTGTATCACAAACTTCTAAATTACTTCTTTTTTTATAATAACATCCAATTATATTCTCAGCTCCAGGAACGGTTCCTTCCCCTGTTCCAGTTTCATCCAACACCAACTCAAAAACAGTCGAGATTGAGGTTGCTCTCCCAGATGAATCATACGGACCATTAAGGTAAATAATCCACACCCTAATACTCGTTTTTATCTTAGTTTTATAATGTTTTCATTCATGTTGAAATATTGGTGATTTATCAATGCCCGACTAAATTTTATTTAAATGTACTTTAGTGTTATAAAACCACCTGAGGATCTTTGCTTACAACGACTGTTTTCACCCATATTTGTTTAGATATCGCTTCACTTTACTATGCTTTAGTTCTGTTTGGCGGGTTTTCCATTCAAGCGTACTTACGTAATTTTTAACTGTTCACGCATTTCGAATGACCTGTTCATTGGTTTCCTCAAAATATATAACAATATAAATTAAAAAATAAAAAACAATGACGATACGTTCTCGCGACTTTAGCACATACACGCACACATATATCACATACACCATTTGTCATATGCCACACATGAATAAATTCTCAGATGCGTTTTTGTGCACATCGTTATTTACGCATCTACTCAAATCTCTCTGTTTCTCTACAGCTGCATATTTGTGATTGTCAAGTCAGGCGATTTCACACAAGACGTCGGTTTCACAATGCATGATCTTCTTGAATCTTCCGAAGCTGCAACTAATGGTTCAAATGTTGGAGTGGAATATTTAGCGATTGCGAAGCCAAGGTAAGAAAAAAGCAGAGTTTACACTTGATCAATCGCGGAAACCATCAGCGAACACAAAAAAATATGGTCTGTAGAGATGCAAAGTAATGGAATAGTAAAAGATCATATCTTTACAGCAATTCTGCCCTGCTCGTCTACAAGTGGTCTACAAGGGTGGTCCACTCCAAGAAGTGGCAATAAAAAATTAAAAAAAAAAATAGTCGCAAAAGTCGCAAAACGTATAGTTGACGCAATACTTTTATTGCGCACAAAGTATTTCATTGATATGGAAATACTTTAAATATATCGTACTAACATATTAGAAAAACAGAATAGTAATGCGAGTATCGCAGATAGTAAGGTTTTTGTCAGGCTCTTGTTCATCACGAATTGTGTGTTGTTGTAGGACAAATTAATTACCCCTGTGTTCACCATGTCTATGTTTTACATGACTAAAACTATCAATGATATTTATTATATTTCAGTTTTATATAAAAATATTATGTCTGTGATTTTTTAGATGCCTCGTTTGTGGACAAAGTACAGTTTGTCATTCCTAGATCCGAAATACAAGGGTTTTCCTTCTGAATCTCACTCTTGACATTATCATTCTTAAATCTGAGATACAAGGCTTTTCATCTCGAATCTCACTCTTCACATTATCATTCCTAGATCTGAAATACAAGGATCTTCATTCCGAATCTCACTCTTCACTTTATCATTCCTAGATCTGAACATGGATCTTCATTCCGAATCTCACTCTTCACATTGTCATTCCCAGATCTGAAATACAAGGATCATCATTCCGAATCTCACTATTCACATTGTCATTCCCAGATCTGAAATACGAGGATCATCATCCCAAATCTCACTATTCACATTGTCATTCCTAGATCTGAAATACAAGGTTCTTCATTCCGAATTCCACTCGGCGATGAAACATCAAGTTCTTGCAACATTGCTTACATTCATAATGGTGATGTGTCTGTAATGGAAAAACAGGAGGTCTATGCTAATAACTTGCCACTGACAAATGGACTTAAGTACAAGTAAGTTTTTATAAGATAAATGTTATGTTTTCCTTACTTACTGCCAAGGCAACACACTTCATATAAGTCGCATTTGTGCCACTTCTTTGCCAAACGATTTGCGTCCAGAAACGACCAGAAATAGCCAAACATTTCGGTCTTACTTCGTTCTTAATTTACTTGGATCTCTGGTCATACTGTTATAAAAATGTAGTGCGCGGTGTAAATCAAAATACACTTACTTGAATTATGAAACTATTTTTATATTTGTATATATTTGTGCATAACAAAGTTAAGACTCCTTGAGTTTTTGTTTCACCTTAAATTCTGTTTGGGTTTTCGGATTATTTGTCATATCTCGTCCATGAGCGTATCTGACATTCATTATCCGATGAATTCAATTCAATTTGAAATATAAAGAGGCAATGATGCCAAAGATGTAAGTTTGTTTTGCAGTACATTGGTTATAGTGAACACATATTTTGATTGTGCCGTTTTCTTTTATTTTTATTTCAGTTACTACTTAGTAGCATCTACTCCATCTGTTACCAAAGATGAAATATATTTTCAACAAAGTTCTCCAAACGCGTTTGTATACGAGTATTCTGAAGGTAATTTTTCCTTGCACATATTCATCAATATCTAGAGAACAAATGTTATGTATTTGACTGGCTTCTCATACTTGTGGGCCGCGGGTGCGTGAAGAAACCGACAATATCTAACGAACGTAGAACCTAACAAATGACGTGGGTTGGAACCCCATTCTACTATGGTCAAGAACCACGGAGCAATACATGCGGGGTGGCCCTTTGGCGGAGCACTGTAACCCACAAACTCGGTACTATGCTCGTTAACCTCACCGGTTTTATATAAGTTCCACACGGAATGAAAAAGCAGGATGCAAGATAAATCTTGTACCCGGACAACATTAGAAACATTGTCAATTACATACTTTGGAATAAAGTTTATTTCATAATGTATTCTGTTTTTAGAATCAAGCTTGGCGTGGATAGCTGGAGCTGTAATTGGCATCGTCGGGATGGCAGTTGTTATAGTTCTGATTGTTATTCATGTTAGGAAAAGGTATGAAGGTATTGATACATAAACAGTAAGGTAATTTTATGAAGCGTGTTTTTTAAAGTAAAGCTACTGCACTGCCTGCAGACTTTGTGCAAGATATAGCTATAGTGTTCGGCTCACTATGGTATTTAGGGGGGTTAAAACCTTTCAAGGGCTCAGAACGTAGAAAGTATCAAAGCTTCTCACGCGCGCATAATATATTTCACTTCCATTTGGCCCCTGGAATTCCTTTTTCCAAAACATTTTCGCTCCGTCATCGCGATTTTTTTGTATGTTTAATAGTAATGAACAATAAAGACGCTACTTTTGGTAAATTATTTTGCCTGTGGTGTGGTGTCAATTTTGACGTCATAATTTAAGCTCAAATTTCTTTTCAAATTCCACATCATCCCCATATTCGAAGTTTTATATACGCCACTGGTTTGACTATAAGCGGTTTTTATAAAAATCAGAACAAATTATGTTTTGTTTCTACCCACAAAATATCCGATAAATAGAGTAAAATTCTTTATGTATTAATGAAATATAAACAAAAGGTTATTTGTAAGACGAGAAATTGCGAAAGCAGAGCCTACGTATGAAGAAACATCTTATGCTGAACCACCAGAGAAAAGAAAAAAAGCTGAGGGTAGGTAATTTTTGTTAACCTTTATTGATTTTTTTGGGGGGTCTGCTGCATATTAGAAGTTAGTAGCAGTCTTTTGGATACTTTTTCTGGTTTCAAGAGCTTATCCCATTGGCACGTTATTTTATAATTTTATTCCATTGATATCTCAACGGTAAGCGCTCTCCGGAGAATACCATTCTTGTCTAACCCATAAAAGATTTCAAACGAATCAACTACTCTGGATTCTACCTTACTATTTGTACTTACAGATCCGCTCATAATGATTTCTCTGCAAAAAATTTCCTCCCAAATCTCACTATCGCAGAGATTTTGTCCATACCGTATATATTTAAATTTAATTTATTTAAATATATTTAAATTTACCCTCGATATTTTGAAGGCTTCGACGTAACTGTAGTAGCTCTCAGTCCTTCAGTGGTTTCCAGGATATCCAGAATAGAAACGTCAACAGGCAAAACGCATTAAACGACATTGGATTAATTTCTTATTTTCCAGTTCCATCTTCTTATGCCAACGTGCAACTTGCTGACCTGGATTACGACAACATCGATTCTACAAAACTTGACACTAAGACAAATAACAACCCTGTATATGAAGAAATTAAAGCATGATATAATGTTTTTAGAAAGAAGTAATATAATTGATAATATTGTTTATTATAGCTTGACAATGTTGTACGCAAAATGAAAGAATTATAGTTACATTTATTTTTGTAAATTTCAATCTGATATATATTTCAACACGATATTTCAATATCTTTCCAGCATATTCAACTGCAAAATAAAACATGTTGAACTTAGTGGAGTTATATATGTTTGTTTTTCATTCAACGGTGGAGTTTTTCTGTGAACCTGCTTCTTTGTTTATATTAAGTTATAATTCGATTATAAATACATAATTTTATGCCAATATTGATGGGTGTGATGAAATCTGTAGAATAAATGAAATGGCCGACAAAGCGTGGTGATATAAATTTTAAATTGTGTTTGTTTATATCAGATATTCCGGCATACTAAAGGGGACCGTGAATTCATACTTGCCTCTGTATCCCTCTTAATATATCGCTGCGTAGCATAACTTGCATTCCATAAGATTTGGTTGGAAGTCAGCCTAAAAATCGCTGTCAAATGACTAGAACTTAAAATAAACTAACCTTTAGTCGGGCGCCTCGAATGCGAGTGCCCAGTGGGCCAATCTTGGTAAGCAGGACTGGCGATGCGGAATGAACCGAACGCCGGGTTAAGGCGCCCGACGCGACGCTCATTAGAAAAGTTAGACGCCGACTGAGGTCGGCGTAACTATTTAGCATGCCAGAGTCTCGTTCGTTATCAGAATTAACCAGACAACGGCCATGCACCACCACCCACAGAATCAAGAAAGAGCTCTCAATCTGCCAATCCTACCTGTGTCCGGGCCGTCCTCGAACCTCTGACTTTCGCTCTTGATTAACCATTTTTGTTAATTTATTTAATTAATTATTTATTATTAATTAATTATTATTAATTAATTTATTTATTTATGTTAACTAATTTTTGTAAGATAGCTACCTAAAGTCTAAATCCCCTTATCATCAAGCAAACGGATGAATCTGTGGAAGAATTCTTCTCTCGAATGCATGATGTCACTATTTCGAGACTCGCATATGGCTCGTTCTCCTTTATCGACTTTTATTCACATCTAACTTTTGCAAGAAAGCTCCCAATCTAAATCACCACATTATCAGGAGAACAGATGGCGCTGTGGATTTGTTCGTTTTTTGAAGGGAAGCCTGTCTATTTTTATTTTATCGATTATTATTCACATCTAATTGTATGATAGCTTACTTGTCTGGATCACCAAATTATCAGGCAAACGGATGGCTCAGTGGATAAAGTGATCTCCCGAAATCATGACGTCATGAGTTCGAGACTTGCGTGGGCGATCTTTCTTTGCTCGATATTTATTTACATAAATTTTTGTAAGATTTTACGAACAACTTCGTTTGGGGTCTCATTAGGCGCTATCCATAACATTAAAGCGGTCGCCAAATAAAACAGGGTATTAGAATGCCACTCGAAAAACAGTGTATATTCGGTTGCATTTCAATAAACAGGAGAAATACTTGCCTCCTTTTATTACTTTTATACTCACTCACTCAAATTTGCGAAAGCAGATGTAAGGGAAACCCTGGAATTGTTCAAGTAAGAAAAAATGAGTCTGAATAGTCCTACGGTGTTGCAACTTCTGGCCAAAATTGCCAATCGAGGCATATCACTGTCAAAAAAATAAAAACAGAACTCAAATTAAACTTGAACTCAAATTTTTCAAAATTTCGCTTTGTGCGTCATTTATAATATGAATAAAATTTTGCAAAAATTTATGCGCAGGACTTGACATTACTTTAACTTATTTGTTGTGAAAGACTAATAAAAGGAAATGAAGTAGTGGTAGGGTCTTTCAACACCCGGTAGGATAAAGCCAAATGTGAATGTTTTCCGAGTGAGATGCCATTGCTGTCATTACATTTTGCAACTTCTCGCTATGAATTTGATCGCTAGTCGGTCCCTTAAAAACGCTGCTTCTGGCCTTGCTTGAACTAATTTAGTAGGAACAATATATGGCACAAAAACTCTTTGAACTATTTTTTCGCTTTGATGTAAATTAAGTATCTGTGACTGGGCAGGTTATTAAAAAGTTTCTTTCTTAACTCAAATCAAATTTATCCGGATATCATTTCGATCGTCTCCCGTCACCGCCATCTTTAAATATTACGATTTTTGTGACGTAACCATGTCCATACAAATACCGATACGACTGAATTCTGGACTCAAAATTAGCCTGTAAATGAGTGTAGCGTTGTTGCTGATACTTAGTTTTACATTTTTAACAAGTCTCGATAGTTTGTGACCGTATTATACATCAACTCTATATTCTGGATACAATGATTGTTCTTCTCCATGTCACGTGAGTTATATTTATTGATTGAACATAGGCCTATTCGGTTTCCAAAATGTAAAAAAGTTCGGGTCTCATGAGTTTCAGTACCGCACCGTATGCCTGATTATCATGAAAATTTACCATGTTGGAAACGACTTATTTTAACAAGGTAGGTAATGTCATATCCTTTCAATATTTGCGCCTGTCTGGGTAGAATGAGAACATTATGCTCGTTCAAATTATGACGACATTCCGGAATACAGTACTGAGCTTCACCAGTACACTAGACCCACGTAGGGCTAATTATTACCCACGTTTATTATAATTTTATATACTTAGTCTATTTTATGCCATCTTCCAGCTGTCCGTGTGATGCTAAGAGAAAGGCTTCTTCCGTTTAATAAGGAACTGCGGAGCTTGTGGAACTAGGCTAAACTTTGTTTCACGGCTTGGAGTTACAACCCCCTCTTCGGGTGTATAAGGAATAGCCTTGTGTGCTTTGTTGTGGTCTTCAAAATCACGGTAGGCCTACTAATCATATAGGCTAAATCGACATCCTAAAACTGATCCAAACGGGCTAACCAAAGTCATTTTCGTAAACTTTATTACTCTTGTAGGCCTACCAAATATCAGGAAAAATTAACATGTTGGAAAGTGCCTGATCCTGGTCGGGCGATAGCTTGTGCTATGATCTTCCTTTGGTTAAAAATGGAAAATAATGAAGGTTTTGATTTGATATTATTAAGAATTGTGATACTGAAACCGATGTTGGGATGGGACAGAATGAGTCGCTTCTGTCATGGCAAATTTTTATAATAATCGGAAGGTTTGGTACGGAAGTTCCTGGGACCCATCTCCCTACGTTATCCGTGAACATTAAATAATGTTATTAGAAACCACGTGATGATGATCATTTGATTTCTCATTTATTGGTGAAAGGCGTTGGTCAGTATTGAAACAACTGTTTCATGTTTTCCAAAACAAGTTTTTTAATGGTTGAGCATACGTTAGAAAATAGAAATACACAACCAGAAAAAAACTTGCCCGTGAATGTTTTGTTAAGTTGAAGTCACCGATGGATCGCGCCACTGAGGCGCGGTCCATCTGTGACTTATGCTTAACAAAATAAAATATCTGTTTGGGTTGTCTAGAAGAATTATAGGTCTGCACAACTTTGCAAAATATATTTTGTCGAGTATTGTTCACTACTGAATAGCGCCGAAGACGCGCGGTCCGTTTATGAATCATGTTTGGTAAAATTTATTTACGAAAGTCTACGAAACAAACTCACTATCTGGTAGATGCTACGTTTAGCGAACGGTTTTATTTTAATATTGAAATTCACTCTGAGCAAGGTCAGAGGCAGCGTCCAGAAGGAACCAACCGCCGGCCATTTAATAGTAAAGGGCTACTGAAAGATTCAGAACAAACAACTGCACTCTAAACGGAAGACATTTCAAACGGAACTATTTACACGGACCCTGGCATTGGGGGATTGTTGGTTAGAAACTTGATGATGGTGGATGATAAAACAATGACTGTTTAGACAAACTGGAGCTCGATAGCCAAATATACATACATATGCGTTTTATTATGATATATATAGAGACTTGTAATCTCTGCAGTAGAAAGATAAAAAATCGAATGAGACACACAATTGGAGAGATTTTCAAACTCAGTAATATTAATATCTATTGTAAAGTAATTTTAATGCGATAATATGCGATAATAAGATTATCTTACGAGTCAGTTCAAATTGTCGAACATCGTCAAATTTTGAACAAATCATGAATGGATTTGACCGAAATCAAAGAAATCCTGACCTCAGGATAGAAATGGGAAAATTTTTTGTATCAAACCTTTGAATCGAAAATTTTTCCACAAGATTCATAGTAACATTATAACAGTTGCCTATTTTTTGAAAAATAAATACGTTTTCGGCTCGAATTATTTCGAATGTATGTAGAGAGCGAATAACGAATTTGATGCCTAATGTAGAAAGCCAATTAAGTTGGCATGTTCAATGTTCGGAGAAGGGTTGGGCAAAACCGAATCGGATCGAATCATAAATTCCATGTAAATACCGAACATTCCACTTTTACTATTGCAACTTGTCTTTATTATGAAAATCAGTATATTTATAGTTTTGGAATACTATAATATTAGCATAAATAAACATGAGAGCAATGTATTTTCAAATCACATCTCATGTCTACGAGCAACAATTTCCATATTTTAACGACAAAAGGTAATCAAACTTGACCATAATCGACTTCATTTTGTCTTTAAAAAATTATAGTTCTAGTTCATTTAGCAAATTTTGGTTCCAATGAACGATTTACGATTTATTCGAATAATTTGTGCTTCGAATCGATTCGAATTGCCCAGCCCTAATTCGGAGTTGATTTTATTGATAGAATTGCTTTCCTTATGTGGAATTGAACATTTTTTAGCATATTTCAATGACAGCGCGACAAAACCATAATTTATGTCGAAATTTATCAGAGTAAGAAGTTCAGAGCAAAAATTTAACTTCAAAATAAGTAAATTTAGGAATAAATTCTATTTATAGTTCTGGAATACCGTTTTTATCGGACCTATCTAAAAATTTGAAAAATAAATAAACTAACTGAAATTTAAATTGAAATGAGCATGTTCAGAGATATTGCGAAAACTATTAATACGATTTAAATAATTAAATGCATAGTAATTAAAAAGCATTTGCTGGAACGTAAAATGAAATAAAAATAATACAGAATTATGGAAAACTAGAAAATAAAGTATGACAATCAGTTCAAGAATAATCCCATATCGTTATGTATATGGGCTGCGGAACATCTTGATGTTTTTTTTTTAATTTCTTTGCCTTCAGTCTCCGAATTGTACCGAAAATATTTTTGCGCTTTTGCTTTTTGAGAAAAAAAACACGATTCTATCAATTTCGCATATTTTATGTAAACCCAGGAAAAAAGACCAATTCCGCCCCCACTGATTTCTATCATACAGAGGAACATAAATACTGATTTTTGAGGCAGAATATTTAAAAACATCTTTCACCAGCTTTGCATTTCTGTTATAAATTTTGCTGCGTATTTTGAGCGAAGAATATTCACGAAAAAGAAAAATCTAACATATTACACACTCTGATTATTAATTATTATTTTAGAAAAAATATTAGTGAACAGTGACATATATACAATTTTCCAGAAAAAAAATTCAATTTAAAGATCTCTGGCAAACTTCAACATCTGTTGCCTACAATACACAAAATTTAAATAGCAAAACGATCTTTAGGCGACGGGACATAACAGAAAATAAAACATTTGAAGTAAACTCGGGCAATCAGAATATTCAGTTATTGGACAATATTATGGTTTCGAAATGTTTAATCGCAAATTTGATCTACAGTGTCGATTCAGGATTCAGTTTTTAATGACTGTCTGATCTCACTACCACAGTATTCAACCATATTTGTGATAACATAGCGCCACCGGGGATTATGTAGGCTCGACCAAACTAGAAAGATGATGCCTCTCCAACAACACTCAACACTCACTTTAAAAAAAAAACATTATGTAGATGAGATTTATGCCAATTATGGACTGCACCTTAGCGTGATTTTGTTGCATTTTCGTTACAATGTATGAGTGACTGTAAAACAAAAATACGGAAACAAATCCACGTGTCCTTTTAGTGACAAAATTTATGACATTAACAGTCGCTTATACATTTCATGTGGTTCGTTTTTTCAAGGCCAGCCAGACCGACAGAATACCAGCTATTCTGCTACCCAGACACCCGAAGAAAATAGGTGCCACCAAAAAAAAATTTATCATATCGACAATGTTTCTTGATATACCTCATACTGAAAGATTAAAATACCTCTTTCGAGTGTGTAGTGGCAACCAAACTGTAGAAAAAACTTTTGTTCATATTTATATTGCTACAAAATAGCAGTGTTGATGGTTTATGCTTTTGTCTATTTTGCGATTTTTGTCCATTCGAAAAAATGACATGAACATTTCAGACACCCGAAAACAAAACGAAACAATTCTATCGTACTCTATTCTATCAAGTTTAGAGTGAATTTCAATCAGGGAATCCTCAATCAATCCTCATGAGATAGAGTTAATAAAGATTTAATAAAAAAAGCAAAAACAAGTTATTTTGATAATTTACAATCCAGTCAGACGTGATTTGATAGTATGAGCCACCGATTGATCGCACCGACGAGGCGCGGCCCATCGGTGGCGCATACTTGATAAAATATATTTTCTGGTTGGTGGTCAAAAACCAAACCCTTTGCACTTGGATAACAAAGTTCACGGCAGTAATCATATATAGAATTTATACAGATATTTGATGATTCTCATAAGCAGATTCCTGTCCATGCAGTTGCACTGTATTCTCGTATGTATTTTCTTCCGCAAGTTTGTCTTCATAGACGTTACCAGTCTTTAACCAATGCCCGATCGCTCGGTAACAGAACCGGTACTCGTCCTGTGAAATAATTATCAAGTTTAATTCGATTCATGTATTTTTTTTTTCGGGCAGCACCCTTGTCGAGTACACAACCCCGATCATTCCTTTGTGCAAGCCACGGGGTTAGTGCTGTTGGAAAGATGTAAACTTCCGTGCTCGGTCGAACCTCCGCAATTATTACACTCTGACTGGGTGGTGAGCATGGTGCAGTATATTTACGATAGTTCTTATAGGTTCCACAGAAGGTGATATTTGAGTGTTAATATTGTTGGAAACCCCTACCATAGTTCCTGGGCGCGGTGGCCTACTAGTTGACAACTTGGGCAGGCTAGACCGAACCGGAAATTTGATATCTTCTTTACGACATACACGCGGAGTTGTCTCGCCGATGCGTTGCATTGCGTTTGGGGTAATAAAATAAAAACGGCAATACACGCCTGCATTGCTTTGCGTTAAACCTGTTCACATGCCTACAAAAAACAAACCTAAAAAAGAAACGAGCACTCTGCGTTAGCTTTCATAGTAAACTGTTCTGTTTCATTGGAAAACGTATGGAAATGCATGCAGAGCATTGCGCTTGCGTAAAACGCAAGGGTAAAATAAAACAAACCAAGGAAAATAGCAAACTACGCAAACGTTCAGCGCGACCTCAACCCTGCCCGTAAAAAAGAACTCAGGATTGCTTGGTGAGCGTAAATTTTATGAACCTAACTTGAAAAAGCATACGACAATTTTTTTCATACCGTGTTTCTGAACAATCCCGCCTCCACCTCATGGGGTCCCACAAGCCTGGCGGGAGGTTGTAACAAAATCACACTCACTGGGTTTCGAACTCGAAATAAATAATACGTAGTCAGATACCAGTCGCACAACAAATCTTTTCATTTGAATACTTCAAAGGAAAACTTTATATGTAGGTCAGTTGGAGTTGAAGTGCGAAAATGATACTTCTTTTTGACAGCGCGATCCATCAGTCGCTTATGCTCAATTCGCAAAATCAAATTTTCACTACTCACTAGTATACTATTATATAAGCAAGCAAAAGTTTACCAAAGTCTGAATCATCCCTGGTCTACAATCTCTCAGATCTTTCACAACTTTGAAAACGTCAGCTTTGACCTCAACTTTCAATCGATCAACCAGGTTCATGATAGAACAGAACGCACCAGTCCTTCCCAGACCATCTCTGTAAACAAAGGGTATTTTTAATTGATTTTAGACATGTCAGAATATTCTATCTTATGAGTTGTTTTAAATAATATGCAATGAAATAAGCCCATGACCCTATCGGGAGCGAATGAAAGGAAATGAAGAAGTTGCGCTTTATTTAACAGTGAGATTATGTTTTGCATGTTTTTGATTAAAGCTAGTTCGTTTGTAGTAGCTCTTCCATATAAATGACCGTTGTCTGTTATTTTTTAATATAATGTCTCCAAATTTAAATGAAACTGATGCACTGATAATTGTGTAGCGAAATCATGATACAGCAAACGTAATATTTCTGAATTAAAAAAAATATTCCAATTCGTATGAGTCCTAGGACTGTCCAAAATATTCGATTCGTGATTTGCAAATCAAAAGTTATTCGACTTGATTTTTCGAGTCGAAAATCTTCTTTTCAGGAAAAATCAAACCTTACCTGCAATGCACAAGCACAGTAGAAACATCTCGCCTCTTGTTATTTGTTTGTATTTTATTAATGACGTCAATAACGGTAGTTGGGTCATCAGGACAGGCATTCGATCTCCAGCCAAGTATATGATATTGGGTGATGGCCTGTATAAAAACATGACATTTGTTTTGAAACGTGACCCAAACAGTGAATCAAACTTAACAACAAAAGCATATTGAGTACACAAAATTTCAAAGCGAGTGACTATTTCACGTATTTATGAAAAATTCGTCAATATAAAAAAACATTGGCCATTTCTCGTTATTTTTTAAATTTAATTAGAAGATCAGAAATGACGCTTATCAATAATCCTTTCTATAATGAGATTACACTGAGGTGACAAACCATGTATGTAAGTACCCGGCGATTTCATGTGAATTATTTTTATAAATTGTAAAATGTGAAATATCCAATAAGGTTCATATGTAAATCGTACCTTTTGTGCCACACCACGCGTCACCATGAAATGTCTTTCCACATATTGCCCAAATAAGCAAGACTTCATAAGATGAACTGATACTTGACCGAACATATCAGACTCTCCGTCATCGGATGGCCAGTATTGTATGTTATGAACCTTGGAAATAAATATGAATACGATTACTTCTCGGCCCTTGGTCGATGAAAGCGCGGCCGAACAGTTTGGGATGCACTGGATCGATGCTTGATCGTTTCATCACTGAGCATACTCTTAAGTGAGGTACTGTACTTAAGCGGGTTACGTACCTTAGCCATTACTAGTAATATGGGATCTTCCAATTTTGTTTTTATAGTCGGTTTTTAAACCCACATCTCATGATTTAACGACACTAGAATATTAGTAACTCATTTTTGTGAAATCACCCAAAGCTAGGACTTTGGTCAACCTTCTGGGTTAATATTGTTGAAATTGTTGGATCTACACCTTTGACGTCAACAAGGCAAACGTGATATTGACTTGAATAACTTAAATGACTACAAATCGTGAAATACGTTTTTCAAGCTTGAGTCAATCATACCATGCGCCCCTAAAACTCGGTCCATCTGTGGCTCATTCTTGAGAAAATTTAAATTCTGATAAACTAGAGTTGTACAATATCCAGATTTCGAACGTAAAATTTTTTTGCTGCTTATAAGTCTGATTTACGTTGTGGAAATTTCAGTATTTTAGTCTGATGTATGGAGTGGAGTTGTACATTTTTATAGCTAAAATGTTATAAATCTTCGCTTTTTATAAGTCTAGTTCGTATTGTCGAAAGATCAGTCGTGCAACGTTCTGGTATTTTCGAATTACTTTTGAGTATTATTATGCACTGTAACAAATCTGGAATACTCCAGTAAACTCTCTTTGGCTTTGGCCAAAAACCCGGCGACCATTTAATATTTGTCTCGCATTTCGTGTTGGGTTCAGCTCTAAGAATTCTATTTAAACTGTTTAATGATTCACTGTTTATAAGCTCATGTATGTCTGAAGAACATGATCGTCCGATATACCAAAGAACTATTTCAATTGAACCTAGGGCTGGGCAATTCGATTCGATGATTCGAATAGATTCCAAGCACAATTTATTCGAATCAATCGAGAATCGCTCATAGGAACAAAAACTCACTAAATAAATTAGAATTTTTAATTTTAACAACGAAATACAGTCGATTTTGGTCAAATTAGACCAAATCGATTTCATTTTGTGGTTAAAATATGAAAATTGTTGCTCTTAGACATGTAGTGTGAATTGAAAATACACTATAAATTATAAATTTCTTGATTTTTACAATGGCGACAGGTTGTAATGGTAAAAATGAGATATTTGTTATTTACTTGAAAAATAGTGATTTGGTCCGATTCGGAAAAAATATTGGAATCAGATTCAAATTCCAAATAATTCGGTTTTGCCCAGCCCTAATTGCAGCATATACTTTGTTTGTTAAACTCCTTTGCAGAATATAAACCATGTGCTTCGACGCTGCGTTTTTTTTATCTTTTTTTTAAACACAGTTTAAGTAACTGTTTTTGACTCACGACTCTTAGCTTTTTGTTTATCACTAATGAAGTACTTATCCGGAGTATCAATCTGTATAAGTGTACGCCATATGTTTATATTGACGTGCTTCGAAAGTGCGACGTACTACACATTCCACTTCCAAGCAAACATTTCAATGATTTATTACAAAGATAAAACTAAAATTCTTTCAAAACTCACGTTTTGTTTAACAAGTTCATTGAGCATGACGATTGTAGTGACATCACTATCAATTACTGCTCTCCAGAAGTTTTCTACGTTTGCTAATGTTGGCCCTTCACATGCGATCATACGTAGTGATTCGTTGTAAGTCTGAAATATATAATATGTGATATTAATCATTGAAAATAGAATGAGGTGTAAGAATATGATTTTATATTTGTGTGTTCAAATGCAAAATATTTTTGAACAAAATTAACGGAAGTGTTTTAGGGGAGTGTACATTTTGGGTCCATACCGTAAGTTACTAGTTATTTTGCCATTTTACATGAAAGGCTTTCGTGGTTACGACCAATAAATAGATTTGGGGTAAAATGATATTGTTACGGTATAGATGCGGGGTTTAGATTTCTCATAGCGTTTTACCTGTGTGTCGGAAAGCCGAATTGGAAAAAGTAAAATAATTTTACCATCGCTCATGGCAAATACTTCTCATTTTACTATACCGTATCGTTTCAATTTAAGTGGTTTTGTCCAGGCTTTGCGGTTCGTAATACTTTTTCTCATACTAGTCGTCATTTGATTCATTTTTATTTTTCTACTGCTTTAAATCAGCTTTGAGTGAATTCAAACGATAACTCAACAGCGTCAAACTTGACCAAGTCATATGAAAAATATATGCTTATGGTTCCTCTAGTAATATTTCAATAATAAATACCTCAAGATGATTTGCGTTGAGTCTTGGTATTTCGTTTCCATCTCCCTGTTGCCACATTATAATCACTTTATATTTCTCGGCTGAAATTCAAAAAGAGTTTCAATGAGTGCGCGCAATGAATGATATTAGGCATTTCAAAAGATATACCGTTCTTCGAAATTTAGATTGATTTTCTCCGTCAATATAAATAAAGTTTTAAAATCGCTTAATCGTGACAATATGGTAAACTTATCTTAAATCCCTCTTGTCTAGGCAATTCAAAATGTTTTAATTGTAAGTATTGCCAAGACAATGCAAGGGATGTCTCGAATATGCAAGCGAATACACAAAATGGGTTTTATTTCAATAATCATTGAATCAAATGAAACTGTGTATCAATGAATATTTTGTATAAGATCTCTGAAAAAACCTCTTTTTGTTAAGGATTTCCAACTGTCTATTAGCTAACGACTAAGTCACTCATCGAGTAAGAGGTATTTGTATGATCGTTTGGTAATTTCCATAGTGAGATCTAGTTTTAGATGTAAAATATACTGAGTGTAGACTTGAGTATTACTGTTAAGTATGTGTCACCGATGGATCGCGCCATTGAGGCGGTTTATCCAGGTGGTTTATACTTGATGAAATAATGTTTCTGTTTTGGGTCATAAGGAAATGTTACTAAAATCATACATATATTTACCGTGTTTTGCGCTGATCTTGCTGACGTTTGAAGCATTTTGAATATTTTCAAATTCCTTTTTGATTCTGGATGTTCTGTGAGCGTAACTAAAAGTAGTAAAAAGTTTCATAATTTCATATTTTTTCTATTGCAAGCATACATCCTTCATAGCATGTTCAATAGGTCGAAAATTCAATCTTCAACGACTTGTTTTCATGTACATAAAAGCTGTATTGATTTCTTGCATATTGCCAGGGAGTCATTGCCATTCAAGTCAAAATAATCATTTGGTTACCGTGGGTATCGATATGCACTTTGCGGTCATAGTTTGGTGTAACTTACGGTTGTAATCAGTGTCAGCGAAAGGTTTCAATTTTTGAGAGGGGGCGGGGTACATTTTTAAAGAATTACTGAGTAACGTTGAAAGTTTTGAGGGGGCGTCAAAATCTTTGCTAGAAACATGTAGGTAGGGATCGTTCATAGGAACAAAAACTTGCTAAGTGAACGAGGATTTTCATTTTTTACGACGAAATGATACTTCGTCGTTAAAATAGGAAAATTGTTGCCCTTAGTGTAAATTTAAAACAACATACAAAATATAAATTTCTTTATTTACACATTGGGTACAAGTCATAATAGTAAAAAAGTGGATATTTGTTATTTACAAAGAATTAGTGATTCGATCCGATTCGAATAAATTATTCGAATCAGATTCGAGTTCCGAATGTTTCGGTTTTTTCACATCTCTGCATGTAGGTACGGACTTTAGAATAATCACAACGTATTTCATGCGTGTCGGTAAAGGGGACTAAAAGGTAACAAAGAAGTTGTAGACGTTTTACCATCACCCAGGGCAGATACCACCCACTTCACTTTAACTGTAAAGTTTCGTTCAGGATGTTTTCCGCTTAGAATTAAGTTGCTAATAACACATTCCTTCCGCTTTTTCTATCATTGAAAATCAATAAAAAAACACCCACCCTTTATCTTCTTGGATCTTCACCTTGATTTCAATTCCATCCGCATCAGTGTCTTTGAATAGATGATATTCGAAAAGAAATTTGTGAAGTAGTTTGTATTGATCCTGGAATATTATTCAATATAATAATGCTCTGATTATCAGCTTAAAACGATCCCAATAGTAGGGTATCGAAATATGTTGTTTTATAATTATTTATGGGAGAAAAATATAATTGATTTCAGTTCGGCAGGCGAAGAATTGAGCGCGTTAATGCAGAGTTGTCAAGAACAAAATATTGGTTGGTTGTCAACTTTTGCGTTCCCAAAAGTAAATATATGATACTTATATGCCAGAAGAACAACAAGAAACCTAGAAACAACCTCCTATACTTGTCATTTGGGAGAGATAGCACTCTATTCATGGTTGTTCAGTTTTATCTAGACATTTACACTCGGAGTGCAGTTGCTGGTACCACATTTTGTAACAGCGTTTTATGCTATATATAAACGGTTGGTCGGTTTCTTTTAGGCGACACATTAAATGCATGCCTCTTACTTCACACAACCGGACAACGCATCGACTACGTTGGCTGATATACAGAAGCCCTAAGTTCCCATCACCTGTACGTAGCTATGCTTGATGATACTCACACAAGTCTGCACCATATCTATTCTTTGTTGTCTCATCTTGATAACACATTGGTAAATATCAACATGTTTAGTACGAGCAGCTTCCTCAATCAAACAATCGTAGCCAATGAATGCCCCCGTACGACCTGCTCCAGCACTGAGAAGAAAAGAAAATTATGTTGTGATTGACACTGTGACATTGCTCTTATCCGGGAATCAGATTTTTGCGATGGAAGTTGTCGTCATTTGTTTCCTTTTGCACTCGGCTACCAGTCTTTGTTGGCGCCATGGCCCGATGGTCAAACCTGTTGTCATCGCAGGTTGAATATCTCGGGTTCGAGTCCCGGCGAGTCCGGCTCGCTTATCCATGCCCACCACTCAACCCAAGAACTAATAAGTGGTAATAAAAAAGAGTGAATTTTAATAAAAACAATTCTAGAATTCTGACGAACGATTTATCAAGATTTTTATACTTTAAAATATAATATAGCTCAAGACAAGCGGACATGCTATACTTTCTGAATATTTGTAATCCTGCGATTTTATAAAGCAATCTGACTGAGGCATAACATCGATAATACGCCATAAATTCTTCACCTGCAGTGTACAATAATAGGTTTATTTCTGTTCCCCTGACTCATCATGCAAGCCTCATAGAATCGATAAAAGTTAGATGTTGTCACTGGGACACCGTGATCAGGCCAGTTCAGGAAATGGTATTGCTCAATCTGGTAGCTAGGCTGCAACAAAAAGTATATGTCGTGTTTTTTATAATGATACGATGAGTTTTATCAGATGATGGTTTCATCAAATGAAGGGCGATTGCCTCCCACTGCACTTTCCAAGTTGGTTCAATTATGTAAGGGATGTTTTCCTCTTAGAGTGTAGTTGCTGCCACTATTATCTTGTAGCAGATCCTCGACATTTGATTGGCCGTAAGTTAGATTTTTTAGGCACTGATATCGGGATTGCTCAAAGCGAACTTATATGAAAACAACAAACGAAAATTGCGCATCTACCCTAGTCGACCCAGGTTAATAGGTAGCACTCGTGTGGACGAAACTCAATGTTTTCTCGAACGCGTGGTGCGGTCCATTCGCGACTTGTTCTTAGAAAAATTACGAAGGTTGGAATGTTCTGACGGGGTTAACAAGACAGGTCATAATAGCGCCTAACAAGTGTAGTTCAATCTGAGGTGAAGATCATCACGTTACTCCGAACTATTCCGCTTAATTTTGTTGGAATTCCACTGTTGAGAAAACGTCTGCAAACAACTTTAACTATATTCGGCCAATCTCACCGCATCGCTTGCATGGATTGTGAACGTTCTTCTCTTGTATCCACCAAAGTTTTCTTCGTTATCACACGATACTTTGATTTCTCCGTACTTTAATGTCATTCCAAGATCAGGCCAGTACTTTTCACATTTCCGCTGTAAAAAGAATGATATAAACTATCTTCATTTGTGTTTTACCTTGATAGCTGGTTTGGCCGAGAGCGCGGTGGTTTTAAATCTTTTAGAGGCATGAAATGAGCTTGGAATAAGAAATCGATATTTTTCCAATCTTAGGTTGTGCGCCGAGCGCTACCTTCAATGTTTGAATATCTTAGAACGAATCATTAAAATATATATATTAATAACAAAAAGATCACACTGAGTTTAAAAAAGGCATTAGAGGCACGCCCTCTAATTATCATAATTTACGGATCCCTATTTGATCCATTCGATCATTAAACTTTCGCTGGAAAGCAACAGTCGACGCTCCATGACAAAAAAATTAGTTTTAATTTTACCTTCTGTGCTTCAACGCATTTCGTCAACATCACAATAACAATAGATTTTTGTTCAACAATCATTCTCCAGAAATCATTGATCGTGGAAGGGAGAGGTCCTTGTGTTGCGATGAATTTCTTAGATTTGCTGTAACCCTGGAATATTTATGAGTGTTTGATAAAGTCGCGAAAAAACATATGCACCACACGCAAATGGTTATTGATTAAAAAAAAAATATACATATTCATCTTTATTACGTCAATTTGCTTTATTATTATCCTAGAGATTTGATAATGATTTGATAGGCTCAAGACCAAAATTCTTTGAAAAACTTCTAACATAATCGTGCACGGGATTCGCAAAAATGGCCAAGTTCACCATTTGATCCGCACTAAATCTCAACTCGTTCACAACCAAAAGCGGAGAACGAATTGATGGATTATTTGATATTGCGATTAAAACACTTTTTTGCTTCCACCAGATACATTTATGGATGAACAAATTCGAGAAATTCATATTGTTCGTCTTATCCGTATATCCATATTTTCATGGTTATAGGCAGCTTTCGGAGAACAAAAAAAGGAAAAACATTAATTTTTTGCAAATGAAGGTCAACAATGACCCATGTCACTGCTGTCGACTTGTAGTAAGCGACAGCAAAGACCACAATGTTGGGAGGGCAAAGCGTGTCGATACCTCAAAGTTCGCCGTAAACGAAAAGATACAAAATCTCACATGAACATAGCAGGCATTGATGTAGGTTTCTTCGTGTTCACCTTTTAAATGTACTCTTGATAGATCAACTGAAAAATAAATAAAAAAAAAATTCAATATATTGTAAAGAGAAACAATATCTAGCAAAGTCCGATCCGAAAGTTTATATTGTTAAGCATGCGCCACAGATGGACCGCGTCTCGTGTCGTATCCATCAGTGACTCATACTTAACAAAGCAATGCTGTGCCTTTTTTCTGTTGGGGGTGAATGTGATCTAGAATGTTCCGTAATATAGCAGTCTCGTTCTTAGCTTTTAAACCTGTTCACGTTATATATTATTAAAATCAGCTAAAGCAAACTACAAAATGTGTTATCTACAACTAGAGCTAGACAAAACCGAATAATTTGGAATTCGAATCTGATTCGAATATTTTTTCGAATCGGATCGAATGAATATTTCCACATAAACAACGATTATCGATTTTTTACGACTGCAATTCATTTTCATCCTGAAAAGCAAAAATTTTATAGTTACAAATTAATAAAATTAGCATAGACATACGTGAGGACAATATATTTTCTATTCACACTCCGTGACTAAGAGCAAAATTTTTCATCTTCAACGACAAAATGCGATCAACTTCAAAGTTCAATTTTATATGCTCAACCGTCAAAATAAAAACGATGTAATTTGCCGACGACTTTAGTCAAAGCTGACCAAAATTGCTTGCATTATGACATGGAATTTTTATTTTTGATGACATAATGATTATGTCATTATGAATACTCTACGGAAAACACCTCAAAGAAACCGCGCAATCCATCTGCAATCTACACATTTCTTTCAAGTTGCCACTTAAGACACGCAGGAAACGCGCTTAGGACAGGTTACGTTGTTAGCTATTAAAGAAGCATTATATTTTCAAAGTACATTTTCACTATAACACAGGTGTAATGATATTTGTAGCATGCAAATTAGGTTGTTGCAAAAAGAGAATCAAACAAAAATTCTCACATGGAAGAATATTTTTGTATCTGTTCTTTGACTTCAATAATTCGTTCGATGCCATGTCAGTAGAAAATACAGTTACAGCTTCTCGCTTGAGGTTCTGAATACAAAAACGATTGAGTCATCATTTCATGTTCACATATTCCTCTCACATAGTGAGTTTCTTGGAGTTCAGATCTGATACAAAGTTGATAGATTTTTAGCATATATTGTAGCGTATGCAATTTATTTTGGGTAAATTCGTATGCTGTTCTGAATTATGTATGCTGTTCTATATTATATTGCATTGCCACGATCATAACGCGTGGCTTATCAAAAACAAGTACGAACCAAATTATTTCAATGTGCCTCCAGGGCAAGTTTTGGTCAGTTCAAAATGACCGTATAACCTGTTTCGAAACAGTCACAGTCTAATATTATCTCAATAAATATGTTAAAAGACTTGGTTCTTGAGGAGCATCAATATGTTCTCTATCCTACTCGGTTATTGCTCGGCGGTATGACCTTTCACTGCTTCGTGCCAATTGACGCATAAATCGGAAATGCTTGGAAAAAAAGTTGGCATGTTACGACAAATTCTTCGTGTATTGTCAGAAAATAAGGTGTTGAAAACATAGGCAAGCAAAGCCTTCTAAAGTTTAATAGTTCTGACGCGGCTTAGAGAGTGCAGCTTAGAATAGGAATCATGTATTGTGCCCTTTATGAACGGTCTTAAGAATAGGCCTAACGTAATTCCCACGTGTTTTAGAGGTGACTAGGAGAAACAAAAAGTTGTTTTCCAACGTCCAGGGCAGATACCACTTACTGTAATAATATTATAACTAGTCATCTCTCTTGATCTGCAGATGCTTGTAAGTCATGTTGTACAATCTCGTAAGGCCATTTGAGCGGCCCTTAGTTGGATCTTTTAGACGTTACTTAGGAGGTTGCTCAAGGCGAGTTTCAATAAAAAAATTATTTATCGAGAATATAGGACAGCTGTACATTGTTATCAATGCTACTCACCGTAAATTCTTCCATGAACTTTTTACCATTCTTCGCATTTTTATCTTCGAAAACATCGTACAAATCGTCCAAAGCTATTGAGGTTGTCGTACTGTCATCTGGCAGGGTTGCGCCTAAGTTTTCGTACACTGCATCTAAAAATATTTACATCATCTGAACTAAAATTGTATTCAAATATTTCAATTATGAGTCAGCAATTGATAAAAAATATTTCCTTCGAAATTTTTCACGTCTATATTCCGTTTATTTCAAAAATAACAAAATTAGGGCACTTCAGATTTGCTGATTTTCAATAGGTTGATAGGTTGATATATACCATTTTGTTATGGGAATTTTTTTTTTCACCAAAATCCAGTTTCTTCCAATCCAAAATTCAATTTTTTTAAATTTTGCCAAGCATGAGCCACAGAGGAACCGCGTCTAGGCGGCGCGATTCATCAGTGACTCACACTTGACAAAAGATATGCGGACCTTATTATTACGACTAAACTTTGATCCTTCCGACCGTTTTAAAAGACTTTTTTCTTGATAATCACTCTGAGCTAGGCCGGAAACAGCGCATAAAAGAAACTATCCAAGTGTGACTTAAAAAGTATAGGGGGCAACTACACTCGGCAAGTGGAAATCACCCCATATAAAACAGAACCGCTATAATAGAGTGCAGTGAGTGGTATCTGACTTGACTGGTAATAAAGCTATCTACCACTCCTTGTGTTATATGATATGCACGACATCACCAACATTTATATAAAAAAATCAGTAAATCATATAGTGAATTTGTGCATGGGAGATTGATCGATATCGATATCATACCTTCGTCATCATTATCCTTCGTTGGAGGAAGCGGATACAAGTTGCTGTCAGGTTGATCTGTGGGATCGGCTGATTTTTGTTGATGTCTGAAAATATACACAATTTGATTAATATTGCTAGACAGATCAGTTCCACTAACTATTAAAAAACTTAAATTCGTTGTTGCAAGAGACTGCGCTGATTTGTCAACAGTTGGAAAAAAATCCGAAAATTTGTTTTTTGCTTAATTTGTTCGTTTTCATAGTTTTGGATCATACGCTGTTTGTTTCCCGACGAAGAGAAATTACAATTTTATTAAGTTACGGATCGTCATACCCTTCAGTGTACACTGTGCAGCAAACCAAGATTTCTTATTTATCTTCATTCAGAAACAGCGCTCCTAACGTTCATTAAATAGCTAAATATTACTAAAAATGTAGTATCAGCAACCGCACTCAAAGCGGAAAACAAGCCAGAACTGAACCACCTAAGTTAAAGTACAGTGAGTGTTATCTGCTCTCGACGATGGGATGATAAACCATATGAAACTTCTTTATTTCGTTTTAGTCGCCGCGTACGAACGCAGAAAATACGTTAAGACAATTCCAAAGCCTGACAATTCTAAAGTTTTGAATTTGGTTTTCAACTCATCAATAATATAAAACTCATAATAAATCAATACCTATTTCACTTACTTTCTTCGAATTGCTATAAGTAGCAGAACAATAGCTACTATCAATGCAAGACCTCCAACCAGACCAGCAATCCAAGCTAAGCTGGCATCTGAAAATATGGAAAAGCTGTGATTATCGCCTGTTTTTCAAAAGTCACTCCAGTTTCGGTCGAAAAAATGTTCTATATTTAAGTAAAGATTATTTCTTCAATTTTATTTTTACTACTTTTTATTTTATTCATTTTTTTATCATTTCAAATTTTTATAATTAGGAATTTGTCATGAATAGTTTAGAACAAAAATCCTTCATTAACTTTACACTAGATGTCGCCAAGATCTACACTAGATCTAAACTTGGGATTCTAAAAAATTGCCCCCGACCCCACTCTTCAGAAAATCGTTCGCAAATGCTGATATCCAATTTCAGCATTACTCTGATATCACATAAAACATATTATCGTCCCTATTTGCCGCGGTCTACTCCCATTTCTCTACCAAGCATACCTTCATTATAAATATGTTCAAATGATCCATCAGGACTTCGATTCAACGAAACATCATCTGTTATTGCAGACGGGGTCGAACTAACGATTGAATACCTGTGAGAAAATAAAATATTTCGTTTTTATGGGAAAAGGCAAAGAATTTTTTCACGTAATAGAGAGAGAAGTTTTTATCAACTAATTTGTCAAACTCGATGTCCAGGTTGCTATCACGTTAGTAACGAAGATCTCGGATTCAAGTTGACGTGAATTTGGCAAAATCCATTCCCACCGCTAAATCCATGCTAGAGTTTGAGTAGGCTCTCCCAAAACACACATATCTCTCCAATAACACTAAATGTTACTGTTTGTGTGTACTTGTTTGTCGATGTAATAATGTCTTGTTCCGGATTACCCAACCCAAACGAATCATTAGTAACAAAAATATTGATTGAAGACGATGAGAAAAGAATTTCGAGTGGAAAGTTCCAAAGCTAAGAAAACGATTTCTCATTTTTAATGCCACCTCCCATGGGTTTCTTAAACCCATTATTATACTAATGAACGCTGTCTATATATGTTTACCTGTCTTTAGAAAGTATGATTTCATAAATGAGTTAGCTTGTTTTATAAATAGGTTGGCAGTTGATACATGCCTGGTTCGGTTGCCTAGTCAGTTGATGGACGATCATGTTGACCAAGAACACGATGTTTAAATGACTGACCGTGTTTCCATTGAGATATCCTCCAGCAAGAGACTTCGTGGCAGTTAGAAATTCAGATTTAAGTGATCTATCTATCTATTCAAATTAGAATAACAATATAAATTCGCACGTAGAAAATATTTTAGGTTATTCAATGTAGACCTACGTGTATGTGAGACCACTTTGTAATTCAAGATTTCTTCCAGTCATTGGTTGCGCAGTTGCACGTTTAGTTCTTGTTGAAACTGTTGGAGCAGAAATATCACAACTAGTTGATTCGCCACTACCAAGTGTTACTTGTTTTGATTGGCCAGATATTGTTGACCTGAAAATACAAAAGACGATAAAATTTAATGAAGTGTTTATCTGCTGTGTGGAAATTAGTTTCGCAGCGGCCATTTTTTTTATTTTAGTTTCATAATTTTGTCTACTTTGCTGTGAATCTCAGTCGTATGTCAATTCCCAATTTTCAGCCAAGTTTTGCTGCAAATCTATTATTTCTAACATTGGCTTGGTTTGCGTGAGGCTTTGAATACGGCACTCGATACTATAAACAAGATTTGAACAGCAAAATGTTCATAACAAAGCCAAATAAATTTTCGAATATTTTTAATCTTTAAAGCTCCCTAATTTTTTTCCAAATGTAAAAAGTCGCAATCTTTGACTGACACTACATCGCTAACTCAGCCACCAGGGGTTCCGAACAACCCCGCCCCTACCTTGGAATAGCAAAAATGCTCGATGCAAAATGTTTAATAAAATTCATCTCCTGCCGCCATTGCAGCTACTTTAATATTTAGTTCTGAGTCTGATGAGGAGTACGGAAAAGTTGCGTTATCTCAGTTGCCATTTAAACGCCTATAGTAGACCGTTTTAATCTCTGAGTAATTGACGCCGAAAACAGACGCCGCGCCTCGCGAGATCAAGGTTTCTATCTTTAAGATGCACCACGTACTAAAACGTATGCGTCTTCAATTCATAAAAGCAGTAATATCACAAATTTTATACGCTGGAGGTTTTACAAGAGATAATCAGTTAGACATTGTAATCTGAAGAGTTTAAACTATGTATAGTCGTGACAAACTGCGAAAACGAATTTTAGAAAAATCGCGATTCAACTCAAATCTAGCGATAACTAAAACAATGTTATAGTTTCAATTCAAAAGATGTTATATGCCTGAAACCTTTGGTAGGACAATGAATTAAATATTGTCATAATATTTCATGAAATAATAATAGTATTGAGATTATTTAGCAAAATACGTGCCAAGCTTATCATTTTTATAAAACAGGTGCCGAGCTAAATGAAGAAGAATCGAAATTTACTGCCAGACACACCCGCTCCTTTATTTCTTTAAGTTAGCCGATAACGTCCGCACTCTCTCTATCTCTCGTGCTTCAATGTCTGGCACATAAGAGAGAAAAATATTTCTTAAAGAAACAGATACGCGCACGTGCGACTGGAGCGTTATTTGATAAAATGGTTTTATTTCATCGTTGGAATCTTCGGGCCTAAATATTCACCTGTTAGCCGCTTACTCTTAATCAAGGATTTAATTGTAGTTTTTCTTACTGATAATGTGTGAGTTAGTTGTAATTGATGAGCTTTGTCTTTGTCGCTCTGATTCAATGGGCCATACTCACAACAGAAAAGTAATTTTCATAGAAAAATAGGTGTAATTATCATTTTATGAAAAAGAATTTGGCCCTCTTTATAAATTTCTGGGTGCGCCACTGCGTTGATTTATCTCAGCAAAGTAAGACAACCGTCATGTTGAAGCTGAGAAAACAACTGTTTTGAAGGGAATTGATTAAAACGATACCACTTAAATGAACAATATATTGAATTATTTTTTATAGTCTGGTCACACCTTTGATTGAATCACCTTGATCAAGGTGGGTGCGATCAAATTGGGCGATTGAATCACCCTGATCAAGGCGAGTAGGCGCGATGGCCTAGTGGTTTAACATGTTGGCATGAACAATATCTGGTTCGAGTCTCGTTGAGTCGGGCTCGCTTATCTATGTCCACCACTCAATCCAAGGTGTAATAACTTGAGTAGGCTAAGCCGAACAGAAAAAGACCATATCCCAGCAATTGTAACCCTGTCCGTCTATAAGTGGCCGCTGGTACAGGGCCTTTGACAGGGTGAGTCACTGTAGGAAGTGGGTATAAAAAAGACTCTGTATCAACGGCCACGCATAGACAAACATGGTTAGTTATATAGGAAAGTATGAACTTTTCAGTACGGCCGAGCCTGCCCAATTTTGAGAGATGGGCATGGATTGACGAGCCGGATATGCCGGGATTCGAACTTGAAATTTTCAACCTGCGATGCCAGCACGATACACACAAGGTCATCGTGCCAACATAATACAGCTACATTAACCGACCTTGCTATGGCAACTGCCAGATACTCTTTATTTGCTTCAACGTTTGCTGCAGCTTGTGATGCTTCTGTGAGTTGATCTATTGTGATTTCACTTCTCTGCTGAGGAACAGTTTCGCTTGACGTCATCATGACGAACAAACAACTGTAATATATTAATATTGACATTTTAGCAGCAAAATTTTTGTTGGTAACAATTCATTCAGAATTTTCCTTTTTCTTTAGCCTGACTCAACAAAAGGTGCTTTGATGAGATTTATCTAGTAGTGAATGAGCGGTGCAGACACCAAAATTTTTAGCAGAATTCGATTTTTTTTTTTTTGAATAAATAGAACAGTTTGAATTTGCGAAAAGAGAGTATTTTTGTCAAACATGAACAAATATGGACAGCAGTTCGCAATACAATTATTTATTAATTGGGTTCAAACAAAATCGAAACCAACCAAAACTGAACAATCATGTTATTATGTTAGTGAATGAGCGGCGCAGACACCAAAATTTTTAGCAGAATTGGAATTTTGTTTTTTTTTTGGAATAACTAAAACAGTTTGAATTTGAGAATAGAGAGTATTTTTATCAAACATCAACAAATATAAACATCATTTCGCAATGCAATTTTTTATTAATTGGGTTCAAACAAAATGGAGACCAGCCTAAATGGAACAATTATATTAATATTGTGTTTAGTCGAATTGATAATTTACCACGGAGGTAATGTAAATAGAAATAAAATACATAATTCTGTCTAAAATGGGTCTCGATTTATAAACAAATATTCATATAAAAAGATATTCCAACGGGCGTTCGACCACTTTCTCTTTAATATTTGCAACATAATCGCGATTGTTTAATTTGTCTGGAATTGGCTTGCCCTTGTCATCCCAAGAAGCCATAAATTCACACGTCTATTAGGTATTTGTACAATTCCATTCAGTTTTATTTGTCTGCACTCTAGAACAACCAAATATGTTCTTTTCTATTCCTTACCTTATGGGTCCGTTCAATTCCTCTGGTACGACAACTTTTATCGATTGAGTTGGTAAGTTTTCTGTTGATGCAATGGGTTCTGGTGCTGGAACGCTTGCTGGTGCTGTGGAAAATACAAAAAGTAAAAATGAAATATACCGCCGTGTAATGGTGCAATTTGCAATGGCGTATGAGTTATTATATATTATAAGTAAAGAATTTTAGGGAACGGTACCTGAAATTTGAAAGATCGAAGAATATTTGGTAATTTTTCAAGTTTCTTAAAGCAAATTAAGGCATTTTCACGGTTGGGATAATTAAAAACATATTGTCATTTAAAATGTACAAATGCTACAAAAGTCAAAACAAAAAGTGGTGTGTGTTTGCATGAAATTCTTTTTTTCCTGACGGAGAATTCGCTTTAAAAATATTAAGGCGCCACAACACATCAGGCAGATTATTACTTAATGATGAAGGTCACCTGCTACATCCGTGATACATTCTCCGACGGCTTTTACTCTTTCACTCCCACCGGCGCAAGTTGATGATTTAACATAGAAAGTGTAATTTCTGTTTGCCTCTGATGGGATTTGAGCTTGGAAATATTCCAAAGTTTCCCCTGCGTAGGGATGATCCTTACTGAAGGATTGTTGTTCTGTAGTTGGAGAAAGTAGAGCAATTGTGTATTCCGCAGTTATCTGTATAAAGATATGATTACCCGGTTAGATTAGTCGGTGAAGGCTTTAGAATACGCTCCTAGCTACGCATCACTAACGTCCTGGATTTGCATCCCAGGGATATTTATATGCGAGAGGATTGCTGGACACCTTACCGGCTCCCGGAAGTCCATACGGCCGATGGTTACAGCTTTCTCCACCAAACGTGTTCATGAACAGGAAAAAGGCAAAGATCAGTCATAAACGTTATCCCTGGCTGAATATCTACACAAAAAGTCAAACTCCATATCTAAGAAAGTAAGTTTCATTTTTAATGAGAAAGTACCATCGATTTTGTCGTTAAAAATAAATATTCAATGCATGCTTTTTTCACAGCGAGCGATATCAGGATTAATTAGAATATTTTGAGTTTGGATTTAAATCGGTTCGATTCGAATCATCAAATCAAATTGCCCAGCCAGGTAAACATTCTACAGCGAAACAGAAACTATAGTAGACTTGAGTTAGTGGTGTCTGCCCTGGGCGATGATGAACCATACCGGTCAATACTAGGCATACGCCGATCAGAAATGTTATTTTGTAAAGCATTTACTACGGATTGTCGGCGTCTTGTCGACGCGATTGATCCATCAGTGACCCATACATAACAAAACACGTATTAACAAAAAAATTCCTATTGAAATCAGGACAAATTTGAAGTTGTATTTTTATATTGCAAGCAAAACTACTGTCAGAGAATGATCATTTTATTTCATTTTTCTTGCAGTAATTTCCTACTAAACTCACCACGAAATCCACTGTATTTCTTGGTATTGAATCCGACCATGACCACGATACGATGCAAAATGTTGCGCTCGTGTCGAGGGTAGATTTAACGTCGGTAACCGGATCCGGTAGGCCAACTCCTGTTAGGATTTTGGAATCCGTGTACAGCTTTGAGATACAATCATCCGGACAAACAGTTATCTGTCAGACAAAAGTAAAATTTAACTTCAAGAATGTTCAAACAATTTTCTGTTTGGTTTTTCCAACTAGAAAGACGCCTGGACATCGTAGCCTTGTACCCCAACGTATTTCCTGTGTGTCGTAAGAGGCGACTAAGGGGAAACAAAAAAGTGTTACATGGTTTCACCATCGCCCAGGGCAGATACCCCTCACTGAATTTTACCATAGAAGTTTATTTTCATTTGGAATGATTTCCGTTTAGAGTGCAGTTGCGGTTACTACATCTTTTAGTAGCTCTTTGCTATCGAGTGGCCGTTGGTTGGTTTCTTTTGAGTACTTCTTTCGGCCATGCTTTGAGCGAACTTTCACAAAAAAAATCCCTTCGATGTAGTCGTAGTTAATCCGGCTAGACAACCGAACCGAACCTTTAAATACATTTATATACATTGATAATCTGTAGGTACGAGCTTTAGAATATTCCCAAGCCGTCAGCAGCATCGAAAAATCCTCACCTAAAAGATACTCATCGATGCGCAATGTTAGTATCGATCATCATAATATAATTTTACAATATACGAAGAGTCACCTGAATAGTATAATTCGTATATGTGTTTAGCTGTTTGATTTCTGTTTCTTGCTGTGTCTTCGATGTTATATTTTGTGAATAGCCGACAGTATCTCTTTCATTTATTGCTTCGATTCTAAAATACATCTCTCGTATTAGCTCAAAGATAAACGGACATCTATGCTAAAAGAGCTGTTTAAAATATTCGATTCGTGATTCGCGAATTCATGGATTATTCGATTCATATTTTTCGGCTATCCGAAATCGAAAGAATCAAAAAAGAAAAAGTACAATAAAATCGCTGGTCTCTGACAGTTATTTAGTCAAATAAAAATAAAAGTATCAAATCGACTGTTTTAGTAAACTATGAATTGAAACAGTTATTTTGCGGCATTTTTGTCACAGTTGTACCTGTTTTGAAGCAATTTATGCAAATTTTGATGTATTTGACAATTTTCAGTTCGATTTGTAAAAAAAAATTTTTCGATTCGATTTAGAAATCAAAAATATGCTAACAGAAATAATTTGGTATTTAGTATACGTTTAGGAAGGGAAAAATGATTCAACGGTAAAGAGAAATGAAGGATGGTACTATGTATATATTGACATTAATATCTTTACGTTTAAATGTTTATTTTATAACTATAGTTATTTATTTTTCTAACCTGTGAATTATGTTTGTTGTTTGATTGTTAGGTTTCCATTCAACTATGACTTGTCCGTCCACACTGCATTTATTGGCCGTAGCTTGTATGATTTCTGGCGATCCATACACTGAAAAAGTATAAGTGATGAGTACTTTGTTGTAAAGTCTAATATGTTGCACATTTTTCAATAAAAGCAACAACGGAATGTGAGACCGCATGTACTATATTAGGGAATAAATTTCCGTAGAGAAAAGGGGGAATTCAGCAATGAACTGTAATCTATTTAGAAAATAAAATAGGAATAGGTGAGCTTCGATTGGGCTTCCATGATTCACTCGTACTTGACCTAAATGTTTGAGCAACAAATTACAACAAAATTACCCGATAATACTATTCCTTTTTCAGCTGTTTTCTCTTGACTTTCTTCTCCGATGTAATTTATTCCACGACAAGTGTAAATTCCATTATCATTCAATACTGCATTATCAATATATAGTAGCGACTGTTGGTTGGATTTTACTTGATATACACTGCTTCCAGTATCTGTTGAAACTTCTATGTTGTTTCTGAACCATTCTACAGTTGCTAGAGGAACACCAGAGGCTGTGCATGTCACGTGATCAGAACCAATTGTTACAGGAGATGATATCGTAGTTGGAGTGAGGTTGGTGATTTTGACGGGAACTGAAAAAGTCGTTTGCATATATAGAAAACTTTGGAAATCACATTTTAATATCTGTAAAATATATTTAATCTTAAGCTTAAGTTTATATTAGGATATAATTTTTTTGATATATTCCATCAAAATTGGTCACAATGAGGGATCGAGATTGTGTTCGTGGATAAGCTGAAAGGTTTTCAAGTATCTGTGTCTCTGGTTAAAGTAATGTAACTTACAGTGAACATACAGTCCAATCGATGTTTCTCTGGAGTAAGACTTGGGTGTTGGAGAAACGACAAACTTATAAGTGACGTTCTGTGAATCATTTACAGGGTCAGTAATATAAGTGTAAGATGTTGCGTCGATGTTTTCTTCTCTGTGAACAGGGTTTGTTTCAACTGGTAGTTTGAATACTTCTATGTTCACTGCCCCATCTTGACTGACTATGTTGATTGTGATTGATGCCGAATCACCTTGGATGACAACTTGTTGTTCATTGACAGATGATATTGTTAGTAGATCTGAAAGAATAAAATGTTGGGATGAATTTCTTTATTGAATCCCGATGGAAAATTGTTTACGCACATGCCGTAATTTGATCACTCCTCGACGGCGCGATCCATCAGTAACGTCCATGTTGATACGAATATTCTTATAGGTATATTAATGAATTTCGAAAATATTTCTGCGAAATGTGCAATTTCATGAAACGGTTTATATGGGGTAGGGGATGTAAGATATAAAATAAATGTACGCACTTATATAAAATATAGTTTAATAGACAAAGCTTTATTGAATTGCCTAGCTATCGTCCCCGTATTGTTTGTTTATATTTTTCTTGGTCATTTCTTGTAGAAATTAAACGACGGACCGGATTATTGATTATTATTTCGTTACAAAACAATTCAAATAGATCCAACAAAATTTCCTAATTAAAATCATAATTGGACCGAGCACTCGACACTCGAGTATCGATCGAGCAGAATTTCTCTTATCTGTGAGACGAATATAATCGATATATTTTTTATAGGCAATGCCAAACCGGCGACACCTAATCACTAATAAAAACTCTGTTCTAGCTAGTTATGGAAAATGTGTAGATAAGTCATGGGTTACTGAATAATTCAAAGTAAGCCGATTTGAGTAATATCCATGTTAGGCGAGAGTTCTCTTTAGCAATGGTCTCCGCCCCATAAACACGCTAGTGCCTCAACGAGCTTAAATATTGAAGACTCCGCAAAATTTAGGGACGTATCGGTATGGGTTATATTTTTACGTTTCGGTTTCGGCCGATACTCTGCAGAATGTGCTAATAAACAAAGAGTCAACTAATTCGATGTCAAGTGGTGGAAAATATAGGCAGATTTATGACGCTAATTGTTTTGCTTCTTCAAAGACAAAATATGCACTTATTGCCGATGCACGAAAATAGCATCTAAAGTAAATAATGACATCGTTGAAATCGCTGTCTTTTTCAGGGTTCGCCGGAAACGGGGAGGGGAGGCGGAATAAGTATTCTCGACAAAGCGATACTTCAAAATTTAGAAAAGCCCAATTTTGTACATCAATTTGGAAAGGTCTGAACGACGAAAATTATAGTTACAATTAACCGTACTATCTAACATTTACAAATTCAATGGCGTGTGAATGGTACTTATGGCGGCACTCGACGTAAAATGCAGTTGTCAAATCCATAAATTACAATGTGCTGGGGACGGGCGTAAATTATGGAATACTATTCTCGGAAAAGCTATATTGCCATTCATACAATAAAAACAACTTTAGCTGCCTTCTATTGTCCCCATGAGACTTGGCCAGAAGCCATCTTGCTTCGGGACGCTCCTGGTAAAACCAGGCATGGAATCTTCAGCAATTTCCACATCAGAAATTTTATTTTGTCAAGCATGAGATGAAGAACACACCATGTTCAATGAGTAACAAATCGTGTTTGGACAAAAATATTTTGTCTGGGTAATATCACGAAGCGATTGGTCAGGGGGCGTTGGGCCAACTAATTTTCTTTACCTACACCTTTGTGTTGGAAGACCCGTATGGAGTAAAATCAGACAAAATGATACTGCAATAAAATATTTGCAGGTCTGAAGAAAGATTTTGAACTTCTCTAGTTAAATCATAATATTGTAAGTTTAATTGTACAAAGTCGAAGTTCATCCCTTCCACAATATCTTAACTCGACATGGTCTTTAGTACGTAATCGAGTGAAATTTTGCAGCTTATAATTTTCCTATTTTAATTTCGTGTAAATTCAGAATCCTAAAATAGCTAGTTCTATTGAAAAAACATCTATATGTACTTATTTTCCAACTCACTGGGAAACATTATCATATTGGCTCCAGTTACTGACTGAAGGAGTGCAGAATGTTTTTTACGTTCTTTAAAACGTATGAAAAAATTTCTACTATTTGATTTTTTAAACATTTTCTAACCTGAATCTCATATTCGCTGCTACGCCACAAATTTTGTCTGTTTCATCGTGATATACATTTTATCTAAATATATCAATCTTTTTTAGTATTCCAAATACGCCACTGTTGTTAAATTGTCTAAGTTGAAACGAATTTGTAAACAAATGAATTTCCCCTGTCGCAATACGCTATAAATCAATCAGAAAATAAATATGAAATACCATATTGGCAGATGTACTCTGACGCGAACCAACATGCGTAGTCAACCCACTTGCCATTTTTCTTCACCAGAGTACAGTTTTGATCATCTCCTTCACCAATAGCCCTATAAATATCGAAGGGAATGATTTTAGACAAAAGTTCCACAGTCACAAAATATCATAAAAAATAAAGTTAAAATATTGAATCACGGTGAGATTATAATAAACTATATGTTATTATAATATAATAAAAGCATGTATGAAGGCTCTAACAGTCCTTGAGAAATATAATAAAATGACTAAGAGAGAGGATAAACGTTGTTGCGGTTTACATTACGATTTTTGATCTTCAGTGAAATTAGGATTGAGAATATGAAATTTTATTAAAGATTGGTAATAACATGTGGGATTTCCTCGGGTTATAAACAAAACTTTTTTCTTCCTTAATATTATAGTAACATGTCTACAACCGGTTATCGGGAATTAGTCGATTGGCTTAAAAGCTAAATATTATTTTTGTTATTAAAATTCGCTCCGAGCAAGGCTGCAAGAGACCTATCATACTTGTAAAGTCTCCTGAAACCACTAAAGTGCAAAGAGCCACATGAAATACAGAAATGGAAACTAAGATCATATCTTTCCAGCATTTCTAACCCTTCCCGTCAAAAGGTGGGCAAGGCAATTTTGTGTTAAAAAATACATATGATGAATATAATTTTGTCTGAAAAGGTAAGATCAATCCAAAGTCGCTCCTAACTTAGCGTTTATTCACAAATGGATCGAATTTTTTCGATTTTTAATTGGGATCCGAACACTCATAAATTTCACCGTCATAAATTTCTGAGAAAGGTGTTTGCGTCTGTGGTGTATGAGAGTATGGAAATAAAATATTTGGTATTTGAATATCGATTAATTTTTTGGTTATAAAATTAATCAATATTATGAATTATAAAAAATTTATAATAATAAAAATTTAGTAACATAAATTTGGACTTATGATCTGGATTTTTATGCTCACTTCGTCATGAAACTAAAAATGAGAATTGTAAAATAAATATTCCCGTAAAATTTTTATTTTTGTCTACTTTTTGGGAATGTGTGATTGAAATTTTCTCTACTCGTAATTCATCAGCACCACGAAAAATCATCAATACCATAGAAATAAAAGATGAGAGATAATGTTGAACGAGAAAAGGTCAATGGTAGGTTAAATAGCTTCGCATTTCATTAAAATGACTTTCAGACAATATATATGATAGATGAAAAGTGAAAAATCGACGAATTAAAAGATGAAAATAATACCCGGCAAACTCACCAATTTTTCTCATTTTCCTTCAGTTCGTCACCGTCTCCCCAATACCAATCGTCGGCAGTACTTGTTCGAGTCAGATCTATGTATGCTAAAAAGCTGCTTATTTGATCCCTGAAAAAAGATGAGAGTATATGAGATCTATCGATATTTCTAGACAATGCCGACAGAAGTATCAAGGAAAGACCCAATATATTGGTCAATTCTAAAACCCGATCAAACATGGCACTTAATCATGATAAAAAAATATATTGAAATTTGAAGAAGGTAACTTTTGATAACGCATTCCAGAAAAATGTGCTTTGTTCCGCAGAGAACAATAAGAATGGGAATGAGGGTAATTTACGGTAATTGTGAAGTGAAGGAAAATCTGGGGGTTCTCTGGCCGACTTTTTTTAAGATATCGGGCGAAAATATTGATGTGATTAATTGAAGCTGTTTGCACCTCTATCCTAAATATTAATGAAATATAAAAAATGCTATGGTAGCTTTTTTACTTACGATAACAGATCAATCACCGCTTCTTTCGTTGCATTATTTCTAATTCGAACAAGAAAACCGCTCCTCGATTTGCAGAATTTATCAGCTTCAGATTGGTGAAATTTGTTTGTATATAACTCTAGTTTGAACCCATCGTCCGTGTATTTTGTCTTCGCCAAGGTCACTGTAAATCAGACAAATATAATAAAATCCTAGCAAAAATATATTTGTGACAATTTTGTTTTGAAAAAATATCAGTTCATTGGCGACGTGCACAGCCAGTTATAGAAGGCTGTAATGAAATAATTTTGGATCGATTTTTTTTTTGAATAATATTCTATTTATTCAAAAAAAAATATTCCCAACCGTTTTAAGTTGGTATATTAGTTTACAAAACAAAAAAAACAAAAAACTCATGTACTGTTCCCGCATCTTCTGGTTCGATACTGCCTTGAACCATTCTACATCTTTCCCACACTTATCATATGTTCGTCAACAGACAACTTCAAATGCATTCCTAACTGATATCAATCCAAAGATTAAAGTGCAACCACATCTATACTGCCTTGCAAAAATAGCACCGTGAAATTGCCGTTGTTTGACGTTATTGAACTCAAACTATTGGCGGGGTTTAATAACATTTCATACTTCGCATTATAAATTTCATTAATATGTCGGTTAGAATTATTTCGTGATACGCAAATACTGTTGATTTACTGTAAAATTACTACTGTTGCAATGTATGGTGACGTTACTTACATTGTGATTGGCAAATATATCTTCTCTTTGCATTACATGTTACATCTGTCCACTTATGATTGCCGGTGTATTGTATTGACGCACATCCTTCACTAGCCCCACCACCACCTTCGCCACCTCCCCTGGATAGTTTAGGTTCAGCGTGAGTCGAAGTTACTCTCGAGTCGGATTGGTAACGGTATACATTGGTAACTATTATGGTGAGGTATAAGCCATGCTACACTCTTTCGCAGGAGTTCTCTAATATCACCTTACTTTTGACAAAGGACATTTCAAATAGGTCATGTACTAATATATGGCCAGTAGATTTAAGAGTTTAGGGCTGAGGTTTTTCAATCTTTTCTACGTAACCCCTCGAATTTCACTTGAAAATATATGAGATTACACGAGCATGGCCAAAAACGTTTCTGGTGTACAATGCTTACTGAAACTCACATGAGCGTTTATTAAGTTACATTTCATTTTAAATATATGTGTTTGCCAGTTTGTGTGCTCCATATTTCATTGACATTAGAAAACAGGCCTACGTTCACGGACATTCTATAGTCGCGCCGTGGTTCCTGCGGGCGAGAACCTCTGGTTCGGCGATTTTTTTTGTTTTGTTTTTAATATTTCCTATGGCCTGTCCGTGAACCTACCGGGGGGCTTATACCCAGCAACCGTTAGGCACGGACCTTTGTAGTGACTGTGTATCTGTTCTATGTTACAGCTACCCGCGAAGTGCCTTGCTGAAGGGCACATTCGGTAGTGAAACGGTCAAGCATCGAACGGACCTTTGTAGTGACTGTGTATCTGTTCTATTTTACAGCTACCCGCGAAGTGCCTTGCTGAAGGCCACACTCGGTAGTGAAACGGTCAAGCATCGAACCATTAACACTGAAGATGGGAATAACTAGAATCAGACAAAACGTAACAAAAAGTTTACGACAAAAACGTTAATGCGTGTAAGCACTGACGACACACGGTAAATAAGCGATAGGTAGCGAAACAGTGTAAGTTTGAGTTTCAAAAAAGTATTCATAATGAGTAGTTTGTTTTTGCTTAGTCGAACTACGTCGCAGAATTTCTATCCGGGACATACTCGCTAGCTGACAATGAACATGACTAATGGTCTTTGGGTAATTAGAGGAGGCCGAAATTGAATATCCGTTAGATATCGAATCCATATTCGAATAAAAAAACTAATGTTATAAACAAACTGAGAGAGTTTTAGTAAAAATTAAGCTTGACTTTTTGGCGTCTTGTTGCCTACGATTCTCCAGAAAAATTGTATCGAATAATTTATTCGCGAATTCAATGAATATTTTGGAGAGATTTGAAATAATCAGCAAATTTATTACGTCATAACTTATGCCACAACGCTCATTCCGCTATCTGTCAACTTCAATATTTACTGCATATCTCACCAATTGTTATACGATCCTAGTGGATCATCATCATTCCATTTCCACTTTCTTTCAACCCAGTTAAGTCCAATATAATAGTCGTCATTTGGATTTTTTCCAGTTGCGGCGCTGAATAAAAATATTGGAGTTATATGACTTTTAAATTATTTGATAACGGCGGCACACGTCGCAAGATTTGAGTATACTTACAAAAATTATGAAGGGGCAGCTTTTTAGCTCGCAATGATGTATAATAAATATGACAATATTTAAACGACGATATAAGGTTTAGATTATAAACTAGAGGTCTAGCGATATCACTTTTTGTCGATACCGATGCCGATACTGCTCTTAAAAAGGCACTCGAAGCAATAACACGAAAAATTGCAGAACAAAAAATATTGGAGAACTTCATACAAATAGAAATATTCAAAATCAACATCCAAAATTAACGACAGCATTAAGACACCCAATGAAGAACAACATTTAAACAAATTAGTTAGTTAATAAAAATTTGTCAAATCACGAAAAACGAACTTATATAATACAGACATTATTGCATCATTTGTAATTTAGAATTAAATACAAACTATTGTGTATATATTTTCAATATAAACTTCACGTCAACGACTCACAATAACAAATCCTCAGTGCCGTTCTGCTTAGCACCTTCCTTTATTCTAACAAGTAAAGCATCTCTGTATTCGCAATCTTCTACAGCTATACTTTGTCCTGACACCTGTTTATCAAATCTCTGAAGTATGGTGCCGTCGTTAAGTATCAATGTCCTCGCTGGAATTGGATCTGGAGTATGTAAAGTAATCAAATGCTACCAAATGAAGGTCGATAATATATATTTTGCCTTGTCTTCAAGACAAATACATAAAAACGCTTGCTGATATTAATTGGTAATGGATGTGGATAAAATTGCTGTTATATATTTAGGAAAGGGGGACAAAATCGGCCTGTCGCCCATGTAGGATTTTGTTTGAGAGACTCAAAATGTGACAACTATGATGTTACAGGCAGCGAAAATTTTGAAATGAAACTGAAGAACCGGTTCAAAAATAATATTATCTTCCAATGGCACTGGAAATGAGTTTGCCATTAGGCTTTGTTAGATTTTATAGTCTAAATGCGTATGTGAAAGAATATAATTGAATGTTATTATAAACCGGAGGAAGATAATATCTAGTTGTTGAAACTTTGTTCCATCATTCATTTTTATTTGAATCTCGAATCATATCATTTGATTACATGATTTTTTTTTTGGAAAATTTCATATCCGATACAAATTTTGCTCAAAACCCGCCTCGAATTATAACGAACCCAATCAATCAGTACACGAATTATGGACTTGAACATTTATCCAAATAGATTTGAATCTTGGAACTAAAAGTGGCATCTCTAGTCAACAAGATGACATCACGGGATGATCTGATTTTTGAGAATTATTTTACTCAAAGATTTTTGAAACTAATGTAGAGAACTGCGCAGCGCAAATTGTTTGTTAACAAACATTATTCCGCCACGCATGTATATTTTTGCAAGAAAAAATCTCAGAAAAATCAAATATACTCCGGCGATGATTTCGTCTTGAAATAACAAAAATAAAATTAGTAAACTTTTGCCAGAATCAAATATAGAATATTTACGTACGATGAGCCGAAGCAATGAATGCTCCGAATATCACCGTCAACAGCAAGCTGTGTATCATCCCATTCATTGTCCCATTTCTCGTTAAAAAACGTAAAACGCTGGAAACTTAATTTTTCTCAACTAGATAAGATATCTGGAATGATTGAAACACTCCAATACTAAAGTATCGATATATTCCTCTGCCAACACAGAAAACCAACATTTTACTCTACCTACTTACAGTGTAAACCAACCTTTATGAGCTATAAGCAAATATTTACCAATGTATCAACAAAACGGTTGCTCTGAGCATGGCGTATTGATGACTCGACCTCCCGATAATGCGGTCTATTCATGTTTCATACTTGACAAAGTACAGAAAGTCATTTAAAATATTCAGACACGTCGTAACTTTTACGCGACCTTGAATTCCTTTTTTTTTATCTTGTGGGAAATTATTCACGCATCAACTCGACCGAGATATAGCTCTGACGCAATCATAAATTTACTTTTCCCAAATATGAGCCGCAGATGAACCGAGCCTTAGCGGCGCGATCCAACGGCAACTCATACTTAACGAAACATGATTTGAAATTTTTCTTGTTAGGGGAAGCATCTACGGCTGGGCTCGGTGCACAAATTATTCGAATCAATCGTGAATCGTTGGTAGGTCAAAACTCTGCTAAATGAAGAGGAATTTCAATTTTAACGACAAAATCCAATTCATTGTGGTTAAATTTGAACAAAATCGATTGTATTTTTTAAAGAGTTGAAAGTACATTGCTATTAATTTTGTTTATAGTGCTATTAGTAATTCGTAACTATAAATTTCTTGGTTAGGATATATTATGGATAAGTTGTAATGGTAGATTGAGTTCACTATTCATGGAATCACAGCATATGGAATTAGATATTATATATCTATATAGAATTATTTATTCATTCGATCCGATTATAAAAAATTTATCTAAATCAGATTACAATTCCAACTGATTTGGCTTCGCCCATCCCTTGGAGAATCACTGTAGAAATATTTCTTTAGGTATTTTTTATCATTGAAGTTTGTTCCAAGTGGCATTGAAAGGCTAACCAACGACCACTAAATTGGCAAAAAGCTCTTACAAGTTGTATCGCCAGCAACTGCACTCTTAGCGGAAAACATCCCATACGGAACTGAGACTATCTAAGACCTGGTAGGCAAGTTTCGAATTATTTGAATCGAATCTCTAATAAAATAATTTCGAATCGAATCTTTGCTAATATGATTCTATTAAAAAAGTCATTCCTAACTGTTTCAAAATACCATACTCTATTAATTAGTATTACAAAATCAAAAAAAAAATCGTTGTTCAAATTCAAGCAACACCGAACAAGAACAAAATAGCTGTGTAATAAATTTACGACTGGAAACAATGAAATTGACAATAAGTTATCATAAAAAATCGCCAAATAGTCAAATAATTTTGAAACGTTTGGTTTCGAGGTACAAAAATAACAGAAATAGGCAAACGCAACGCTACGGTAATCTATTAGAATCACAACAAATTTTCATCTAAACTTTTAGAATCGATTCGATTTGAAATTTCCAAACTTAGATTCCTATTCACCACCTTTACCCGAACATGCTTCACTAAGCGTGAATCACTGATGAATCGCGCTGACGAAGCACCGTCCATCTATGGCTCATACTTAACGAAACAAAATTTCTAATTTTAACGTGTCCGCTTGTGCTCGACAATATTGAAAGTTTCAGTTCGTCGGCTTATAGCAAAGTATTAACTAAAAAACTGACTGAGATTCAGACTGAGAAAAGTGTTTCGATTCGACGCTGATAATCTCGGACTTGATACTCGCTTTCCTCTGACTAAACTGTTGTCATATGTCTCAACCGTAACGAAACATAATGTTTCGGAAAACATAAAAAACCATTCGTCTTCAGATGCCAAAGCATAGAAGTTTTTCGCAAAAAAAAAATATGGAAATAGTTTCTGTCGCATCGTGCCAAAACGCCTTCCTCATCTATATTGATTACATCTAACCTAAATTGAAACAAGGGAAACACCAGTTAAAAAATATTACCGATCACCTATATGCAAAATATCAACTAGAATGCGGACCCCAAACTGCCGTGCCCATACACAATTGAATCGCTATAGTGGAGCGCAGCGAGTGGTAAATGTCCAAGACCTCACCCTTAACCTGAGGAAATATAATCTGTATTTAGAAAAAAGGCATAACTTTAACAAAAAGTTGCATAGCAAGTACTGGCGCACTGGGAACACATCGTGTATTGTCATTTTATTTTATTTCCCGGAATGTAATGCAACGCATCGGTAAGACAACTTCACTTGTACTGTGGTCTTTACTTCATTTCGCTCGTTTTTGCTAAACTAAATACTCATTCATCGCTTAACCGGGTCTTTTGGTCTTGAGAAGACACGTTTTTAAAATCCCATATACGAAGGTCGCGGCTCAGAGTAGGTTCAGAATATGTCATCGCTGAACTATCTCTTTCTCATTAATCTTCTCTGTTCAGTGGCCTCTTGTTGAACGCAAAAAACACTTCTGGGCGATTCTAAAACCAGCACGTACACAACACCTAACACACCTTTGTTGCACTAAGTCCTTGTTATTATTACGGTATAACTTCCGATTGCCCTGACGCATGTTTGTATTGTAGGATATGCAATCAACTCATATGATAGCAGCGTTATTTAACAAATATGATCAAATTTATACAGACGTGTTTTGTTAAGCATGAGTCACTTACACCTTGTTAAATCCTAAAAGTATTTTCCTTCGCGCTTTTTTTGTCTGCCACGCAACATTATGAAGTCATACTTTCGAAAAATCAAATCTATCCCACTGAACGTTTTTGGACCCGCTACTTTATCTCGACGGTGACACGCTTTATTACATCATAATTGACAAAACATTAAATTCGCAGCGTAGCGAATTTTGCAGCATTGGCTAACAAGAAGTGGTAGACGGTTTTAGAATCGCCCAGGGGCGACACCACTTTTTGCGCTTACCATAGCGGTTCAGTTCCGTTCTGGATGTTTTCCGTTTAGAGTGCTGTTGGTGGTATTAAAACTTTCATTAGCTCTTCGCCATTATGTGGCCGTTAGTTGGTTTCTTTTAGGTACTGCTTCAAGTTTTGCTTGGAGTGCATTTCAATAAAAAGTAAAGTAAAGTTTAGACATGTTTTATAAAGCAAGAGTCCATAGAGTGATGGTCACGTGGGCGCTATCCATCGGTGACACTCGTCATAAAAAATACACTTCCGCCGGTCAATTAGTTCACGCAGTCAAATTTCGATGCAATAACCGTAACTTTGATACTTTATGCCCTGTAGTTACGGGTTTCAGAATAGTCCTAAACGTATTTCTTGCGCGTCGTAGGAGGCTATTTAAAGGAAGCAAAGAAGTGATAGATGATTTTACCATTGCCCAGGACAGATACCACTCACTGCACTTTACGTGTAATGGCAGTTCAGTACCGCTTGGGATGTTTTCCGAATAAAGTTGCTGTTACTAAATAGTTAAGTAGCCCTTTGCTATTAAGTGGCTGTTTTTTGGCTCCTTCTACGCTTCTCCTGGCTATGCTCAGAGTGAATTTCTATATAAAAAAACACCGAACAAAGAGCTAAAATAATTAACCCTGTTTGACTACAAGTGGCTTCTGGTGTTTTGCTGAGGATGACCCACTCAAATGAGCACTGTAAAAAATATTAATAGATGAAGCTTTTGCAAAGAATCTTCATTGTTTCGATACGGCATCGACACAAACGTCTTTACAATAAACTATGAATATATAAATTTTATTTTTTCCGGCTTGAACAAAGTCATATCTAACCAGGAAAAGAAAAGATGTAAGCAATGCATCTTTCCACTAACGCTAGTAAATGTATCAAAATACACTAAAAATTGCAACATTTCACGCGTGCTCGTCCTTTTTAGTGATTTTTTTCACCTGCAGCATATTTTGTCATTACATTATCACTGTCAAAAAGCGGTCATTTTACTGTCTTTTTGTTGCAGTGTTCCTATACACAGATGCATTGATGGGTTTAAACAATCACTCTAGAACAAGTGAACTCTCCATTAAGATGAGTTGCGAACCGTTTGGTTGCGTTGGAAGACGCTTAAAACTTGCGTGCGCATATCAATTTGTTTCAATTGATGATTCATTCATGGAAGTGTGGTCATATAGCGGTTAAAGGTTTTGTGCGGAAAAAAAACATTGTTTCTCGACAGAAGTATTCGCGCGCACATGTTTCTGTTAAACATGAGTCACTGATGGATCGCGCCACCAAGACGCCGTGAATCTGTGCCTCATACTTAACAAATTAAAATTTCTAATGAGAATGTAGCACGGACCAATGGTAGGTCGAACCGCTAAAGTGCGGCACAGCGTGGGTTGTCATTTTAAGTCACATTTATTTCCGAATCAAATCTTAATACCTAATATTTCGAATCGAATTTTGCAGAATTTGATTCTATTTTAGAAATAAATGTACAGGAAAATTCCAATAAACAGCCGAAATTTTCAACATACTCACGTAAACTTCATAAACTACTTATCCTTGTTCTATGACTTTGCATTAAATTAAATCAGTATTACATTTATATTCTCACACTGTACTGCAACTTGAAATCTTTATATTATGATGGCTGATGCTTTTATTTTCATTGTAATAAACGCTTGTCTAAAATGGTCTCGATTTTGTTTACTGAAATTTGTGTATGCGTGTAGAAAGACTCTTGACACTTTTCTTCAAGTAAAATTCATATCTGATGCAAATTTCGCATTATTTTTTATACTTGTGGTTTAATAAGGGAATGCTCAATCTGAATTTTATTTAGTTAAGCATGAGCCACTGATGGATCGCGTCTCATCACCGCCATCCATCAGTGGCTCATGCTCAACAAAAAAATAATTTGGCAAACTTTTTAAGAAGGCAATGCTCAATCGCTGAGTCATGTTTCAGTTAAGGTCAGATATTTTTCAACCCGAGTACATCACTGGTGAACATTTCCTTATTGCACAACAGCAAGAAAATGTTCATAATAAAAGTTGACACTTTGACCTGGTGAGGAACCTCTGTGCAAAAAAATACGGGTCACTGATGGTGACAATATTAAATTTCTTGGTTTGCGACCTTTGAAGCCACTATTAATGGGAATAAGGCCTTGCCGGTTTCGTTGATGGTGACGACAAATATTACGTCATGATAACAGTAAGTGGACACAATAAATTGGATATTTTTTCAATCATAAATTATTATAAAATTGTAAAAGTATCAACATGAACGGCTTAATTAATATAAATTTATTCAGTATTTTTGATGACATTAGGGAAAATGTTACTGAACTTCATCCGAAGTTTATTATTGAATCCACGTTTAATTGGTTTGTGATACTTCTTGGCTGAAACACTTTCTTTCCAGATATGTGAGTAAAAAATCTATCCCACAATAAACCTTTCGCTAAAATAAGCATCTATCACAAATTCGTTTATTTTCTTGGATAATAAATTTTATCGAACATGAACAAGTGAACCGCGCGTCTTCGGCGCGATTCAGTAGTGAATCGTACTTGACATATATATTCCCAAAGTTGTCATGACCTAATATTAGGGCTGGACAATTCGATTCGGTGACTCGAAGCACAATTTATTCGAATCAATCATCAATTGTTTCATAGGAACAAAAACTTAGTAATTAAACTAAAATTTTCCTTTTGAAGACAAAGTGCTATCGATTTTGGTCAAATTTGACCAAAGGAATAGGAACTAAGGAGACCCCATCCTTGATAGATGTCTATTAACGCGAGTTTTGAAAACGTGCTGATCAACACGATCAGGAAAGCAGCAAAAAGGCAAGGAATTCCAAAGTTTAGAGATTGTTAGAAAGAAGCTCCTTGCATAAAATTGTTTGTGAGGTTCCACAGTGAATAGATGCGAATTGGTAGCCAATCGTGTTGACCGATTGAAAATTTTGTTCGGAGGAACGAGAGCAGGAAGCTCCCTTCAACAAAAACCATTATAATACCGGTAAAATAAACAGAGTGCGGCAACGTTGCGGCTAACTTTGCAGACCGGAAGAAAGTTAAGGGGCAATCATATTGATTACACGCCGCTGAATACGATGCCATGCCAAGAACAGTAACTGCGGCACTGCCGCGAATGTTCCAGCAATACTCCATGCAGGGTCGAATCAGTGATTTGTACAAATGGAGAATGATTTCGCGAGTGGACTACCCGGAAAGAATTCTTTTTCCCAAGTCAAGACTGGTGAAGAATTGACGGCACCCCTGCGAAGAAGTAGAGTGATTTCGAACCAAAACCTAGCATATCATATCGCAGTTGTTTTGTCACTCGAAACAAGTTTATTCGTTGAAGCATTATTCCGCTTTCCTCATCGTCGTGGTGCATCGACAAAAGAGATTGTAAGTGATAACGCGTTGACCTTTGTTGGTGCCGAAAGAGATCTCAGTGTTGGAATTAGACGCTGGAACAAACAACAAATTCATGATTGTCTTTGTCAAAAGAGCCTAGACTGGAAATGGAACCCTCCGGCAAGTAGTGTGGCATTTTTGAAATGTTAGCTATGTTAGGAAAATTGTACGAATATTAACAAGTAAACGAATATTCAGTGATGAATCACCTATTCCCTCACAGTAGAATTTGAATGGATTCTCAATATTTGTCCATTGACACCTGTCTATGAGAATTAAAATAATTCAACCACATTAACTCCCACTTCGCTATTTACCGGAAGTTTGGATTCTTCTTTGCCGCCAGACACTTTTATCGAATCAGATGGATATAAGAAGTCTTGGCGTTCTGTACAGCTGATGAGTGATCACTTCTGGTCACGTTGGATCAAGTAGATTTTCCTGTACTACAAAGTACAGCAACTGGCTGCAACCTGTTCTTACATTCAAACCTGGAGGTATGGTGCTGATGTTTAATAAGAACACTAATCGCGGAGATTGGCCAAAGGCATTGGTAGTTGATACATTTCCTGATGCTGGTGGAGTTGTACGCTGAGTTTAATTGTAGACTTCAACATACCTGAGAGAACGAGAAGCTGCTGAATACAGAAGCATAACTGATTTTGTATTGTTATGGTAATTTGAGTATTTTTTTTATATTAAAGTTCACTCAGGCAAAGCCATAAACAGCGCCCAAAGGGAACAAACCAAAGAAAACATAATAAGCAAAAAGCTTGAAAATATTTATTATTCGCGAGTTTCTGAATTACTCGATTCGCTTTCGAATTATTATTTGATATCGATACAGTGATCAGTAACTCCTTTCCCTAAGATTGCTATTATGTCACAAACGTACTTTCTTCTTGTGGATGAACGTTATATTTCGCCAAGACAAATAATCAGACCGCGAGCGATACAGTTTCCGACAGTGGAGGGCTCCTACTCGCCGACGAAGCCTTGCAGTTAATTTTATTTTGACAAGCATGAACCGCATATAGACAACGCCTCAACGACGCTGTCCATCAGTGACCAAAAATTGCAAAATTATTTTTCTGGCTAAAAGTAGGGGGATTGACGCGCGGAGGAAATGTCCATTTTAAATTTGAGCAGAAAAACTTAGTCTAACGATATGATATAATCATAGAACGTGGAACTTTTCAAATATTTTAACTTTTTCAACTTCGTGTTTACAGACCCTGCTAGAGTTCAAAATGGATATTTATTAGAAAGTTTCTTAACATCTGTCATTGGTCAAACAACAGCAAAGGATATTTGTATTGAAGGAAACGGATGGTTGGTTGGTTGGCACAACACAATGCAAACTGCAGTTCAAACACTTTTAAGGTATCAAAATTGATGTATTTGGCGACGGGAGTTACGTGGTCTTTTTTGCCGAAAATATTTATAAAAAACCACCTGGGCCAATCAATCGAATTACTAGAATCCAACATAAGTTGGAATATGGGTTTAACCCTGTTCGAAATCCTAAAATTTGGTATAATCATCGTTTTGTGACATAGAATTTTTAATTTAATTTGGTAAAACTTTATCTATTTTCAATAAATTTTTTTGTTCTCTTTGATCTGTTTATTCATCTGTTAGAATTACCGCAATATATTGCATATCACCACAAGCTTATAAGGATATTTGAAATTTTTCTTCCGGATCTAGTTTCCGGATGTAGGCGAAAGCACATAAGGTCTCATTTGCCGATTTTTGTTCTTACAAATTATTGTTTTCGTTGACCTACACAGTGGTTTCATGTCTGGCGGGGACGAAGATTTCTATATTGGTTTAGAATATGAAGCGGGGATGTGGCATTGGAGTGATGGGACAGCTCTGACTTACGAAAACTGGTGAGTAACGAACGACAGATGATTTAGGACGACAGGCACTTTTGCGTCTGTATTCGAGCGACTTTGAAAATTCCGGCAAATATCTATAAATGATCTTTGTCGTTCACAACATCTTTACAAGTTTTATTTTGCGCGATGAATGCGGAGGATGTGAAATTATAATAGCTGTTGCTTTCTCGCACCTCATATTTAAAACAAAGTATCGTTTTTTGAATTCGCTTCAAAATATAATTCGATAGCTGGGGAATTTTGCGATGTCCGAGTGATTTCAGTTTTGAGACTCTACGAAACAAATAGATACCAAATAGCAAAGCAAGCGCTCGCACAAAATAGGAGCCTGTTTCTTGACTTGACTGACAATTACCTCAGAATTATTTTTGAACACACATTGTCGATTGTGAATTTCAACTTCATCGCATGCAGATTGCTCAACCCATCGCAAATTGTTGAATTCCAATTCGAAAAGAAATTTATCCTTATTTGTAAATGTTTTTTTTTAATTGCTGAGTATAACAACAGCTAGATAATCCGACGTATGATATCCTTATTGGTTTTGCAATCAAATTCAATATAACCCTTGTAATACAGGGTCGGTGGAGAAGGTGGCGCCAGTGGAAGTCAACACTGTGCATGCATCAATGCTAATAATGGAGAATGGGCGGATTTGGATTGCACTGGTTCAACTAGAAGATACTTTGTCAATCAGGTAACTTCACTATTTTGTATTTTGTTCAGAGATATATAGTCTATCTAATTATCCATGACATCCTACTTCTATGACATAGCAAATGTTAAGCTTGACAAAGATATTCAATTTTGAATTAATTTGTATAATTAGGCCCTGCAGGTACGTGCTTTAAAATAGTCCTAACGTATTTCCTGCGTCGTAAGAGGCGACTAAAAATAAGCAAAGATGTGGTACATAGTTTTACCATTGCCCAGGGCAGATACCACTCACTGCACTTTACCATAGCGGTTCAGTTCCATTTGGGATGTTTTCCGTCTGGAATTCAGTTGCTGGTACTACATCTTGAAGCAGCTCTCTGCTTTTAAGTGGTCGTTAGTTGGTTTCCTTCAGGCTTCCGACTTTGCTCAGAATGAATTTCAATAGAAAAAAGTTCTTGCTGTAAATTAGTCAATTCGATAATGCTAAAATATGCGTACTTTGAATTATTCAGTAACTCACGACTTATCCACTCATTTGCTATAACTAGCTAGAACTGAGTTTTTATTAGAGATTTGGTATCGACAGTTTGGCATGACGTGGGTATCTATTAACCATGAAGAGGTAAATAGTTTTATCATTGCCCAGGAGAGATACCACTCACTGCGCTTTACCATATTGGTTCAGTTCTGAATAGGGTGTTTTCAGCTTATACTGCAGTTGCTGCATTTCTTTCGTGGCATTTCATTCGGCCTTGCTTAGAGCGCACTCCTATAAAAATATATCGGTTATATTCGTCTCACAGATATGAGAACTTCTGCTTATTCACCGATATTTAAGTGGATTTATTTTTTGCCCTGTTTACCATGAGTCCATTCATAAATCGTCTATGCTTAAATTTTGATAAAATGTCATTTCATATATTCTGTTAGTCGTGTATATTAGAAACGAAAGATTTATTTACATTCCACAGGCCTATGTATTTTGATAAATAATTGAAAGACAAAGTGCTCAGTATTGGCGATTGGTACATGTCACTGAGATCGACACTCGATTGAGTGTTCGGTCCAATTATGATTTTAATAAGGAAATTGTGTTGGATCTATTTGAATTGTTTTGTAACGAAATAACAATAATCTGGTCCGTCGCTCAATTTCTACAAGAAATGACCAAGCAAAATATAATCTATATAAATTCAATAAAGCTCTGTCTATTAAACTACATTTTATGTCAAGTGCTGACATTTATTTTATATCTTACATCCCTTACCCCTTATAAATCGTTTCATGAAAGTGCCCATTCCGCAGAAATATTTTCGAAATTCACTAATATACCTATGAGAATATGCTTGATAGATGGATCGCGCCGTCGAGGAGTGATCAAATTGCGGCATGTGTGTAAACAATTTTCCATTGGGATTTAATGAAGAAATTTATCCCAACATTTTATTCTTTCAGATCTACTAACAATATCACCTGCCAATGAACAACAAGTTGTCATCCAAGATGAATCTGCATCGATCACTATCAACATAGTCAGTCAAGATGGAGCAGTGACCATAGAAGTATTCAAACTACCAAATGAGACAAACTCTGTTCACAGTGAAGACGATCATACCGCGAATACTTATACATATACTACTGAACCTGTACATGATTCCCAGAACGTCACTTATAAGTTTGTCGTTTCTCCAATATTTATGTCTTACTCCAGAGAAACATCGATTGGATTGTATGTTCACAGTAAGTTACATTACTTTAACCAGAAACACAGATACTTGAAAATCTTTAAGGTTATCCACGAACACAATCTCGGTCCCTCATTGTGACCAATTTTGACGAAATATGATAAAAAATTAATTTTCATAAATAAACTTCAGATTTTTGATGATTAAATATATTTTCCAGATATTAAAATGCGATTTTCAATGTTTTCTAAATATGTAAACTAATTTTCCAGTCTCCGTCAACATCACCAACCTCACACCAACTACGATTTCGTCCCCTGTAACAATTGGTTCTGATCACGTGACATGTACAGCCTCTGGTGTTCCTCTAGCAGCTGCAGAATGGTTCAGAAACAACGAAGAAGTTTCGCAAGATACTAGAAACAGTGTATATCAAGTAAAAACCAACCAACAGGCGCTACTGTACATTAATAATGCAGTATTGACTGATAATGGAATTTACACTTGTCGTGGATTAAATTACGTCGGAGAAAAAAGTCAGAAAAAAACAGCTGAGAAAGAGATAGTGTTATCGGGTAATTTTGCTGTAATTCGTTGCTCAAACATTTATGTCAAGTACGAGTGAATCATGGAAGCCCAATCCAAGCGCACCCATATATATTTCCTTCTCTTAATTGATTACAGTCTATTGCGGTTTTACACAGAACTGAATTCCCCCCTTTATCTACGGAAATTTATTTCATAATATAGTATTCCCGTCTCATAATCCATTATTGCTCCTATGAAAAAGGTGCAACATATTTGGCCTCACAACGAAGTACTCATCACTTAAACTTTTTCAGTGTATGGATCGCCAGAAATCATACAAGCTACGGCCAATAAATGCAGCGTGGACGGACAAGTCATTTTTGAATGGAAACCTAACAATCAAACTACAAACATAATTCACAAGTGAGAAAAATAAGTAACTATAGTTACTATAGTTATAAGCAACATTTAAACGTAAAAATAATAATGTCAATATATACATAGTACCATCCTTCATTTTTTTACCGTTGATTCATTTTTTTTTTCTTTTGTAAACGTATACTAAATACCAAATTATTTCTGTCAGCATATCTTTTGATTTTTAAATCAAATCGCAAAATTTATCTCCAAATCGAACTTAATGTTCTGAAAATCGCCAAATACACCAAAATTTGCATGAATTTCTTCAAAACAGGTACACGGAGACAAAAATGCGGCAAAATAACTGTTTCAATCCATAATTTACTATGAAGTCGATTTGATACTTTTACTTTTATTTGACTAAATAACTTTCAGAGAACGATTTTAATGAATTTTTGCTCCCTGATTCTGTCGATTTCGAATGGCTGGAAAAATCGAATCGAATACTTAATGAATTCGCGATTCTCGAATCGAATATTTTAAACAGCCATTTTGACATCGATACCGGTATATCTTTGAGCTAATACAAGAGATTTTTTTTAGAATCGAAGCAATAAATGAGAGAGATACTGTCGGCTATTCACAAAATATAACAGCAAAGACACAGCAAGAAACAGAAATCAAACAGCTAAACCCGTATACGAATTATATCATTCAGGTGACTCTTTCCTTCGTATATTGTAAAATTATATTATGATAATTGATACTAACATTGCGCATCGATGAGTATGTTTTAGCTGAGCATGAAGCTGACGGTTTGGGACTATTCTGAAGCTCGTATCTACAGGGTATCAATACATATAAGTGTATATAAAGGTTCGTTCCGGTTGTCTAGCCGGTTTAACTACGTCTAGATCCAAGGTATTTTTTTTTATAAAAGTTCGCTTAAAGCAAGGCCGGAAACAATACCTAAAAGGAACCAATTAACGCCCATTGAATAGTAAAGAGCTACTAAAAGATGTAGTAACAGCAACTGCACTCCAAGCGGAAAACATTCCAAATGGAACTAAACTGCTATGGTAAAGTCTAGTGAATTGTATCTGCCCCGGGCGATGGTTAAACCATCTACCACTTTTTTGCTTCCTTCCCGTCGCCTCTTACGACACGCAGGAAATACGTTAGGACTATTCTAGCCCGTACCTGCAGGGCTATAATGCTCGGGTGTCTTTCTCCTAGGAACAACCAAACAAATAATATGAATATTCTTGTAAAAAGGTTAATTTTATTTTTGTCTGACAGATAACAGTTTGTCCGGATGACTGCATCTCAAAGCTGCACACGGAGTCTAAAATTATAACGGGAGTTGGCCTACCGGACCCGGTTACCGACGTCAAATCTACCCTCGACACGAGCGTAACATTTTGTATGGTATGGTGGTCATGGTCGGATACAATACCAAGAAATACGGTGGATTTCGTGGTAAGTATAGTAAGAAATCATTGCAAGAAAAATGAAATAAAATGGTCATTCTCTGACGGTAGTTTTGTTCGCAATATAAAAACACAACTTTAAATTTGACCTAATTCCTACAGGAAATATTTGTTAATACGTATTGAGTACTGAGGTCACTGATGGACCGATCGCGTCGACAGGACGCGGACCATCCGTTGAATATTCTTTACAAATAAAATTTCTGATCGGCATATGCCTAGTATTGATCGATTTGTTTTATCATCGCCCAGAACAGATACCGCCAACTCAATTATACTTTAGTTTCTGCTTCGCTGTAGAATGTTTATCTGGCTGGGCAATTTGATTTGATGATTCGAATCGATCCGAATTAAATCCAAACTCAAAATATTCTAATTAATCGTGATATAGCTCGTTGCAATAAAACTTCCATTCCATTCCCATAAAAATGATTGATTTCCAAAGAAAATAGAAGGAATTGGATAAGGGAATAAGATTTCATACTTATATTGCGCAAGAGGATAGTCGAGAATACGGCGTAATCATATGGACAGTCACGATCTCCAGGGATAAGGATTATGCCTGACCGTTTGCATTTTTCCTGTTCTTAGACACGGTTTGTGAGGAAGCTGTAACCACCGGCCGTGCCGACTACCGGGAGCCGGCGAGGTGTCTAGCAATCCTCTCGCATATAAACACCCCGCGGGATTCGAACCCAGGACATTAGTAATGCATATCTCGGAGCGGGTTCCTAAATCCTTCACCAACTGATCTAACCCGATAACCATATGTTTATACAGATAATTGCGGAATCCACAATTGCTCTACTTTCTCCAGCTAAAGAACAACAAACCTTCAGTAATGATCATTCCTACGCAGGGGAAACTTTGGAATATTTCCAAGCACAAATCCCATCAGAGGCAAACAGAAATTACACTTTCTATGTTAAATCATCAACTTGCGCCGGTGGAAGTGAAAGAGTAAAGGCCGTTGGGGAATGTATCACGGATGTAGCAGGTGACTTTTAGTAATAATCTGCTTGATGCGATATGGCGCCTTAATATTTTTAAAACGAAATCTCCGTCAAGAAAAAAAAAACGAAATGTATGGTAGTGATGTCTTGCGAACACATCGCACAAAGCATTTTGTTTCCACTTCTACAGCATAAGTGCATTTTAACTGACAATATGTTTTCAATTAGGGCAACCGTGAAAATGTCTGAATTTACCTTCAGAAACTTGAAAAATTAATACTTATTTTTCGATCTTTCAAATTTCAGGTTCCGTGTCCCAAAATTCTTTACTTATAATATATAATAAATCATACGCCATTGCAAATTGCACCATTACACGGCGGTATATTTCAGATTTATTTTTTGTATTTTCCACAGCACCAGCCAGCGTTCCAGCACCAGAACCCATTGCAGCAACAGAAAACTTACCAACTCAATTGATAGAAGTTGTCGTACCAGAGGAATTGAACGGGCCCATAAGGTAAAGAACAGAAAAGAACATATTTTGTTGTTCTAGAGTGCAGACAAATAAAATTTGATGGACTTGTTCAAAAACCTCGCAGACGCGATGAATAGCAAGTGTGAAACTATGACTTCTTGACATGACCATGGCAAACATATCGAGTCAGACAAATTTAACAATCGTGATTATGTTGCAAATATTGAAAAGAAAGTGGTCAAACGCGTGTTGGAATATATTTTTTATGTAAATATTTGTTTATATATTAAGACTCATTATAGACAACCTTATATATTTTATTTCTATTTACATTACCTTCGTCTACATAAATGATAAATTGTCAATTCGACTAAACACAATACTAACATGATTGTTCCATTTTCAATTCAATAATTGTTCAAAATCCGTTGGTGAATTATGGACGACCAAAAATTTGGTTTTAAAATGTCAATATTTATATATTACAGTTGTCTGTTCGTCATGATGACGTCTAATGAAACTGTTCCACAGCAGAGAAGTGAAACCACAATAGATCAACTCACAGAAGCATCACAGGCTGCAGCAAACGGTGAAGCAAATAAGGAGTATCTGGCAGTTGCCATAGCAAGGTGGGTTAACAATATTGTTTCAATAAAATGCAAAAAAATATTCTAAAAAGTAGTTGTTTGTTCTCCTGGTTCTTACGGATTCAAATAAATTGACTTGATCATATTATGTACTTGTTCGATTCAAATTAAAAAACTGGCAAACAAAACAAAAGAAATTTCATATTACCTGATCAATTTGAAAACTCTTTGTTTTAAAAACCGATGTCAATAATACGGATAAAATAATATGTTACATTCTTATCATTTGCTACATGTTCAGGTCAACAATATCTGGCCAATCAACACAAGTAACACTTGGTAGTGGCGAATCAACTAGTTGTGATATTTCTGCTCCAACAGTTTCAACAAGAACTAAACGTGCAACTGCGCAACCAATAACTGGAAGAAATCTTGAATTACAAAGTGGTCTCACATACACGTAGGTCTACATTGAATAACCTAAAATATTTTCTACGTGCGAATGAATTTCTAATTAAAGATTACAAATGAAAACGTAAAATTATTTTGCTGTCCTTTTTTTAATACTCTATTGTTTTTGTCAGCGTTGAAAGCTTTCATTTTTAACAGTTACTCCATCGTTACTTCAACCCCGTCTGCAGTATTAGATGATATTTTCTTAAATCGAAGTCCTGATGGATCATTCGAACATAATAATGAAGGTATGTTTTCAAAATATATTCCTTCAATTCAAAGTCATAATTTTGCAGTGTTCACATGCTATATGTAGTGTATTATTATTGTTTTGTGGCGGCATAATTTTTGACTAATATATAAGGTCAAATCAAGATCAGAGCAAAATTTGTAATTACCGAATATACAAATTCCAAGTATAGGTGGGTTATAGACAAGTAATATCTGGGGCTGGGCAAAACCGAATCAATTGGAATTTGACTCTGATTCGGATATTGTTTTCGAATCGGAGCGAATCACTTATTCCATATAAATAACAAATATACTATTTTATATCTTATTTTTACTACTGCACACTGTTTCTATATAAAAAATTGAGAAGTTTATATTTAAGACTTATGAATATTTGTATAAACATCTGAGGGTGGGAATTTTAATTTGACAAAAAAATACAATCCATTTTGGTCAAATTTTATATTATGTTTTTGTTGAAAGTAAAAGTTCCACTTTATTTGGCAAGTTTTTGTTCCTATTAAGACTTACGATTAATTCGAATAATTTGTGCGTTCGATGGATTTGAATCACCGAATTGAATTACCTAGCCCTAGTAGCATCAGATGATTACAAAAAGCTACTAAAAATGTAGATTTAGCACCAGTAACTGTAATCTGAATAGAAGGCATCCCAGAACAGAACCGAACTTGTAATATTGAGTTGGGGTGTAATTTTTCAACCATTACAGACGATTAATTAATAAAACCAAGCAATTTTCCCTTACTACTGGACGTCGAACAACACCATATTGTCATGAATGCAGTTGTATACTGCCTCCTGTTGATGATGATATATGGAAGTCAAATATATCTGGTTTCGACCAAAGGTACGCTGGTAATGTTTAATATATTAATTATATTCCATTAAAATGTACTACAGCTAGGACTTAGCTAAACCGAACATTGTGGAATTTGAATCTGAATTGGATTATTTCTCCGAATCGGATAAAATCAATAATGCTATATAGCAGCAATCCTATATAAATAGAACTCTTCCCGTTTTTATCATTAGAATTTGCCTAAATACAAAAATCATGAAAAAGTGATATTTACAATGCTATATTCTCTCAAAATTTTAAAATATTTTGTTCCCCATAATCGATTGATGAGTGTACCTCATAATCAGTGGTTTGAATAACTGAATCAAATTCCCCAACTCTGACTGGCATCATCCGTTTTGCTAATACCAATACATTCGGCCATTTTCTGATCTTACTAATATTCGAATCCCTAGCGTTGACCAATACTGTTGAGGTGACTGTAGAAGATCTTCATGCGGAACTGATTATTATAAATAATGATGAAAATTTGTAACCATTCATTTGAAAAGTTATTTTTGCCTTCTTGCACTGTTCTCCTTTGGCGTAAAGCCAAAAGTGATCAACACGACTTGTCGGTTGCCCTCATATGATTGAATCCTCCAGCTTGACACGTTTTTTTCAGTTTCCAGTCATGGCCTGACCCCTGCGAATACGTTGATACTTAACGGTGGTACTATACTTCAAAGGTTTTATGATAGGGTCAGTGGACAAAGTACAGCGCTAGTACATTGCAACTACATAGATTCCACCCTTGTTGGGATGAAAGACGACGTTAAACAGAATCACGTCGACAATTTGTTATTGTGAGCCTGTTATTGTTAATAACACGTAGCGGATCAAACATTTCAATTCGTAAAGTTTGAGCCACATATTGAACACGCTATGACGTCGCAAAACGACGTAATTATTTTGTTTAGTTGTCGCTGTTGTGAAGTGCAGTATTGTCCGGGCGATAGTAACAATACATACCAGTTCTTTAAATTGAATAGAGAGCAACCTGAACAACGAAAGGGTTGAGTTTATAGCCCCGGATGTTTTGCGTGATTTCTATATTTCTTTAGCTAGTTAAGGGACAAAAGTTCTGGCTTCAGAACATTCATCGAACATTTTGCGTCTTTTGTGCTTCTACTACATTTTTCGCTGTAAAGTTGAGCGGTATCAATAACTTTGAGTTTCGGCAGTATTTATATCGACTAATTTTAAAACGGTAACGGCCCAATTTAAATATTCTTATCGGTCGGTATCGGAAATTTACCAATTCGGTCGTTGTCGCCGGTATCCAAATCGTCTTATTTCCAAGTATCGGCATCGGCCAGTATCGTCCGGTATTGCGCAATTTGTTCATCGGCATTATCAGTATCGGCTCATTTCAAAATATCGGTATTTAGGAGAAAATTGTGACATTGGTGCATATCTAGTGACAAATCGGCGTCCCCAATGGCATGCAATATTTATGATTTGTGATAAATCCGCATCCCTGGTGACAAGAGGTTACCAACCCTTCTCCGTGGGCCAGTTCATTGAGGTCAATCATTTGAGGGCGTAATGTCGATTCCACATACGAGCAGTCGCTGTGTATCCAATGTCATTCATGATAAATATCGCGAAGAGTTCCACAATCTGGTATAGTGACAGTGATATTATGGACGCAATTCCAGGAAATATTTTATCTGTAGGGCAATTCCACATAGAAGTAACATCGCACGAGGGCTATGTCGCGCGTGGCTACAGAAAATTAGGCTTGAATGCGATCCCGCCCATTCTTGATCGTGCATGGCTGATGCCAATCTCGCGTGAGAGCAATCCGGAATTGTAGGGGTGAGTTTCGCACATTCGTGTTGAGGCAATCCTGCGTGGGCACAATCTAATCTCGTTATGAACAAAGTCCCATTCCGTGTGTGATCGCTTCCGTCTGAGGCGATAATTTGTGGAGACAATAACGTGAGGGCAATAATATACGTGTGATACTCTGTGATGTTTGATTTCAATGTGCAAATTCGCGAAGGCAGAATCGATGGATCTATATTCTCTTGGTTGTCAAATATTCTCAATATTATTATTAGTATTATATACTATTATTAAAATTCACTCTGAGCAAGGCCAGAAGCAGCAAGGAACCAACCAACCACCGGCCAATCAATAGCGAAGAGCAACAGACCTTCGAAAGGTTTAAGACTTCCATTGCTTGAAAAGAGTTCAGTGTCGAAACGACAACGACATTTTTTGGCTTCGATTGAGAAACTCAGAAATTTCATTTTGTCAAGCGAGTTAAAATTGGTCCATGTCCATGTAATCCATCTAATTTAACAAAATATATATCATAAAATACTCGAATATGTATCAATATTTGATTCGTTCCTGGTGAATGATTAAAAAGATTTCACAGGTACAATGTGATAAATGACTGAGGAAAATAAGGCGCATTGTTATGCTATGGGAATTTTTGATAGCATTACAAGTTATATCATTATTGTACAACCCTACAGAATCGTGAAAATCGAAGTACAATACCTGCAGGTCGCTGATCAAATGAGGCGAGATTGAATATCTTGTATTTATTTGCGTGAACAAAGGTATGTTAGGATATCAATGACGTTTGTCGATACGTCCTAGGAGAATTGCCGATTTTTCCTAGAAGACACATCTGTTCCGTCATGCCGCCTCTGGTTTCTAAACGGCACGGCGACTTTATGTCATCTTATTCTGACCTGAAAACATCGCAAACTCTAAAGTATTTTTTTCAATTTGAATATATTTCTCATTAATGATTTGAAATTAAGTTGCTTATGAACTCACTGGCTATATACAAGAATCATGGAAGATTGACTTAATCTATAAATCGAAAAGTTTTCCATGATGACATGACAAATTTAAATAAAATATATGCATATTAAAAAACAAACAAAAAGAAAATAAAAAAGATCACGGATATGCGATCAATGTCCATCCAGGTTTTAAATGAAACATTTGGTGCATTCGAACGATAAGTATTTTAAATCAAAAATTAAGTTACTTGAAGTCACAAAGTGGAGGTAAGAAATTCAAAATTGAACTCAAAATTAAAATACACCATCCAATCAAAATCCGTTCCGGTAAAGAATTGGGTCAAATTAAATTAATATCCAATTCAACTTCCAGTCACTGTTTATGCTTTTCATTTCAAAATAACTCGGTTTAGGTTATATCCGAGTAGATGAAGATTATAATTAATACACATTATCACTTATTATATATATTTATTTCTTCATACGCAGAATTATTTATGGCGCGTGTAGCAGGGTTTGCATTAGTTACATTGACGTACTCTTGTTCCTTGGTTTGAACGTTGATATAAGCAGGATCGACTGAAAAGACAATAAATGATTAGATTGATTCTGCCGGACGCCATTTATAAGTGAAAGGATATGTATACACGTCTATAGATAAACACAAAATCAATGATTCTCCCTGGTTCAAAAGTGAAGAAAGCATCACACACTTTTATCACGGCATTTAAACATTTCGCATTAACAAAATATCTTTAAATGTAGTACTCACATACTATGTATTAATTATATTTTCCTTATATACACAAACAATTGACAGAAATCAAATATTACCTGACTTATCTACAACAGATAAATGAACGGTTGTGCGATTTATTTCTTCATAAGTATGATCCTCCTCTTGTTTTGAATCATTTCGCCTGAAAACAAGATCGGTGGTAGAAATTAGCTCAAGGGTGGAACAAACCCTATTAGGAAATTAACAAGCAAACAAGAACAAAATCCCGATAAAACGGCATTGTGCGCCTTTCATAAGTATTTTTTTTTTTTTTTTTTTCATAGCCACTTCTCAGAGTGGATCACCCTGTACAAGGCCCTGTAATAGCGGCCACTTGTAGACGGACAGGGTTACAACTACTGGAAAGATATCTTTTCCTGTTCGGCTTAGCCTACCCAAGTTATTACACCCTGGGTTGAGTGGTGGGCATGGATAAGCGAGCCGGACTCGCCGGGGCTCGAACCCGAGATCTTCAACCTGCGATGCCAACATGTTTAACCACTAGGCCATCGCGCCTCACATGAAAGTTTTAATAGTGTCCGCATTTTTAATGAATATTCGCTGCATGTTTAATGATAAAAAAAACAAATCATATCCATTCCACACTCACCTTTTCTTAACAATCAGCAGAATCACAACTCCTATAACAATCAAACCAACAACGACACCAGCAATCCAAGCCAAACTAGAAGTATCTGAAAACAATTTTGTAAAAAAAATTGTACAAAAGTGTCATCTTTCAAGTATCCCATGAATTGTTAGATGGTTTTTACCATCGCCCAGATCAGATACCATACACTGCACTCAATATTACAAGTTCGGTTCTGTTCTGGGATGCCTTCTATTCAGATTACAGTTACTGGCGCTACATTTACATTTTTAGTAGCTTTTTGTAATCATCTGATGCTACTAGGGCTAGGTAATTCAATTCGGTGATTCAAATCGATCGAACGCACAAATTATTCGAATTAATCGTAAGTCTTATATAGGAACAAAGACTTGCCAAATAAAGTGGAACTTTTACTTTCAACAAAAACATAATACAAAATTTGACCAAAATGGATTGTATTTTTTGTCAAATTAAAATTCCCACCCTCAGATGTTTATACAAATATTTATAAGTCGTAAATATAAATTTCTCAATTTTTTACGTAGAAACAGTGTGCAGTAGTAAAAATAAGATATAAAATAGTATATTTGTTATTTATATGGAATAAGTGATTCGCTCCGATTCGAAAACAATATCCGAATCAGGGTCAAATTCCAATCGATTCGGTTTTGCCCAGCCCCAGATATTACTTGTCTATAACCCACCTATACTTGGAATTTGTATATTCGGTAGTTACAAATTTTACTCTGATCTTGATTTGACCTTATATATTAGTCAAAAATTATGCCGCCACAAAACAATAATAATACACTACATATAGCATGTGAACACTGCAAAATTATGGCTTTGAATTGAAGGAATATATTTTGAAAACATATCTTCATTATTATGTTCGAATGATCCATCAGGACTTCGATTTAAGAAAATATCATCTAATACTGCAGACGGGGTTGAAGTAACGATGGAGTAACTGTTAAAAATGAAAGCTTTCAACGCTGACAAAAACAATAGAGTATTAAAAAAAGGACAGCAAAATAATTTTACGTTTTCATTTGTAATCTTTAATTAGAAATTCATTCGCACGTAGAAAATATTTTAGGTTATTCAATGTAGACCTACGTGTATGTGAGACCACTTTGTAATTCAAGATTTCTTCCAGTCATAGGTTGCGCAGTTGCACGTTTAGTTCTTGTTGAAACTGTTGGAGCAGAAATATCACAACTAGTTGATTCGCCACTACCAAGTGTTACTTGTGTTGATTGGCCAGGTATTGTTGACCTGAACATGTAGCAAATGATAAGAATGTAACATATTATTTTATCCGTATTATTGACATCGGTTTTTAAAACAAAGATTTTTTCAAATTAATCTGGTAATATAAAATTTCTTTTGTTTTGTTTTCATTTTTTAATTTGAATCGAACAATTACATAATATCATTACGTTAATTTATTTGAATCCAGGAGAACAAACAACTACTTTTCAGAATATTATTTTACATTTTATTGAAACAATATTGTTAACCCACCTTGGTATGGCAACTGCTAGATACTCTTTATTTGCTTCACCGTTTGCTGCAGCCTGTGATGCTTCTGTGAGTTGATCTATCGTGATTTCACTTCTCTGCTGAGGAACAGTTTCGCTTGACGTCATCATGACGAACAGACAACTGTAATATATTATTTTTGATATTAAGCATTTTGGTGGTCCATAATCCACCAACGGAATTTGCACAATTATTGAAAACTGAACAATCATATTATTATTGTTTTTTGTCGAATTAATAAAATACAATTTATGTTGACGAAAATTAAGGTAATGTAAATAGAAAAAAATATATATAATTTTCTCTATGATGAGTCCCAATGTATAAAAAATATTCATATGAAAAGATATTCCAACACGCGTTTGACCACTTTCTTTTTAATATTTGCATTACATAATCACAATTGTTTAATTTGCAGGATTCAATATGTTTGTCATTGACATGTCAAGTTATAGATTCATACTTGCTTTTCAACACGTCTATTAGGTAATTGTACAGGACATAGTCGCGTTATTCGGATGAAAAAGGGTAAATGTTGCTGCGTGATCAGGCAATTCAGTTTTATTTGTCTCCACTCTAGAACAACTAAAAAATAAATTTTTCTACCCCTTACCTTATCGGTCCGTTCAATTCCTCTGGTACCACAACTTCTATCGATTGAGTTGATAAGTTTTCTGTTGATGCAATGGGTTCTGGTGCTGGAACGCTTGATGGTGCTGTGAAAAATTAAAAAAAAAAGTAAATCTGAAATGTACTGCCGTGTAATGGCGCAATTTGCATTGAATTAATATATATTGTAAGTAAAGGATTTTATAGAACCTGAAATTTGAAAATCGAAAAATTATTGGTATAATAATTTCAAAAGGTAAATTTAAATTTGGACGGTCGCGACAATTGAAAACATATTGGCAATTAAAATGTACAAATGCTTCAGAAGTAAAAACACATTGCTTCAGGTGGTGTGTTCGCACGACATCACTACAATAAAATTCATTTTTTTCTTGATGAAGACTGCATTTTAAAAATATTAAGGCGCCATATCGCATCAGGCAGAGTATTATTAAAGGGTTGAAGATCACCTGCTACATCCGTGATACATTCTCCGACGGCTTTTACTCTTTCACTTCCACCGGCGCAAGTTGATGCTTTTACATAGAAAGTGTAATTTCTGTTTGCCTCTGATGGGATTTGAGCTTGGAAATATTCAAAAGTTTCCCCTACGTAGGGATGATTCTTGCTGAAGGATTGTTGTTCTGTAGTTGGAGAAAGTAGAGCAATTGTGGATTCCGCAATTATCTGTATAAAGTTATGGTTACCCGGTAAGATTAGTTGGTGGAGGATTTGGGAACACGCTCCGAGATACGCATCACTAACGTCCAAGTTTTGAATCCTGTGCGGGATGTTTATATGCGAGAGAATTGCTAGACACGTCGCCGGCTCCTGGTAGTCCACATGGCCGACGGTTACAGCTTCCTCCATCAACCGTGTTCATGTACAGGAAAAATGCAAACGGTTAGGCATAAACCATATCCCTGGCTTGAAATTGTTATCTGCACGAAAGGCCATGGTCTTCAATATGATTACACCGTATTCTCAGCTTTCATCTCCAGCAAAATAATTATGGATTTTTATTCCCCTGTTCCATTCCATATATTCCATTATTCCTTTGGTAATCACTCATTTTCCTATGAATCGATTCGTTTTAACTTCGAATAAGATTCGGATAATGATAAATATCCCATTTTTACTATTACAACTTGTCTTCATTCTGACAATCAAGAACTTTGTAGGAGGCAATGTACATACATTCAAACTCCATTTCCAAGAACGTAATTTTTTTTCTAATGACAAAATACCATCAATTTTATCGTTAAAGAAGATACTTCCACGCAAGCTTTTTTTCCAATGAGCGATATCACGATTGATTAGAATAAGTTGAGTTTGAATTTAATTCGGATTGATTAGATTCATCAAATTGCCCAACCAGGTAAACATTCTACAGCGAAACAGAAACTAAAGTATAATTAAGTTAGCGGTGCGTCGCTGAGCGACAACAAACCAAACCGGTCAATACTACGCTTATCCCCAACAGAAATTCTACGCATGGTCCGCGTCTTTTCAACACGATCGATCCATCAGTGACCTCACTACATAACATAATACGTATTTATAAATGTTTCCTATTGGAATCAGGTCAATTTTAAAGTTGTATTTTTATATTGCTAGCAAAGCTACTGCCAGATAAGGCCCATTTCATTTCATTTTTCTTGCAGTGAATTCCTACTAAACTTACCACAAAATCCACCGTATTTCTTGGTATTGAATCCGACCATGACCATGATACGATACAAAATGTTACGCTTGTGTCGAGGGTAGATTTGACGTCGGTAACCGGATCCGATAGGCCAACTCCTGTTATAATTTTAGACTTCGTGTACAGCTTTGAGATGCAATCATCCGGACAAACTGTTATCTGTCAGACAAAAGTACAATTTACTTCAAAAATATTTAAATATTCATTATCTGTTTGTGTGCTTTAAACTCAAGAAAGATCCTTGCTGGTGCTGATCCTTCAGCACCATGCTTTTGATGTCCCGATCAAAGCAGTCTCACTTAAGCTGGCTAGACAATAGAACTGTACCCTTATATATACCCTATATAGACAAGCACTTATGCCACCCATGCCAACGGTAACATTAACGAAGGTAAAGTTGTTGGAATGTTGCAACCTAGTTTGAATAAAAATGAACAGATTTACGTGGATCGTGCTCGCTACAATTTAAGATGTAAATTTCGAAATAGTGACAAGTGGAAATTATAGTAACCACTTCGGGAAAATAGACCGTAAATCAAATAGATTCTCTTCCTTTTGTGGCGACAAGCATGTAGATATTTGTAAATCCGTTTCAAAGTTCGCTTGGCGTTACAAAGAATTTTATGTACATTTTTGTTGTCAGAACAAAGAATTTGATTTTTTGATCTTGTGAATTGATATAGAAGCTTAAAAAGAATTTTGTTTTTGAGTTTTTGCAATGGAAATCGTAGTTGAAAAAAATTGATACAAAATTATTTTATTCGCGATTTAATTCAAAGAAAAATATTCGAAGCTCGCATCCCTTTTTCCAATTCTAACAAAAAATTCGACGAAAAAGCAAACCCAATTCCAGGGCCTCATGTTGCCCCTGTTTACAATGGTGACTACAATCAAGGTAAAACGAATTTAGCTCGAAACTGAATAAAATGTTACTGGGAAACCTAGTTCCAATTCCATAACTAGGCAGTACTTTGAATATAAACTAGGTAAACACCTTTAATTGATTTGGAGGTATAATTAATTGGATGGTCTTCTGCGGAAGCTTTTTTACAATGGAAATGTGACATGCTCTATTTTTATATACTAGATACCTATTTTCTTGAACCAGGTACCTAGTTGAAAATTAAATAAGTTTAACTATTCTACCTAGTATATTTACTGGTTCAATTTTAAAATAGAAAACCCGATAAAGATTAAAGTAGGTGGAATTAGGTAGAAGTATTTTGAAAATAAACTTGGGAAACAAGTAAACTACGTAATTTCACCTGGTAATTTCAACACTTGTCTACAATCTGACAAACCGTTGGCAGCATTGCAAATGCTTAGCAAAACTGGGTAGGCTACGAACATCGATTATAATAATATAATTTGACAATGCATGCGGACGAAAGAATTACCTGAATAGTATAATTCGTATAAGTGTTTAGCTGTTTGATTTCTGTTTCTTGTTGTGTCTGCGCTGTTATATTTTGTGAATAGCCGACAGTATCTCTCTCATTTATTGCTTCGATTCTAAAATACATCTCTCGTATTAGCTCGAAAATATACCGGTATCTGTGTCAAAATGGCTGTTTAAAATATTCGATTCGAGAATCGCGAATTCATTAAGTATCCGATTCCATTTTTCCGGCTATTCGAAATCAACAGAATCAGGAAGCAAAAATTCATTAAAATCGTTCTCTGACAGTTATTTAGTCAAATAAAAGTAAAAGTATCAAATCGACTTCATAGTAAATTATGAATTGAAACAGTTATTTTGCGTCATTTTTGTCAGAGTTGTACCTGTTTTGAAGCAATTTATACAAATTTTGATGTATTTGACAATTTTCAAAATATTCAGTTCCATTTAAAAATAAATTTTCCAATTCGATTTAAAAATCAAAATATATCCTAATTTAAATAATTTGGTCTTTAGTATATGTTTAGGAAGGGAAAAATGATTCAACGGTAAAGTGAAATGAAGGATGGTACTATGTATATATTGGCATTAATATTTTTACGTTTAAATGTTTATTTTATAACTATAGTTACTTATTTTTCTCACTTGTGAATTATATTTGTTGTTTGGTTATTAGGTTTCCATTCAACAGTGACTTGTCCGTCCACACTGCATTTATTGGCTGTAGCTTGTATGATTTCTGGCGATCCATACACTGAAAAAGTATAAGTGATGAGTACTTCGTTGTAAAGTCTGATATGTTGCACATTTTCAATAAGAGCAACAGCGGAATGTGAGGCCGCATATACTATATTATGAAATAAATTTTCGTAAAGGAAGGGGGAATAAACTCTGTGTAAAACTGCAATAGACTGTAATCTATTAAGAGAAGAAAATAGAAATGGGTGCTCTTCGATTGGGCTTCATGAGTCACTCGTACTTGAGATAAATGTTTTCGCAACAAATTACAACAAAATTACCCGATAACACTATTTCTTTTTCAGCTGTTTTTTCCTGACTTTCTTCTCCGATGTTATTTATTCCACGACAAGTGTAAATCCCATCATCAGTCAATAATGCATTATCAATGTACAGTAGCGACTGTTGGTTGGATTTTACTTGATATACACTGCTTCCAGTATCTTTTGAAACTTCTATGTCGTTTCTGAACCATTTTACTTTTGCTGGAGGGGCACCAGTAGCCGTACATGTCACGTGGTCCAAGCCAATTGTTACAGGAGATGAAATTGTAGTTGGCGTTAGGTTGGTGATGCTGACGGGAACTGTAAAAGTAGTTTGCAGATTTAGAAAACATTGAAAATTATAATTTAATATTTCGAAATATATCAATTATCCGCAGGACTTGAAAAATCTCAGTTTTGGTTTGTGGGTATTGCTATTTTGTATAGTTATATCTCATAAAAGGATTACAAGGTGGGGATCGCTGTATTTGTTGATATGCTGTAAAGTTGATAATTGACCGTCATCCAGTTAAGGTAAAGGTAACTTACAGTGAACATATAGCCCAACCGACGTTTCTCTTGAGTAAGACTTGGATGTTGGAGAAACGACAAACTTATAAGTGACGTTCTGGGAATCATTCACAGGGTCAATAGTATAAGTGTAAGATGATGCGTCGACGTTTTCTTCTCTGTGAACAGGGTTTGTTTCATCTGGTAGTTTGAATACTCTTATGTTTACTGCTCCATCTTGACTGACTATATTGATCGTGATTGCTGCAGATTCACTTTGGATGACAACTTGTTGTTCATTGACAGGTGATATTGTTAGTAGATCTGAAAGAATAAAAGATTGGGATGAATCTCTTCAATAAATCCCAATAGAAAAATTTTTACGCACATATATATATTTATTATATACCGAAATATTTATTATATAAGTTTGCTCTAAGCATGACCGAAAGAAATTCTTAAAAGAAGACAACGAAAGACAACACAAATGACCGTTATTTACATCAAGATGTAGTAGCAGCAACTGCAGTTACAGCTTAAAAAATTCCCATTAAGAACTGAACCAAGCGCAGTGAGTGGTGTCTCTCCTGGGCCATGATAAAATCATTTACCACCTCATGAATTGATGGATACCAATGTTATACAACAAAAATTATACGAATTAATTCAAAATTTGAATATTTGGGTCTACTTAGTTATGTAGAAGTATTATGTCATAGAGAATTATAGTAGCAGAACTATATTTCTGATCAAAATACAATAGTGAAGCTACCTGATTGACAAACATATCTTCTGGTTGAACCACTGCAGGCCAAATCCGCCCATTTTCCAGTATTTCCATTGATGCATGCACAGTGTTGACTTCCACTGGCGCCACCTTCTCCACCGCCCCTGTAATACAAGGTTTATATTAAATTTGTTTGCAAAACCAATAAGGACATCATACGTCGGATAATCTAGTTGTTGTTATACTCAGTAATTAAAAAAAGTCTCATTTACAATTAATGATAAATATCTCTTCGAATTGGAATTCAACTAATTACGATGGTTGACCAATCTGCATGCGATGAGATTGAAATTCACAATCGACAATGTGCGTTCAGAAAATCATTCTGAGATAATTGTCAGTGTAGTCAAGAAAAAAGCTCCTATTTTGTGTGGGCGTTTGGTTGGATGCCTGCTATTTACTTCGTAGAGTCTAAAACCTTAAATTTCTCAAACTCACTAGCGATGGAATTATATTTTAAAAAAGAGGATGTAGTTAAATGAAACATGCCAAGGTTCATGGTAGCACACACAGTTTTTCAACAAAATAATATTAAATATTGGATACTTATTACAGTGATAACTCTTTTCAATAAAATCACCACCAAACGATCAATTAAATCACCCCCAAGCGATCACCAACCAGAAACACAAAAATACCTTCCGTTTAAATCATCGTTCGATCTTTACTCACCAGTTATTGTAATTCAGAGCTGTCCCATCACTCCAATGCCACATCCCCGCTTCATATTCTAAACCAATATAGAAATCTTCGTGTCCGCCAGACATAAAACCACTGTGTAAGTGAACATAAACAATAATTTGTAAAAAACAAAAATCGGCAACTGAGCTTACGTGCTTTCGCCTTTAGAAACCAGATCCATAAGATAAAATTTCAAATATCCTTAGGGTCAATTAGGTGGAACGTTGATAAAATGTACTTATAGTCTTGTGGTGATATTCTACATATTTAGTATTAATATATTAAAATTATGGCAGATTAATAAACAATTCAAAAAAGTACAGAAATATAAAAAAAAATTTATTCAAAATAAATAAACAAATTAAATTAAAAGTCCTATATCAGAAAGCAAATTTTACGATTCAAATCAGGGCTGACGCTGGATTTTGTTATTTGATTGGTCCAAATCGTTTTTATAAATATTTTTGGGCTCATGATTACGCAAAAATTATCAACTTCGATACCTTAAAAGTGTTTTAACTTCGGTTTGCATTGTGTTGGACTTTATATCAACCAACCATCCGTTTCTTTCAATACAAACATTCTTTGCTGTCGTTTGACCGGTGAGAGATGTTAAGAAACTTTCTAATAAATATCCATCGTTTGTTTTAAGAACTCTTGCTGGGTCTGTAAACAAGAAGTTTTTAATTCGATGTACTTGTGGCAAAGGCGTAGGGTGGGGTTTGAGGCTAAATCAGCAAAAATTATTATACAATTGCGGCTTCTCGGCGCGATTCACCTCTTTCGGATCTTTTACGGCCAATTCACATTATTATAATATTATGTTTCCAGATAAAATTTGGCCGTTATTTGTAAAATACTCGCAAATTTACTGCTCACTCTCGGCATGTTTTCTCATTAGTTAACGCTGCCAATCCAATCTTTCATCCAGTAAGAAAAACAATGTCGACACTTTTCTTATGGGCCAATCGCGGTCCATCTGTGGTGCATGACTGTTAAAACAAAATTTCTGACACAGATTCTTCGGCAAGCCGGACCGTCCAATGTCGGCGATTTTCCGCCGATTTCCGGCGATTTTCTGCTAATTTTTTTCGTAGTGAATATGATTGTGTCATCTATCCTGGCAAATAGTAAACGTTCATCCACAAGAAGAACGTATATTTATGGCTTAATGGAAATCTTAGGAAAATGGGTTACTGAAAACTATATCGATATCAAATAATAATTCGAAAGCGAATCGAATATTTCATGAATTCGCGAATATTAATCGAGTATGTCAGACACCCATAATTTCGAGTTTTAGGACTTCGATTTTCCGTTCAATTTAACAGAGAGAAAAGAGAACATAAAGACTCGAGTTTTTTCTTTGAAATTTGATCCTACAGCAAATTGGTTTTACATATGACTCAGCTGTCGTCCAGCAATAAGAATTAAGCTATGCTTAAAAAGCATTACTTGCGAATGTGGTTTATTATCCTTAACGTGTTTCCTCTGTTTCGCAAGAGGCGATCAACTAAATGCAGTCTGGGTAGAAATATCATCACCCAGCTACATACTATGCTTCAGTACAACGGTTCAGTTCTGTCTAGGTTGTGTTTCACTTAGAGTGCAGTTGATTAAACCATATTTTGTAGATGATTTTTTCCTATTGTGTTGTCGTTGTTTTGTTCCTTTTGGGATTTGCTTACGGCTTTGCCCGAGCAAACTTTAATATAATAAATTCGAACAAGTCCATACCTGTTACTCAAATTATTTGAAAATATAACTTGCCTCTTATTTTGATATTTACGTCTGTCCGTTGACTGTACAAAGTGCTTTTATCTGGCGTCGCAATGAAAGTATAAAGACCCCTCTCCTGATCACCAATAGATCCCAGGTCAAAGGTCACTGTTGTTTGAGGACTTTTCACATTTTTCTCTACAAGACTAGTTGTCAGATCCGTTGATTTGTAGGCGTTAACTATTATTGTTTCCTCACTTGTTGATATAGTCAGTGTTACCGAAGCTGTTTCACCCAAGTTAACAACGACGTCAGTGTTTTGGGGAGTAATTGATAGAGTGACAGCTGGAAAATTTAATGTTTAACAGGATATATAACAATATATAAAACTGAACTTAAAGGAATTTCGGCATTACCTCAAGTCAACAAAATATTTTGTTTCGTATTTTGTCATCTTTTCCACATATTTGTATGTTTAAATAAATGCTTACAATTCAGATACGGACGTATTATTGCAATTCACAATTCCTTATTTTCACATTAAATTATGAGTGTGGAAATATCTCTCCTTAAGATGTTAGAGGGAGGCCTCGAATAGGCCGTCAACGTTTTATGTTGCATGTTGCCTATAAATATCCCCAACATCAACACAGTGGCATATTTAACTGAACTCATTATCAAATATCGACGTAATCGGCCCGAAATTGACGCCGAATGCTGGAAGAATTTTCTAATAAATGACATTTGCGGGTCAAAAATGGGCTAAATATAGTAAATATGTAATAAAAAAAAATTGTATTGAAGGCGTTTTAAATTACAAAATGCCAGACTGCGTTTTTTATATTATTATCATTGAAGGGAGTATTGACACAATGGTCTCCGCCCCATAAACACGCTGGTGCATTAGCAGGCTTAAATATTGAAGAATCTGCAAAATTTATATATCGTTATCAGCTATATTAGTGTCGGTGTCGGTCTGAAAATGAACGATACTTCACAGAATGCGAATAAAAAATAACATTTAAAGATTTAAAGTAAATCACTGAATCACTGTCTCCTTCAAGAGCCATCGAAAGCGGGGGCGGGGGGGGGGGGGGGTGGATAATGTTGTTCAAGGTCGGAGTTCATCTGAATTCACATTATCTTAACTCGGCGTGGTGTTTAGTATTAAGCGAGAAAAATTTCGCAGCTTACAATTTTACCTATTATAATTAATTTCGTGTACATTCAGAATCCTAAAATAGCTAGGTATTTAAAAAAAACTTTACTTCAACACTTCGGAAATCATTAGTCATGGTCCCCGTTGCCGACTGAAAAAATGCAAGGATGGTCTTTTACTTTTTTAAAACGTATGAGACAATTTCTACTATTTGACTTCTTGAGATAATTTCAGAACCTGTATCGTGGCTACGCCACAAATTTTGTCTGTTTGATCGCGTTATACAAAAAAGTTGTCAGTTTTGAACAAATTTTTCCCTACGATGCACAAAATTGCGTCAAAATTTGATCTTAAAGTTTTATCTTATTATATAAACTCTTGTCACTGTTCCGAATACGCCACTGTTGTTAAATTGTCTAAGTTGAAACGAATTTGTGAACAAATGAATTTCCTACCGTCGCAATAAGCTATGAATCAATCAGAAAATGAATATGAAATACCATATTGGCAGATGTACCCTGACGCGAACCAACATGCCCAGTCAACCCACTCGCTATTTTTCTTCACCAAAGCACAAGTTTGATCGTCTCCCTCACCACCAGCCCTATAAATATCGAAGAGAATGATTTTAGACAAAAGTTCTACATTCACAAAATATCGTAAAAATATGTTAAAACATAGAATCGCGGTGAGATTATAATAAACTATGTGTGACTATAATATAATAAAAGCATATATCAATGAGTTAACAGTCCCTGAGAAATATAATATAAGGACTAAGAAAGAGAAATAACGTTGTTGTGGTTTACATTACGATTTTTGATCTTCGGAAAAATTATAAATGAGAAGTTGAAATTTTGTTGAAGATTAGTAATAACATGTGGAAATTCTTCGGGTTATGAACAAAACTTTTATCTTCCTTGATATTATAGTAACATGTCTACAGCGGGTTATCGGGAATTAGTCAATTGGCTTAAAAGCTAAATATTATTTTTGCTATTAAAATTCGCTCCGAGCAAGGCTGCAAGAGGCATATCGTACTTGTAAAGTCTCCTGAAACCACTAAAGTGCAAAGAGCTACATTAAATACAGAAATGGGAATGAAGATCATATCTTTCCAGCATTTTTAACCCTTTCCGCCATAAGGCGGCTGCTGGTAGAGGGCCTTAGGCAGGGTGATCCACTCTAAGAAGTATTCCCATCTTTGACAGATGTCTGTTGACGTGAGTTTTAGAGCCATGTATATCAATAAAATTGAGAAAAAATGACTGTGGTCGTGAAATGGGGCAAATCATAATTTTCAATCATGACTAAGTTTGTCATGGACATTATTTCAACGAAAACATGCATCGCATTGGGAGCGTGATAGGAATTGTTGTGTCATTTTCTAAAAAGGGTAATATTCTGTTGAAAAATACATATATTGAATATAATTTCGTCTGAAGCGGTAAGATCGCGCCAAAGTCGCTCCTAACGTAACGTTTATTCACAAATACATCGAATTTTTCCGTTTTTTAATGTGGGGTCTGAACACTCACTTCCACCGTCAGTGTTAAAGGCAACACCGTCATAAATTTCCGAGAAAGGTGTTTGCGTCTGCCGTGTATGACAGTATGGAAATAAAACATTTGTTATTCAAATATTGATTAATTTAATTTTTTGGTCATAAAATTAATCAATATTAAAAATTAATATAGATTTATGATAATAAAAAACTTTATAAACATAAATTTATACTTTTGATCTGGATTTTTATGCTCACTTCTCATAAAACTAAAAACGGAGACTTGCAAAATCATTTTTTCCGTGAAATTTTACTTTACTTTTTGGGAATGTGTGATTGAAATATTCTCTTCTCGTAATTCATCAATACCACAAAAATTATCGATATCATAGGAATTAAAGACGAGAGATAATGTTAAGAGAGAAAATGTCAATAGCAGGTTCTCGCTACCGATTCCATTAAAATTACTCTCAGAAAAATATATATGAATGATGAAAAGTGAAATATTGATGAACTTGAAGAAGGAAAAATAGTATCCGTCTAACTCACCAATTTTTTTCATTTTCTTTCAGTTGGGCACCGTCTCCCCAATACCAGTCGTCGGCAGTACTTGTTCGAGTCATATCGATGAATGCTGCGAAGTTGCTGCTTTGATCACTAAAGAAAGTTAAGAGTATATGTGTTCCATCGATATTTCTAGACAATACCGAAAGAAGTGCCAAGAAAGGACCCAGCCAGGTCAATTCTAAAACCCGATCAAACAAGGCCTAAGCATGATAAAAATGTATTGAAATTTAAAGAAATTAACTTTTAATAACGCATTCTAGGAAAATATCCTTTGTTCCGCAAAGAACAATATGAATGGAAATGAGGGTATTTTACGGTAATTGGGGAGTGAAGTGAAGTCTGGGGGTTTTCTGGTCGATTTATTTTAACAGATAGGGCGACAATATCAATGCGATTCATTGAAGCTGTTTTGCACCTCCATCCTCCTGCATGATCATAGAAGATGTTTATGAAACATTGCAGATAACCGATTACGCAACAAACGTAACAACAAAAGCATAATTAACACAGCTGTACTGTTAATAAAATATATATGATTAAAATCAAATAAATGCTGTGATAGCTTTCACTTACGATAACAGGTCAATCACAGCTTGTTCCATTGCATCACTCCTAATCCGAACAAGAGAACCGCTCTTCGATTTGCAGAATTTAACAGCTTCAGATTGGTGAAATTTGTTTGTATATAACTCTAGTTTATATCCGTCGTTCGTGTATTTTGACTTCGCCAAGGTCACTGTGATTCAGGCAAATATATCAAAATCCTTACATGAAGATATTTATGACAATTTAGTTATGAAAAAATATCACTTCATTGGCGACGTGCACAACAAGTTAAAAAAGGCTCTAATAAAATAATTTCAGATCGAATTTTTCTGAATATCATTCTATTTATTTAAAAAAATGTTCTCAACCGTTTTAAGTCGGTATATTAGTCTACAAAATAAACAAAAAACACATTCGCTATTCCCGAATCCACTGGTTCGATACTGCCTTGAACCATTCTACATCTTTCCCACACTTATCATATGTTCGTCAACAGACAACTTGTGCATTCCTAACTAACATCAATCCAAAGATTAAAGTGCAACCACATCCATACTGCATAGCAAAAATAGCACCGTGAAATCGCCGTTGTTTGACGGAAATAAAGAAGACGATATTTAACTCAACTATTGGTGGGGTTTATCAACACTCCATATTTCGCTTTTTAAATTTCATTATTAAGTCGGTTGGAATTATTTCGTAATACGCAATTACCCTTAATTAACTGTAAAATTACTACTGATCTAATGCATGGTGACGCTACTCACATTGTGATTGGCAGATATATCTTCTCTGTGTAGTACATGTTACATCTGTCCACATATGATTGCCGGTGCGTTGTATTGACGCACATTCTTGATTAGTCCCACCGCCACCTTCGCCACCTCCCCTGGATAGTTTAGGTTCAGCGTGAGTCAAAGTTGCTTTCGAGTCGGGTTGGTAAAGGTAAACTGTTATGGTGAGGCATGAGCCATGCTACACTCTTTTGCAGGAGTTCTCTAATACCTTACTTTTGACAAAAGGAATTTCAAATAAATCGTGTACTAATATATGGTCAGTGGATTTAAGAGTTTAGGGCTGAGGTTCTCAACCTTTTCTACGTCACCCCTCGAATGTGACTTAAATAGTAAATTATCAATTAATTGTTATTTGATATTTCCACACAGAGATAAACGCATCCAAACACTGTGTAATAGTTGTTACGATTTTCAATTTATTTCAACAACCATATCAGTGTATCAAGCATGGTTTATGCTTGTGCGAGATCATACATGCGCGACTGAAGTATTCAGAATCAAAATAATACTAATATGATAATCGAACCAAAAAAGTTTTTCTGAAAATTTAGACTTTTCAGGGGTCTCTTGCTTACGATTCTCTTGAAAAATTGTATCGAATATTTATTTGCGAATCCGATGGGATATTTTGGACAGCCCTGGAATAATCAGCAAATTTTATTACGTCACAACTTATGCCCCAACGCTCATTCCGCTATCTATCAACTTCAAAATTTACTGCATATCTCACCAATTGTTATACGATCCTAGTGGAGTATCATCATTCCATTTCCATCCTCCTTCAACCCAGTTAAGTCCGATATAATAGTCGTCATTTGCATTGATTCCAGTAGCGGCGCTGGATAATATGGAGTTATAAGACTTTTAAACCATTTGATAACGACGTCGCAAGATTATAAATGAGCTGCTTTTTTAGCGCTCAATGATGTATAATCGATATCACAATACTTAAACGGCAATATGACGTTCAGATTAAAAGTTAGAGATTTACCGATACCCCGTTTTTGCCGATACCGATGCCGATATTGCAAAATGAACGGATACCGATACAACCGATACTCAAAATTATCGATACTGATACTCATCACAAATGCCTTAATATATGCTCAAAGTACATTCTTAAAGTTTCAGTAAAATTTTCTGCATAAGAACTATAATAGCAAAGAATCATACCTAAATTGGATGAAATGTGCTTGAAGCAACAACACATGAAATTGCAGAACAAGGAATATTGGAGGATTTAATACAAGTAGAAATATTCAAAACCAACATCCAAAAGTTAAGTCAGCATTAAGTAACCCAATTAGGAACAACATTTAATCAAATTAGTTCCCGAACAAAATAAAAATTCTTGATTGGGAAAAATTTACCAAATCACAAAAACAAGTTTATATATATACACATAGAAGTATGTTTGCGCAATTCTTAAATATATATTCAGAGGACTAAATTGATCAAATCAATTAAAATCTTTAATCTGAGAATTGTATGCCTAGGTAATAACTTTTTTGGGTAATCAAAATTAATGACCCGAATGTCGTAGAAGAGGGACAGAAGTTTGAAAATCCAAGTTCCCCATATAAGTCACTGATCCACATCATTGCGTAACATTCGATATTTCGGGGACTGTGCTGAGCCGACTGATGCTTCCTTTTTTCTAGCAGCTTGGCAGCTTCACGTGACCTTAGTTGGAACTTTTACGAACTGATTTAGACCTCGGTTAGAACAAATTCCCAAAAATTCAAACATTATCGATCGGTTGATACCGATAACGATATTTCTAAAATAGCCTTGTCGATACCGATACATCGGTACTTCTCTATTAAAACATCACACTATATTTTGCCTTCAATTTGCAATCACGGAAAAAAATTTGAAAAAATCTTTTTTTTCGTTATCGAGGGTATTTGGCTTCTCCTTAAGAACTGCTACAGAAAAGTGTGGACAGTTAGTCCTTCCGTGGGCGATGAAGTCAAATCATCTAGCACATTTTTTCTTTCTTCGAGTTGGATCTCACAACACGCACGAAATGGAGTAATTTTAATACCTGCACCCGCGAATAATTCATTCATTTTCACATATGACACAGACATTGTTGCATCATTTGTAATTTAAAATAAAATACAAACTATTGTATATTTTCTTTAATCTAAACATGATATCAAAACTTACATTAACAAGTCCTCAATGACATTCTGTTCGGTACTGTCCTTTATCCTAACAAGTGAAGCATCTCTGTAGTTACAATCTTCTACAGCTGCACTTTGTCCAGTGACCTGTTCATCAAATCTCTGAAGTATGGTTTTATCGTTGAGTATCAACGTCTTCGCTGGGGTTTGGCCTGAAGTATGTAAAGTATTCAAATGATACCATTACCATTCATTCAAATTATTATCATCAAAGTCTTATTAATAATTCATATGCGAGAAATTTAGAAAACTGTTCAAAACCGATTGGTTTTTTCTCCGATGGGCGAGCATTATATTCAGTATCTTCAACATATAATTTTTTCAGTCAAAAATCTGTACCAACATAAATATATGGTCAAGGATATAGTTCGTTTTTGAATGTTAAAAATATATAGTTTTATTGGTTTCAAAATAAAAATATAAAATAGCTAGCTAATAATGACTGCTGCTGGATGTGGATAAAATGTTGTTGGGTTTTAAGAAAGTGGAACAAAATCAACCAGGTGCCCATGTGGGATTTTGTTCCAGGAACCCAAAATGTAAAAACTGTGATGTTACAGGCAACGAATAATTTTGAAAATTAATAAAAATAAAATTTAGGAATGTCTTGATTTCTTATCAAGTTTTAGACAACATTCGTGGACTAAAAGTACGAAAATTTTAAAACAAAAATAATGTTATCTTAATGTTATTATGTACGCGTTGACCCTTGTCCGTTTCAATCTTTTTTTTATTTGAATCTCGAATCAAATCATTTGGAGTCTTTCGGAATTTGATTTTATTTTGAAAAATTTTAGATCCGATACAAATTTTGCTCAAAACCCGCCTCGAATCATAACGAACCCAATCAATCAGTACACGAATTATTGGACTTGGACATTTATCCGAATAGATTTTAATCTTGGAACTAAAAATGGCATCTCTAGTCAACAGTATGACATCACGGGATGACTTAATTTATTTCACTCGGAGATTTTTAGAACTAATGCGAGAGCTGTACAAAAAAAGCGTCTAATGCGAGTTGTTTATTACCGAACATTATTCTGCCACGCATGAGGCCTCAAAAAGATATTTTTGCAGGAAATATTCTCAAAAGAAAAAAATGTAGTCTGGTAATGATTTCGTCTTGAAATAATCAAAAGAAAAAAAAACTAGGAGATTTTTGTCAGAATTAAATATAAAATATTTACGTACGATCAGCCGAAGCAATAAATGCTCCGAATATCACCGTCAACAGCAAGCTGTGTATCATCCCATTCATAGACCCCTTTCTCGTTAAAAAAACGTAAAACGCGGGAAACTTATTATTTCTCAACTAGATAAGATATCTGGAATGATTGAAACACTCAGGTTTACTACAACTAGATCACACCCTACACTGTGACAAAATTGCATTAAATTTACCGTTCATTTGCAGTAATTGTATGTATCTAAATTTTAAAGTCGATTTTTTTCAAGAAATTTGACGAGAAAATGACCGAAATAGTCGATTTTATAGTCTTTCTTCAACATCAACGAGTGAAACTACCGTCAAAGAACAGTAATCTTACCGCAGTTTTGTCACCGTGTAGATCAATATATTTGGGTAAAATTACTACAGATTTATATTCACAACAAAAACATCGTTGGAGTAGATGTAGATTATTCAGCGACAGGAAAAAGTTACATTATTTTGCCTGTGCCATACAGTGTAGTGAGACGTGTTTCTTGTTTAACCAAAGAGGCGAATGAGAAAAACAACAACAAACTATAACCATTAAGAGCGAATAACACTAACAATTCTTTATTCAATTCATTTGGAGCGTTTTTGCGCAGGGTACAGTTCCTGGTACTACAATTTGTAGTTGCTCTCTGCCATTTAAAGTGGTTGGTAACTGATCCCTTTTGGACCAATCGAAACTGAAATATATTCGGTTTTCAAATCAAACCTTAAATATAAAAGTGATAATTACAGACAATTATTTTTTGCAAAAGCTGTTTTCCTCATTTTCGAGAAAATAAATTTTTCTCAAAGAAAAGTCAAAAGCAGCTTATAAAAGAAACCAACTACCAACCACTCATTCATCCGACTAAGAGCTACAAAAATGTAAAATCTGCAACTGCGCCCCGAACAATAATATTTTATGTCGTTCTGTTCAGAAATTTTATTTTATTAAACACGTTCCGCAGATGGATTCTTCAGTGATTCATACCTAAAACAAGCTAAAGCGGAATGTTGGTTTGATTGTGGAACTGAATAGGTCCAAAAATGTTGGTATTCTGTCTATAGAAAATACCAACTGTGGCATTCCTGAGCCCCATAGCAATGTACATTATAATTTGTTAAAACAGTATTCGAAATCCACTATGTGAAGAGAACAATGCTTAACAGATACACAAAATATTTGATAATGTATCGGTCCGTTGTCATGATTTATGTGGAATGTACTCACAGCAAAATTCAAAAATAACCCATAAAACGAAATTACTTTTGATCAAAATTTTAGAACAATTTATTATTCGCATAACAAAAGTCCTATAGTGAGTCGGATTATAGTGAGACTTTTATGTCAATATGCTCCCGAGCAAGAATTATTACCTGCGTAAGCATGAATCATAGGTTAACACTATTCAACCATAAAAATTTACGCTGAATTTAATAACAAAACGTCTATTTGGTTTGCGCGCGCAACAATGCCCTTCAGTTTTTATTCTAATTTTTTTCCAAAGCAAAAAGAAACGCCTGAAAGTATCCGACAACCAAATATGGTAAAAAAATATTACAACATATATAGTACCAGCAACAGCACTCAATGAGTATCACAGATAGTTCTGAACAGCTGAAATCGAAGTCGTGAAAAGTATTTGTCCTGGCCGTCGGTAAAACTTCATAAATAGGTACCATAGTTTATACTTAAACTCGCTATCAATATAAGGAATATTTCACAAAATTTGGTGGCAAAATATTCCTGCTTATCTAATTTCGAGATCAAAATTTGATTTCGCTTTAAATATAAAATTTCATTGTTTACATGATACTCATAGAACAACAAGAAAGCGATTCTGTTGCTTGTCGCCGTGGTTGTTTTGAAATAAACGTTGAAGCTTTAAGGTAAATATTGCGAGTATGAGCAAATATGCGTTTACTCATTAAAAATGGAACTAATAAACCTATCTTAGGTCAAAATTACATAGGCTAAGAGCTAAGTGCAATTTTTGTATTTCGAATTGTGGATACAATCTTGTGTGATGCAATCAACATCTAATTTTTCTACACGATGACTAAAAGACTTTCTAATCAACTAATCGACGCACATAGAGAACGTCTCGAGCGATGAATCAAATACACAAGTAAACAAGATTTCAAAAACAATGAAAATGTACGGGAAAAATAATTTTACTCGTAAGAAAAATTAACCTGTTACTTTACATGTTACCGAAGAAGAGTACCGAATCAAAGATTAGTCGCGAAGTCAAGCACACACAGGCATTGTCTGTACAACAACGATATATATAGAATTATCAAGTTTATAGGCTTTTACGATCGCGAAAATGCAAGAATATGGACACGAAAATGTTACTAGTGGCGAATATTTGTGATAAGTCTGATAATAAGACTCCTTTAATTTAATAAGATTACCCACTTAACCGTTTATCGAAAGCAAACACATATATCATCTGTACGCCTCCTTACAAGAACATTGTAAATATACGGTAAAAACAACTTCACTTTAACACACATTTAAAACAAAGCCTTGTAACAATTGTTCCTTTCCTTGATTTGCATAATATCTATTACGAATTAAAGTTGGACGCGATTGCCTAGCGGTTAATGTTGAAGGTTAAAGGTCTGAAGTTAAAGTTCCGACAAATTCTCTTTCACCAACCATGGTCCTGCTTACTAAATGTGGCCTTTGGTGTAAAAGCCATGTTCAAAAAAGTATTATTTATCCCTTCTTTAACCCCAGTGAAGAACTGAGGTTCGGGGTGCAAAAATATGGCAAAGACGATAAATACATTGTAATACCCCCGATAAATATTTCACACGAGAGCTTAAACTAATCCTAGCTGTATAGCCGACATCAATTCACCTAAAACACCCGACGTATCGCATTGATGCCGCGTGTAAAGACTTCAAGAACGACTGAATCTACCTCGGGGAAAATTAACTAACTACATATCTCAAAACATGCGCAAAACAAAAAGTCAAAACACACATATGGTAGTCAAGTAACGCTTTTCTGTGCGACATCAGCTCTTAGACGACAAACCTCTTATGTATTACCGGTATTAATCATAACCAAACCTTCCTATACCTTTGTGAAATCAGTACTGAACCTTCACATAACCCGGAAATAATATGTGTGTATCATGTAATCAATCATGCCATACACCCACTAATCAACGTATGCAATTGGTTTCGCGAACAAGGATATGACAAGTATACTGACAACTCGTCAAGTATAAAACACATACAGGGTATATATTACCTCTTATCAGTTAATCCTAATGCTTGAATAAATTATATTCGTTGTTCTATGAAAAAATTTAATTTATTAAATTCTAAATAGGACAACATTTCTTGGACAGGGAGAGGTTGGGTAAAACCGAATCATTTGAATTCGAATCTGAGTCGAATATTTGAATCGAATCACTGATTTCATGTGAATAACAAATATCCCATTATTAATATTGCAACTTGTCTCCATTGTCAAAATCGAGAAATATATAGCTTATTTTCAATTCTCTCTCCATGTCTCAGAGCAACAATTTTCATTTTTTAATGACAAAATATAATCGATTTCGGTCAAATTTGACCAAAATCGATTGCATTTTGTCGTTAAAAATGAAAATTTCAGATTATTCAGCAGTTTTTTGTTCCTGCGAACGATCCACGATTAATTCGAATAAATTGTGTTCCAAAACGCCGAATCGAATTGCCAATAATCAAGGATAAATAACACAACGCAGTCACACTGATTCGACGCAATGATGCTATTTTTTTCAAATAAAAACAAATAAAACCTGTGTACGAAAATCTTCAATTTTTATTTGTGTTCAGAACTTTACATCGTTTCAGGCCCAGTGCTCGAGACCCAATTGGCCATGCTAAAAAATACGTTTGGTCATCCGTAACAACATCACAATCACAATGCAATTCATCATCACAATTTCGCTAAATGAATTTTTTTAATTACAATTTTGTACATTTCAACACTGCGTAGGAAAATACAGGAGACATGTCTTCCCAAACTTTTCAGACAGCACCCACCCCACCCCCCCCCCCCCCCCCCCCCCCCTCCTCAATAGGATTTCGGAATTGCATACAAGAAATCTTTAAATTGAATAAATAGTTTTTTCGCGCATTGCGTGCTTCGCAGCATAACTTGCACGTTCTTTTTGTTTTGCCCCGAAAATTGTAAATTTTCTAAACCAAAACTTTTCACGCGTTTTTTAGTCAAAATAATCTAAATTTTAGTTTCCCTCCTCCCAGTTTTTAAACCTTTCGCCACCAAAGCTATAAAAACAAAGGTCACTCGCTGGCTTACGACAATTTCCTAAACATAAACTGAATGAAATATTCGTCTTGACAATAGTGAAAGTAACTTCTCTAAACTGTCTTCCTCAAACTCATATTGACCGTCAAAATTTAAAAATATAAAATGCTGTACATGAAACTGTTGTTGCTACAGATCCAAATACCCATGTGTACGTGTGCCTTACTCAATTCACTTCAACAAGCATCAGGTTAGTCATTTGCTTCTCGTCATTGACATTTTATAAGAAAATGATTTATTGAATAATTAATCGCGTAGGTTATGTTTGATCTACATTCTAATTCAAACACAAAAAAATCGTCAATCTGTGGCCAAATCTTACCCGCGCTTGCTCGGATTGACTGAGCGAAGAACATCACCAACAGAAAGAATATTGTCAAAGCATCGTTTGTTAAGTATGCGTTGCCAATGGATCGCGCGTGTGCGAGCGCGGTCCGTCTGTGGCTCATGCTCGACAAAATAAAATTTCTGACTGGTGTATCTGTTTAAATAAAATCCATGTTGGTTCTTCATCGTCAAAGTTGATTTTGTATATGTTTGATAACATCACACTTTGTTTGCTGTGAGTAATATTAAGATTAAAATTGCCATTTTTATATACATTTACTTGATATTGCCACAAATATGAACGCAAGTTTCAAAAGAAAAACAGCAAATATATTGGTGATATAACAAGTACAGTTTACTGCTGACGGATTTTAACATTTTTATAGGTCTTGCCATGGCATTCACCTTGCATAATATGCGTTCTGGAGAGATTGTTTTTTTAAAAACGGAAAAGTTTTTTTTGCAGAAAGTAGATTACGCTTTCAGTGCTTTTCATGAAGTTATCTTTGGTAGAAGCCGTCTCTATTATTTTTTAACCGTTTTGAGAATTTTGTAGTGATCGCCGATACGTAATTGGACAATTATGAAGGGGGGGGATGATGTGAGATTCATATTCATATCGAGATTCATATCAGATCTCAGGAGCAAAACAGGATTTGGTGATCATTGGGGCGTCATATGATTCACTAACAAAAGAATATAGTAAAAAGAATCAAATTCGCAAAATGGATACAAATTTGAGCTGATATCTGAGCTATTTGCCAAATTGATGAATTCAAACATTTGATTTTGGAAAAATTGTGCATTTACGATTTGTGATCGTTATTAAATTACGAAAAAATTTTACTGAATACGTTGTGATTTCTACAACTTTCACTTTCTTCAAAAATGGTAAATACCTAATTATTTAAGATGTATAATATTTTCCATACATGAATAGCCCACACTTGATAAGTGATGTATCAATGAAATTTTTACGCTGATCAAATATTGACATAATTTGACAAGAAAATCTTTATACATAGAAACCCTTAGAATAGATATAAATATATTTTAATCACTTGTATCTAGGGATCAGCTATCATAAGACATAATTTTTTTTTTAAATTTTGCCCTAATTAAATTGAAAGGGTTTGGCTCGTTAAAGCGATCACGTACTCCCTTGAAAGATAGTGATTTGATACTTTAACATTTCGACATCGCCATAGATGGCCTGGTAGTTATTATATTAGCCTCGCGGGTTGATGATCTCGAGTTCAAATCCCGCGAGTCCGACTCGTTAATTCATGAGGTATAATCATGCCCGTCTATAGGTGGCTGTAACAGCGCCTTGACTGGGTGATCAGAGGAGTGTTTATAAAAATGTCGGGTGTGATGGTCTAGTGGTTAAATTCATACATCGAATGTCTGAGGTTCGAGTTCCAGCAAATCATCAGATGCAAAAATATGGGCAGACACGACCGGACCCGCTACTTTATTTTTTTGCAACAAAATAAACATTTTCACAAAAGATTCTGAATGATTTTGCTCGGGCGACCACCTGGAGTTTGGGCTGCAAATATATATATAAGCTATATATAGGTATATCTATATATATAAGCTCTCAGAGAATGCTAATCAACTATATTTTAGACTTTGCGCTAAATTCTGTTTCCCGACAAATTTTAAAAACACATAATGTAGTTAAGTAATATAGGCCGGATCCTACGCTTTTCTGTACGTCATCAGCTCTTAGATAATAAACCTTATATGTCTTACAATACATGACCTTTTCATAACACCCCTTACCTGTATTAATCAAAAACAAAACGTCATGTATTTTTCTGAAATCAGTACTGAACTTTCACAAACCCCGGAAATAATATGTGCGCATCATGCAACGTAAATGCATTCCACCTACAAAGCAACTTATACAGTTGGTTATATTGCTGACAGCACTTAAAGTTCATGATTGACCCACAATCAATGATATCTAATAAAACATATAATACGTTATGAATACATGAATACGTTATGATTTCTATAAATACATGTAGAATTAACAAACTTTCACTTTTCCCAAAAATATCAAATATCCGGTATGATGAAGACGATTTTTTTCACGTTCCAGACCACTAATTTTTATTAAAATATCTTCGCTCTTTAATAAATCCACAGAAATTTTACCTTCCTTTTATCATTCATTTATTTAGCAAAATTTAGTAAAATTTACTAACAGCTGATCCCTAAATAAAAGCGGTAAAAATTTATTTGTATTTCTTCTTGGAATTCACTATAACGTTCGTCCTCTTTCATGTCAATATTTGTTCACCGCATCCTTTTATCAAGTATGGGACATTCATGCATGTCGGCGACAAGACGCGGCGAAACAACGATGGCTCGTGTGAAACAAAAGCTTTCGCCTAACAGTAAATTATGTGTAGTAATATTTATTTATGTGTAGTTATGTGTATTAATATTTATACACCTTTATATTTGCTGTGTCTGAATGAAAGCGAAAGTTTATTGAGCTTCGGTTGATACTCACGGATACTTGTGGAAATCGTAGCGTATTCAGTAGAATATTGTCGTAACATTCTCGTTGAAAGTCAAGTTATAAGCATTGATTTTACTGGATTCTTGATGTCTTTATAATTAATTTTTGTTAAGGATAACATAAACGTTATTGCGTCTTTTCGTTGTTGTATATGTTTATAGTCTCTCATTAGTGAAGTTCACGTAGAGCGCGTTCCTCCTATATACGTAGATTTCTTTATTCGCAATCCTGGCTTCAGTACATTAATCTTAATAAATAGCTTGGCCATTCGGCGCATGTAGATATTATTCACAACATTTTTGTATTAGAGTCAAGTGTAATAATGAGAGCCTGTCATAGATCTCTGGGCAACCAATAATGTATCAGCTATCTCAATATAAACGTCGAAAGATTTTAATATAGCATAAGCATTTTTGAACAAACAAACGTCATAATAGGCGCTGTGAACCTAATATATTTACGCAACCAAAAGACTTTTATATTATAAAAAGGAAAACGTTTTAAATAAATGATGAGGAAATAAATAAATTTATCACAATGTGTATCACAAAATTGATAAAGGCGGTAAATTGCAATGATAAATAGGGGACATTTGAAAAGTGATAGGTTGTTAACATCTACAAATATTCATAGAAATCATAATGTATTAAGGTTAATATTGACGTAATTTAGTTGTTTATTTAATTATTAACGATCAACGAATGAGCTTTAAAACCTCCCATATCGGGATATCAAATACTCGGATACCTGTTATATTATGTACTGTTTGAAGTTTAGAAGTTAATATTGGTTTTATCATCACCAAATTTTTTTATAGGAGTTCGCTCTGACCAAGGTGGAATATAGTGTCTAAAGAGGCCAACTATTGGCCACTCGGTTGGCAAAGAGTTACCACAAGGTAAATGCCACCATTCGCCATCTAAGCGGAAACAAACTATACAGAACTAACCAATATGATAAAGTACAGTGAGTATTATCTACCCTGGGCAATAATTTAGTCGCCTCTTACGACACGCAGGAAATATGTTGGTACTATTTCAAAGTCCACTCACTGCCTGTCTTATGGTGGTTCACTTCTGTTCAAGATGTTTTCCAATTGAGACCAGTTGCTGAATTTGTAACCTTAGTAAGTACCTATTTTTTTGCAACTGGAACATTGATTAACGGATTTGCCAATCAAAGGTTTTATTTTTTCATGCGTGAGCCACACTCAGACCGCACGTCGGCCCCAAATTTTCATCATTAACAACTCATGCCTGGCAAACGATGCATCGCCAAATATTCTTTCTCACGGGGATTTTCGTTCGCTCAGTCACTCCGTCCAAGCGCGAGTCATCTTTGGCATCAGATGTTTACGTTTGTATTAGAATATAGATCAAACATAATTTACTTACCAATGCCTGCGATGGATGATCATTTATTTGAATTTTTGTTATGAAACACTCTCCTCTCTGACACACTGGCCTCTCAACTGATTGGCACCTGATCGACCTCATTATTCAAGGTCTACCTATGTTCAAGTAATTATCGACCTACTGGCTTTGATTAAGCAAAGCGAAAGTACACATGGTTGTTTAAATATGTTGTTTGTTCTGTAATAAAAAACAGTTTCATATTCAACATTTTAACATTTAAGCATTTTAACATTTAAACGTTGACGATCAATGAATTTACGGAAGGGAGTTTAGAGAAGGGATATAGCAATATGATTTTTACTCTTATCAAGAAGAATATTTTACTCAGTTTGTCATAAGCCAGCGAGTGACCTTTATTTGGAGTGTTGACTAAATAATAGGGTTTTAAAATTGGGGGGAGGGACATTAAAAAATAAAATTATTTTGACTAAAAATCGTGCTAAAAGCCCCAAAATTTTTGGGCTTATCACATGTTAAACATTCGATTTTAGAGGCAAAACTAAGCAAAAAATGTGGGGAATGCTATTGCGAACCGATCCAGTGAGAAAATTTCCTTTATTCTTGTATAAAATAGGACCTGGAACCTTACTGAGTTGGGATTGTCGTAAATGTAAATGGCCTTCACCGTATAAATTTGGGCCACAAGTAAAAATTAAGGTTGTTGTACAGACACTTTATTTTTATAGAACAAAAATATCATCACTGCGTCAACCCAAACTGAATATGTCTTATTAAATATCATTGATTGTGGTCAATCATGAACTTGACGTGTTGACAGCAATATAACCAACTGTATTATAAGGTTGCTTTGTAGGTGGAATGTATGAACGTTGCATGATGCACACATGTTATTTTTGGGTTTTGTAAAAATTCAGTACTGATTTCAGAAAAATACATGAGGTCTTGTTTTTGATTCATACAGTTAAGGGGTGTTATGAAACGGTTCTGTATTGTAAGACATATAAGGTTTATTATTTAAGAGTTGATGACGTACAGAAAAGTATGGTATCCGGCCTATATTACTTAACTACATTATGTGTTTTTAAAATTTGTCGGGAAACAGAATTTAGCGCAAAGTCTAAAATATAGTTGATTAGCATTCTCCGAGAGGTCATATTTTGATATAGATATATATAGCTTATATATATTTTTGCAGCCCAAACTTCAGGTGGTCACCGGAGCAAAATACATCAGAATCTTTTGTGAAAATGTTTATTTTGTTGCAAAAAATAAAGTAGTGGGTTCGGTCGTGTCTGCCCATATTTTTGCATCTGATGTTTTGCTGGAACTCGAACCTCAGACATTCGATGTATGAATTTAACCACTAGACCGTCGCACCCGACATTTTTATAGACACTCCTCTGAGCGGATCACCAAGTCAAGGCACTGTTACAGCCACCTATAGACGGGCATGGTTATACTTCATGGATTAACGAGTCGGACGGACTCGCGGGATTTGAACTCGAGATCATCAACCCTCGATGCCAATATGATAACTATCAGGCCATCGATGGCGATGTCGAAATGTTAAAGTATCAAATCACTATCTTTCAAGGGTGTACGTGCTCTCTTTAACGAGCCGAACCTTTTCAGTTTAATTGAGGCAAAATTAAAAAAAAATTATGTCTCATGATAGCTGATCCCTAGATATAAGTGATTATAATTCATTTATATCTATTCTAATGGTTTCTATGTATAAAGATTTCCTTGTCAAATTATGTCACTATTTGCTCAGCGCAAAATTTTATTGATACACCTACTTATCAAGTGTGGGCTATTCATGTATGGAAAATATCATACATCTTAAATTATTATGTATTTGCCATTGTTGAAGAAAGTGAAAGTTGTAAAAATCACAACGTATTCAGTGAAATATTATCGTAATTTAATACTCATCGCAGATCGTAAATGCACAATTTTTTAATTCAATTTGAATTCATCAATTTGGCAAATAGCTCAGATATCAGCTCATCTGTATTCATTTTGCGAATTCGATTCTTTTTGCTATATTCTTATGTTAGTGAATCATATGACGCCCCAATGATTACAAAATCCTGTTTTGCTCCTGAGATCTGATATGAATCTTGATATGATTATGAATCTCACACCATCATAATCATAACCCCCATCATAATTGTCTATTTACGTATCGGCGATCACTACAAAATTCTCAAAACGGTTAAAATATAATAGAGGCGGCTTCCACCAAAGATAACATGAAGAGCACTGGAAGCGTAATATACTTACAGCAAAAAAATTTTCTGTATTGTAAGAACAATCTCTCCAGAAGGAAAATTATGCAAAGTGAATGCCATATGAAGACCTATAGGGAGCGTATATAAAAATGACAAGCCTGATCTTGATATTACTCACAGCAAACAAAGAGTGATGTTATTTGCCATCTACAAAATCAACTTAGACGATGAAGAATCAACATGGACTTTATTTAAACAGATATACCACTCAGAAATGTTATTTAGTCGAGCATGAGCCACAGACGGACCGCGCTTCACACGCGCGATCCATCAGCAACGCGAACGATGCTTTGACAATATTCTTTCTATCGGAGATTTTTTTACTCAGTCAATTCGATCAAGCGCGGGTAATCTTTGGCCACAGACTGAAGACTCCTTTGTGTTTGAATTAAAATATAGTTCAAACATAACCTACGCGATTATTTATTCGATAAGTCATTTCGTTATAAAAATGTCAATAATGAGAAGCAAATGACGAATCTAATTCTTGTTGAAGTGAATTGAGCAAAGCATAAGTACACGTGATTGTTTGGTTCTGTAGCAACAACAGTTTCATATACAGCATTTTATATTTTTAAATTTTGACGGTCAATATCAGTTTAAAGAGGAGAGTTAAGAGAAGGGATATAGAAATGTTATTTTCACTGTTTTCAAGAGGATTATTTTGTTCAGTTTATGTTTGGGAAATTGTCGTAAGCCACGAGTGACCTTTGTCTAAAGCTTTGGTGGGGAAAGGTTTCAAAACTGGGGGAGGGTACTGCAAATTTAAATTCTTTTGGCTAAAAAACGCGCGGAAATATTTGGGATAATATATTATTTTCGGGACAAACAATAAGAACATGCAGGTTATATTTTAACGCGCGCAAAGCGTGAGAAAACAATTTGTTTATTATTTTGAAGATTACTTGTATAAAATTCCGAAATGAAGTAGAGGTGTTTTGACATTTGATTTGAGATCTCAAAACAAATGTCAAAACATACATATGGTAGTCAAGTAACATAACCCGGATCCTACGCTTTTCTGTAGGTCATCAGCTCTTAGATAACAAACTTTTCATTCAGTTAATATTGTCTGAGGTAGATACTAGATTCAGTCGTCTTTGCTGCCTTTACACGCGGCATGAATGCGATACGTCGGTTGTTCCAATTGATGTCGTTTACACAGCTAGGATTAGTTAAAGCTCTCGTGTGAAACATTTATCGGGTGTTTTATCATGTATTTATTGTCTTTGCCATATTTTGGCACCCCGACCCTCAGTTCTTCACTAGGGTAAAAAAAGATAAATAATACATTTTACAACCACTCGTTTTGAATGAATCGCACTGAGCAGCACTCTTACACCAACGGGCACATTTAGGCAAACAGGGCCAAGGGTGATGGAAGCTTATATTTATTTATTTTTATTTAGTAAACTTATATTTGCTCATACTCACAAGATTTACTTTAGAGCCTCGTTTATTTCAAAACATCCACTGCGACCAATGACAGCCATGTTTTGCAGAAAAGACGTGAGATACACAGGTAGAAACAGAATAGGTATCAAGAATCGCTTACCTGTTGTTCTATGAGTACCATGAAAACAATTAGGTTTCTTATTTTTTCTTATTTAAAGCAAAATCAAATTTTGAACGTGAAATTAGATTATCAGAAATAATTTGCTACCAAGATTTTTTTTAAAAAAATCTTTATACTTGATAGCAAGTTTAAGTATAAACTATAGAGCCTATTTATGAAGTTTTACCGACACCATGGCAAATACCTTTCAATACTTTGACATGAGCTCTTCAGCCCTATTTGTGATACTCCACTGATTGTTGTTACTGGTACTATATGTAATATTTTTTTACCATATTTGGTTTTGGTTACTTCTAGGCTTTGGAACTGAAAGTCATTGTTGCGCGCAAAACAAATAAATGGCTTTTCTTATTCGAAAAATAAGTATTCTAAAAGTCTGATCGAAATTAATTTCGTTTATCTTTTATTTTCAAATTTTGTAGTAAAATCATTCCACATAAATCATGACAATGAACCAAAACATTATCAAATATTTCTTGTATCTGGCATGTTAACACATTATTGTGTTCACATAGTAAATTTTGAATACTGTTCAAACAAAATATGATGGACTTCACTATGGGGCTCAGGAATGCGACAGTTGATATTTTATATACACAGAATAACAACATTTTTAGACCTATTGAGTTCTACAATCAGGAAAATATTCCGTTTTAGCCTGCTTTGTTAAGTATAAGTCACAGAAGGGTCCATTTGAGGCTCATGCTCGACAAAATAAAATTTCTGAACGGGTAGGTATAGAATATTTTTGCTTGGGGCGCAGTTGCAGGTTTTACAGTTTTGTAGTTCATGGTCAGATGAATGAATGGTCGGTAGTTGGTTCATTTTAAAAGCTGCTTTTGACCCTTTTTTTGAGAAAATTAATTTTTTTGAAAATGAGAAAACGCCTTTCGCAGAAATATCGTCTGTAATCATCATCTTCATATTCAAGCTTTGATTTTGAAGATGTCAGTTCCGATTGATCCAAAATGAATCAGCAACCGACATCTATAAATGACAAAGAGCAACTACAAACTGAGGTAGCAGGAGCTGCACTTGAAGCGAAAAACCCCCTAAATAAACTGCATAAAGAACTAGTGTTAGTGTTATCTGCTCTCAAGGATTAAAACTGCTTATTTTTTTAGTCGCCGCTTTGGTTAAAAAGAAATACGTTTCACTACATATTTGCCATTGTACGGCACAGGCTAAGTAATATAACTTTGTCCTGTCAATGAACAAACAAAATGAATTTTCGTTGTGGATATGAATCCGTAGTAGTTTAAACACAATATATTGACGTACACTGGGACAACACTGCTTTTTGACAGTGATTTTACTCGTTGATATCGAAAAAAACTAAAAATTTAAATTTGTCGGCCTTTTATGAAGTGTAGGTGACTTTAACAGATCATACCTGTCCTTTTGTTGTCAAATTTCTTGAAATTCGCCATCAAATTTTTGATACGTACAATTACAGCAAATGAACGGTAAATTTAATGTAATTTTGTCACAATGTAGCGTAGTTCTAGTAAACCCGTGCGTTTTAATCATTCCAGATACCTTACTCAGTTAAAATTAAATGCGTTTCCCGTTTTTTTCACGCTTTTCAACGAGGAATGGGACTATGAATAGAATTGTACACAGCTCGCTGTTGACGGTGATATTCGGAGCATTTATTGCTACGGCTCAACGTACGTAAATATTCTATATTTGATTCTGGCAAAAGTTTTCTAATTTTTTTTTCATTATTCCAAGACGAAGTATCATTAGAGTACATTTTTTCTTCTGAGAATTTTTCCTGCAAAAATATCCATTCGAGGCCTCATGTGTGGCAGCATAATATATGCTAACAAACAATTTACGCAGGACGATGTTTATTGCAGATTTCTCCACATTAGTTTTTAAAATTTTCCAAAATTTCCAAAAATCAAGTCATCCCGTGATGTCATGCTGTTGACTAGAGATGCCACTGTTAGTTTCAAGATTCAAATCTATTCGATTAAAGTCTGATAATTCGTGTACTGATTGGTTCGTTATGATTTAATTCGGCTTTCGAACAAAATTTACATCGAGTGTGGAAGATTTCAAATGATATGAATCAAGATTCAAAAATAAAAATAAATAAATAAATGATAAAACAGAGTTTTAACGACTAGATATTATCTTTCTGAAACTAACTATTCTTTCACCTAAGAAGTTAGATTATAAAATCTAACTAAGGATATTAGCAAACTCATTTCCAGTACGATTAGAAGATAATATTATTTTTGAACCGGTACTTGAGTTTCGTTTCAAAGTTTTCGTTGCCTGTAACATCAAAGCTCTCACATTTTGAGTTTCCTAAAATGCCACATTGGCACCAGGGCGATTTTTGTTCCATTTTCCTAAATATATAATTATATCCACATTTACCCATTTATTTATCCATTTTATCCATATTCATCAGCAATTATTATCAGCAAGCGATTATATATATTTGTTTTGAAAATAAAATATATATTATCGACCTTCATTTCATTTGATTACTTTACATACTTCAGTTCATATCCCAGCGAAGACGTTGATACTTGACGATGCAACCATACTTCAGAGATTTGATGAACAGGTACCAAGTCAAAGTGTTGCTGTAGACGATTGCGACTACAGAGATGCTTCACTTGTAAGGATAAAGGATAGTACTAAGCAGAATGTCATTGAGGACTTGTTAATGTAAGTTGTTGATATCATGTTAAGATTAAAGAATATAGACAATAGTTTGTGTTTTTTCTAAATTACAAATGATGCAACAATTGGTGTCATATGTGAAAATAAACGAATCTTTCGTGGGTGCAAGTGCTAAAATTACTCCATTTCGCGCGTGTTGTGAGAGTCAACTCGAAGTCAGAAAAAACTCACGGTAGCACTAAATGTGCATAAACTTATGCAGCAGTTCTTGAAGAGATAAAAAAGAAAGTCAAATATACTCAACAAACAGAAAAATATTTCGCTACGATCCGAAGCAAGCTTTTTTCATGATTGCAAATTAAATGCAAAATATAGTGTGATGTTTTTATTTTAAGAAATCCTCAACGTCATTTCCATACTTCGTCTAAATCTCATCAACATGGAGACTTGCAGTTACCAAACTTTTGCAAATGTATGACGTAGTCGAAATAAATGTAAATTTTGTTCGGTTGTTGGGAAATTAACCCTTTATAAGACAATAAAATCTTCATTATACAACATTGTTATCAAATGATTTAAATATCATATAACTCCAATATTTTTATTCAGCGCCGCTACTGGAGCCAATTCAAATGCCGACTATTATATTGGACTTAACTGGGTTGACGGAGGGTGGAAATGGAATGATGGTACTCCACTAGGATCGTTTAACAATTGGTGAGATATTCAGTAAATATTGAAGATGATAGATAGTGGAATAGAAATTTTGCAGATTGAATTTGCGAACACAACCCGTGACGTAGTTCGACTATGCAAAAATAACGAGTCATTTTACTTACACACATTAATGCGCATTAATTAAAGTTATCGCTTACACACATTAACTTTATTGTCGTAAACTTTTTATTACGTTTTGTCATATTCTAGTTATTCTCATCTTTATTGTCGATTGATTTATGTTTGTTGAACCGACAAGCATAGTGATATTTGCAAAAGTGGTCCACGCTCGTACTACTCGAGCATGTGTTATCTCGCACAACTGATATGGTTATTGAAATAATCGAAAACAGAGCAACTATTATACACAGTGTGCGTGTGTTTATCCCTGTGTGGAAATATAAAATAACAATTAATTGATAAATTATTAACAATGCCGCGAGGTTGCGCTACTATCCTCGACGAAGACACTCGCGTTTTCGAAAAATTACCCAAACCAGTAGTTCGGTGGTTGAAATGTATCATATCAACTGCTCGTTTGAGAACAAGCGAGCATTGTAAGTCAACCATGGTTTGTATCATGCTTTTGCTCTAATCTCGCGTAATATCCAAAGTTTTTAAAACATATTCGAGGGGTGTCTCAGAAAAGGTCGAGAACCTCAGCTCTCCCAAATCCACTGGCCCTGCATCAGCACATGACTTCTTTGAAATGCCTTTTTGCAAGTCAGACGTTATTAGATAACTCCTGCAAAAACGTTTTTAGTACCCATGGCCCATCTCACACAATGACAATTTATCGTTAACAATTCGACTAGAAAAGCTTAACTATCCAGGGCAGTTGGCGAAGGTGGTGGTGGCGGGACTAATCAAGACTGTGCTGCAATACAACACAACGGCAACCATAAGTGGACAGATCTAACATGTAATGCACAGAGAAGATATATTTGCCAATCACAATGTAAGTAACTTCACCATGCATTGGATCAGTTGTAATTTTGCAGTTAATTAAGGGTAATTGCGTATCTCAAAATAATTCTAACCGACCTATTGATGAAATTTATAATGCGAAATACGGAGTGCCGCTAAGCTCCGCCAATAGTTGAAGTTCAATATCGTCTTGTATATTTCCGTCAAACAACTGCAATTTCACGGTGCTATTTCTACAGTGAAGTGTGGATGCAGTTGCACTATCATTTGCCTGAATCATTTGGAATTCGATTCTGAATCGAATATTTTTTTCCAATCGGACCGAATCACTAATTCTTTGTAAATAACAAAATATATCAACTTGTCCCCATTGCAAAAATAAAGAATTTATAGTTTATAGTGTATTTTCAATTCACGCTATGAGCAACAATTGCCATATTTTAACGACGAATTATATTCGATTTTGAAAATTTGATCTTAGTTCTATAAACAAGTTTTTGTTCCTATGAACATTCGAGATTGATTTGAATAAATCTTACCCAGTCCTAGTAGGGGATGCACTTGAAGTTGTCTGTTGACAAACATATGAGAAATGTGGGGAAGTTGTAGCATGGTTCAAGGCAGTATCGAACCAGTAGATGTGGGAACAGCGAATGCGTTTTTTTGTTTGTTTTGTAAATTAATATACATACTTGAAACGGTTGAGAATATTTTTTCTGAAAAAATAAACTGATATTCGAAAAATGGATTCAAAATTATTTTATTAGAGGCTTTATAACTGGTTGTGCACTTTCCCAATAATGTGATACAAAATTGTCACAAATATCTCCATGTAAAGATTTTGATATATTTGTCTGAATTACAGTGACCTTGGCGAAAACAAAATACACGGACGATGGGTATAAACTAGAGTTATATACAAACAAATTTCAGCAATCTGAAGCTGATAAATTCTGCAAATCGAAGAGCGGTTTTCTTGTTCGAATTAGGAGTAATGCAATGGAACAAGCAGTGATAGACCTGTTATCGTAAGTGAAAAACTATCCTAGCTGTTTTTATTTTACTGATATATATTTTATTAACCGCACTGCTGTGTTAATTTTATGCTTTTGTTGCGTAATCGGCTATTTGCAATGCTTCATAAACATCTTCTATGATCATGCGGACGGATAGAGGTGCAAAACAGCGCCAATTTATCAAATCAGAATTTTCGGCCTATCTGTTAAAATAAATTTGCCGGAAAATCTTCACTTCACTTGACATCCCAAGTACCTCAAAAGGCCCTCATTTCCATTTTTATAGTTCTTTGCGGAACATAGCAGAAAGTATATTTATTCTGAATGCGTTATTACAAGTTATTTTCTTCCAATTTTTATATATTTTTTATTATGATTTAGTGCCTAGTTTGAGTGAGCTTTAGAATCGATCTAACATGTTGGGTCCTTTCTTGATACTTCTTTCGACATTGTCTAGAAATATCGATGAGAATCATATACTCTCATATTTCTTCAGGAATCAAAGCTACAGCTTCGCAGCATACATCGATCTGAATCGAACAAGTACTGAAGACAATTGGTATTGGGGAGATGGTGAAGAACTGGGAACTGAAGCAAATTGGTAAGCCGAATATTATTTTTCATTCATCAAGTTCATCGATTCATCACTTTTCATCTATCATATAAATTGTCTGAGAGTCATTTTAATGGAATTCGTAGCGAAAACCTACTATTGACATTGTCTCTCTTAACATTATCTTTCATTCCTAAGGTATTGATGAATTTTCGTGGTATTGAATGAATTACGAGAAGAGAAAATTTTAATCACACGTTCCCAAAAATTATAGTAAAATTTAACGGGAATTTTGATTTACAAGTCTCCATTTGTTATGGTTTTATGACAAAGTGAGCAAAAAATTCCAGATTAAAAGTATAAATTGATTTTTATAAAGTTTTGCATTATCATAAATCTTTAATAATTTTTGATATTGATTAATTTTATAACAAAAAATAATCAATATTTAAAGAACAAATATTTTAATTCCATACTCTCATACACCACAGACACAAACAATCTGAACTTTTCTCAGAAATTTATGACGGTGATGCCGTTACCACTGACAGTGGAAATGAGTGTTCGGATCCCACTTAAAAAAAATCGGAAAAATTCGATCTATTTGTGAATAAACGTTAAGTTGGGAGCGACTTTACTTTTTTATATTCACTTCTTAGAGTGGATCACCCTGCCTAAGTGGCGGAAGGGGTTGGAACGATATGATCTTAGTTTCCATTTCTGTATTTCATGTGGCTCTTTGCACTTTAGTGGTTTCAGGAGACTTTACAAGTACGATATGTCTCTTGCAGCCTTGCTCGGAGCGAATTTTAATAAAAAAAATCATAATTAGCTTTGACATTTTCTCAATCCTAATTTTTCCGAAGATCAAAAATCGTAATGTAAACCACAATAACGTTATTGCTCTCTCTTATACATTTTATTATATTTCTCAAGGACTGTAAGATCATTGATACATGCTTTTATTATATTATAGTTACATATAGTTTATTATAATCTCACCGTGATTCAATATTTTAACTTTATTTTTTACGACATTTTGTGAATGTGGAACCTTTGTCTAAAATCATTTTCTTCTATTTTTATAGGGCTAAGGGTGAAGGAGGTGATCAGACTTGTGCTTTGGTGAAGAAAAACGGCGAGTGGGTTGACTACGCATGTTGGGTCGCGTCGGGGTACATCTGCTATGCCGGTATTTCATATTTATTTTCTGGTTGATTCAGGATGTATTGCGACAGTAATTCCGTTGATCACAAATTAACTTAGCTAGACAATTTAACAACAGTGGCGTATTTGGAACACTGAAAGGGTTGATATATTAGATAAAATTTGGAAATCAAATTTTCACGCAAATTTGTGCGTAGTAGGAAAAAATTTGTTCAAAACTGACAACTTTATTGTATATCACCATGAAACAGACAGAATTTACGAGATTCAGGTTCTGAAATTATCTAAAGAAGTCAAAAAGTAGAAAATTTTATCATACTTTTCAAAGAACGTAAGAGGCCATCCTGCATTTCTTCAGTGGGTAACGGGGGCCATGGCACTCTTAAATATGCTAATGTTTCTCCATGTGTTGAAAGTTAAGTACATACGGATTTTTTTTTTTTTTAATAAAACTATCTTTTTTAAGATTTTGTATTTGCACGAAATTATAATACGTGAATTATAAGCTGAGAAATTTCACTCGCTTACGTACTGAACACCATGCCTAGTTAAGATAATGTGAATTGGGATGAACTCCGACTATGTACAATTAAACTTACAGTATTGCGATTAAACTAGAGAAGTTCAAAATCTTGCTTCAGACTTGCAAATAATTTACTGCAGTGTCATTTTAATTGATTTTACCTCATACGGGTCTTCGAACACAAAGGCGTAGATGAAGAAAAGTGGTTGCCCCAACGTCCTCCAGACGAATCTCTTTGTGATATTACACAGACAGACTTTTTTGCCCAAATACGTTTTGTCATCTCATGCTCGCCATCTTGTTCCTCATCTCATGCTCGAAAAAATAAAATTGCTGATTTATAAATTGTTAAAGATTTCAGGCCTGGTTTTACCAGGAGCGTCGGAAACAAACTGTCTCCTGGCCTTGGCTCACAGAAGCAACAGAAGGCAGAGTGGTTTTTATTGCATGAATGACATTATAGGTTGTGCATCGACAATAAGTGCATATTTTGTCTTCGAAGGACAATCAAATCAGTAGCGCAAGCTTTGTAGCTCAAACTTTGACAGCCTATTCGAGATTTACCTTCAACATCTTCAGGAGAGAAATTTCAACACTGAAATTTAATGTAAAGATATGGAATTATGAATTGCACTAATACGTTCGTATCTGAATTGAACGCATTTATTCAAACATACAAAATGCGAAACAAAATCCTTTGTTGACTTGAAATAATATCGAAATTCTTTTAAATTCAGTTCTATATATTGTTATATATTCTGTTAAACATTAAATTTTCCAGCTGTCACTCTATCAATTACTCCTCAAAACACTGACGTTGTTGTCGACTTGGGTGAAACAGCTTCGGTAACACTGGCTATATCAACAAGTGAGGAAACAATAACAGTCAACGCCTACAAATCAACGAATCTGGCAACCACTCTTGGAGAGAAAGTTGTGAAAAGTCCTCAAACAACAATGACCTTTGACCTGGGACCTATTGGTGATCAACAGAAAGGTTCTTATACTTTCATTGCGACGCCAGATAAAAGCACTTCGTACAGTCAACAGACAGACGTAAATATCAAAATAAAAGGCAAGTGATTTCTTCAAATAATTTTGAGTAACAAGTATAGACTTGTTTAAATTTTTTATATTAAAGTTTGCTCGGGCAAAGCCGTTAGCAACGCCCGAAAGGAACAAAACAACGACAACACAATAGGAAAAAATCATCTACAAAATATGGTTTAATCAGCTGCACTCTAAGTGAAACACAACCTAGACAGAACTGAAGCGTTGTACTGAAGCATAGTATGTACCTGGGTGATGATATTTCTACCCAGACTGCTTTTTGTTGATCGCCTCTTTTGAAACGGAGGAAACACGTTAAGGACAATAAACTACATTCCCAAGTAATGTTTTTTAAGCATAGCTTAATTCTTATTGCTGGACGATTGCTGAGTCATATGTAAAACCAATTTACTGTAGGATCAAATTTCGAACAAAAAACTCGAATCTTTATGTTCTCTTTTCTCTCTGTTAAATTGAACGGAAAATCGAAGTCCTAAAACTCGAAGTTATGGGTGTCTGACATACTCGATTAATATTCGCGAATTCATGAAATATTCGATTCGCTTTCGAATTATCATTTGATATCGATATAGTGTTCAGTAACCCATTTTCCTAAGATTTCTATTAAGCCATAAATATACGTTCTTCTTGTGGATGAACGTTTACTATTTGCCAAGATAGATGACACAATTATATTCACTACGAAAAAAATTAGCAGAAAATCGCCGGAAATCGGCGGAAAATCGCCGACATTGGACGGTCCGGCTTGCCGAAGAATCTGTGTCAGAAATTTTGTTTTAACAGTCATGCACCACAGACGGACCGCGATTGGCCCATAAAAAAAGTGTCGACATTGTTTTTCTTACTGGATGAAAGATTGGATTGGCAGCGTTAACTAATGAGAAAATATGCCGAGAGTGAGCAGTAAATTTGCAAGTATTTTACAAATAACGGTCAAATTTTATCTGGAAACATAATATTATAATAATGTGAATTGGCCGTAAAAGATCCGAGAGAGGTGAATCGCGCCGAGAAGCCGCAATTTTTTTGCAATCGTATTATAATTTTTGCTGATTTAGCCTCAAACCCCACCCCACCCCTTTGCCACAAGTACATCGAATTAAAAACTTCTTGTTTACAGACCCTGCTAGAGTTCAAAGAACCAACAATGGATATTTATTAGAAAGTTACTTAACATCTGTCAACGGTCAAATGACAGCAAAGGATGTTTGTATTGAAAGAAACGGATGGTTGGTTGATATAAAGGACAACACAATGCAAACCGAAGTTAAAACACTTTTAAGGTATCGAAATCGATAAATTTTGCTACGGGAGTTGCGTAATCATGACCCCAAAAATATTTATAAAAACGATTTGGACCAATCAAATAACAAAATCCAGCATCAGCCCTGATTTGAATCGTAAAATTTGCTTTCTGATATAGGACTTTTAATTTAATTTGTTTATCTATTTTGAATAAATTTTATTTTTATATTTCTGTACTTTTTTGAATTGTTTATTTATCTGCCATATTTTTAATATATTAATACTAAATACATAAAATATCACCAAAAGACTATAAGTACATTTTATCAACGTCTCACCTAATTGACCATGAGGATATTTGAAATTTTATCTTATGGATCTGGTTTCTAAAGGCGAAAGCACGTAAGCTCGGTTGCCGATTTTTGTTTTTTCAAATTATTGTTTATGTTCACTTACACAGTGGTTTCATGTCTGGCGGAGACGAAGATTTCTATATTGGTTTAGAATATGAAGCGGGGATGTGGCATTGGAGTGATGGAACAGCTCTGAGTTACAAAAACTGGTGAGTAAAGATCGAACGATAATTTAAAACGGAAGGTATTTTTGTGTTTCTGGGTGGTGATCGCTTGGTGGTGATTTAATTGATCGTTTGGTGGTGATTTTATTGAAAACAGTTATCACTGTAATAAGTATCCAATATTTAATATTATTTTGTTAAAAAACTGTGTGTGCTACCATGAACCTTGGCATGTTTCATTTAACTACATCCTCTTTTTTAAAATATAATTCCATCGCTAGTGAGTTTGAGAAATTTAAGGTTTGAGACTCTACGAAGTAAATAGCAGGCATCCAATCAAACGCCCACACAAAATAGGAGCTTTTTTCTTGACTACATTGACAATTACCTCAGAATTATTTTCAGAACTCACATTGTCGATTGTAAATTTCAATCTCATCGCATGCAGATTTGTCAACCATCGTAATTAGTTGAATTCCAATTCGAAGAGATATTTATCATTAATTGTAAATGTTATTTTTTTTTAATTGCTGAGTATAACAACAACTAGATTATCCGACGTATGATGTCCTTATTGGTTTTGCAAACAAATTTAATATAACCCTTGTATTACAGGGGCGGTGGAGAAGGTGGCGCCAGTAGAAGTCAACACTGTGCATGCATCAATGGAAATACTGGAAAATGGGCGGATTTGGCCTGCAATGGTTCAACCAGAAGATATGTTTGTCAATCAGGTAGCTTCAGGTATTTTGATCAGAAATATAGTTCTGCTACTATAATTCTCTATGACATAATACTTCTACATAACTAACTAGACCCAAATATTCAAATTTTGAATTAATTCGTATAATTTTTGTTGTATGACATTGGTATCCATCAATTCATGAGGTGGTAAATGATTTTATCATGACCCAGGAGAGACACCACTCACTGCGCTTGGTTCAGTTCTGAATGGGAATTTTTCAAGCTGTAACTGCAGTTGCTGCTACTACATCTTGATGTAAATAACGGCCATTTATGTTGTCTTTCGTTGTCTTCTTTTAAGAATTTCTTTTGGTCTTGCTTAGAGCGAACTTCTATAATAAATATATCGGTATAAAGTATATATA